>OY757906.1:35994970-36217470 GCA_963585895.1 Sepioteuthis lessoniana
GATACCCCCCTACGTTAAATATAATAATAATTTACACTTGTTACAATTCCAGGCCATTGGCCTAACGAGTAGAATGTTCGCCAATGGTCCGGGTGACCGGGGTTCAATCCCAAGTCGAGTCATACCAAAGACTCAAAAAATGCTACTTGATACCGCCTTGCTTAACACAGAGTGATCAAGGGTAAAGTGAAGGAATCCCCGGAAAGGAGTAGCGCTCTCCCTTACATTTCGGTGTAGTAGCTATTAAAAAGAGAGCCTTCGGGTCACCCTCGACTAAGGTCGCCAACTTTACTCACTTACAATACTGACACCTTTGCATGGAAAATATGTTACATATTTTTGAGCCATATTTTCGGAGAAGTTTGGGATCTTACTTGCTTTCAAATATTCTATAATTGTAGGTGTGTGCGTGTGTGTGAAAACTGACGAATAATTCTGTAAGCTATTAAATATAGCATTCGTTTACGACACAGTCACTTAAGTAAGAACATTTATGCATTCATTCAAAACTTAAATACCCACTTACCATGTCTTCTTGATTACCTATTTACAAGGGGTCAATTGCAGAATAAACTCGAAACGCATATCAACATGGTCAGAAAACCCAGCAAGGCATAGAAACGCAACTATTCAAGAAATATCAACGCGTAAATATTTTGAGCTGTTAATAATCTCTCCTTCACCCAGAAAATATATATAAGACATAAGTCTTTTGTTTTTTAATATATGTTTTTGTAGGTGTGAGGGTTAAATTATCTGGATCCCGATGGGTGTGGACTTTATTAAAGTCTCTGAACTGTGCAGTGAACCTTAGAATGTTTACATGTATCTTCATAGACTCTAATTTATTGACAATCAGACCAGGTTATTGCCTTTCATTTATTTTACATAAAGGCTTCTAGGTCATCGTTTACGTAATACAACCTCATTAATCTCTGATAGACGCATGCAGATACGGATGGATGTAAATGCAAAATGAGATGAAATCATTAATGTAAACACGTATTCATATGTCTCCTAAGTCTCATTACTTTTATATATTAACTCAACTCATTCGTACAAGCAGGAGATGACTCAATGTCATTTTTTAAGCGGAGTTTAACAGGTTTGAATTCATAGTTTCCTTTCTCCTAGACCGGTTGCCATACCGAGATTAAATAGTCCACTCTACCCTACTATTTACTTATAGGGGGAAAATTATTGGATCCACAACTTTCCTTGAGGATATTAACATAATGTGAAACGTAAACAGGGCTATCCAAAGTTATAACTCTGATCGTCGTGTCCATTTCTTATGACGATAACCATTACACCATAAACACTTTCAATGCATAAATGTTCTCAAGTATATTTAAGAGATTTACCTTCACCATCATTGAGGAGAATTTGTTTGTCTCTCCGTAGAGAGATAAACTGTATGATGTACAATTACGTGGTACATTCAATAAGTTTCCAGACTTTTTAAAATTGTCATAGTCTCTTGAAAATTCAGTATGTTATTGTTATACATCTTATGAGATGACTGACCAATTTTTATTATTGCAGGTTCAAATGAACAACTACAGCAGCAATTGGAATACACCCTGCTAAAGCCTGATTATCACAGCTGGTGAATTTCAAAAATGCAATCTGGATGCGAGGACACATTAGAAGAACGATATACAATAAAATTCTGTTTTAAACTTGGAAAAAATACCACAGAAACGTATGGAATGCTTCCGACTTCTTTTGGAACATTTTGGAACATCGAGCATCATTTTAATGAGTGGCATAAGAGATTAGAGGAAGGCAGGGAATCTTCGTCGGAAGAGGCCAGCACTCTTGAAATCGGGTCAGTGGCATTTCCACCAGGACAATGCACCAGTCCACAACTCCATCCTTGTCACAGACTATTTGATGGGCATCGACACAGTTCCTCAGCCTCCTTATGGTCCAGACCTTGCTCCCTGTGACTTTTGGTTATTCCCTAAGCTCAGAGGCTGTCGTTATGAGACAATTGAGGAGATGAAAGAGGCTGTGACGAAGGTCATTGACACGCTCACACAAGAGGACTTCCTTGGATCCTTCCAGAAGTTGTTGGAACGGTACAACAACTGCATTGCAGCCGGAGGAGCTTACTTCGAAGGTGACAAGAGTTCCATGTGTGTACTATCAATAAAATTGCCCATACGAAAAAAGTCTGGAAACTTATTTAATGATCCTCCTACTTATACACTTTTCGGAGGATCTAACCTAAAAACAAGTTCCAAATGTGCAAAGATGGTTTCCCATGGAAAGGTCGTCTTGAGCTATAAATAATTAACTATACTACTGCAAAATATAATGGAATTTTTGGAGGGGTAGAGTAATTAAAGAATATCGAACAAAATATATCGATAATTCGCACAGATTCATTGAGTCGAGACAACAGTCTTGACATGATCATTTTATTATATAAGTAGCGCAAAATGTCATATTTCTATGAAGGTAGCAAAGATATTCAAACCCCTAGACAGTAATCTAGACGTGTAGACATCATCCATTTATTACATATGTTTCCCAGTTGTGCACGCATCTAGACACTAATCTAGACGTGTAGACATCAACACTCTATTTCATAGGTTTTTCAGGTCTGCACATATCTAGACAGTAATCTAGACGTGTAGACATCAACACTCTATTTCATAAGTTTTTCAGCTCTGCATATATCTAGACAGTAATCTAGACGTGTAGACATCAACACTCTATTTCATAAGTTTTTCAGCTCTGCACATATCTAGACAGTAATCTAGACGTGTAGACATCAACACTCTATTTCATAAGTTTTTCAGCTCTGCACATATCTAGACAGTAATCTAGACGTGTAGACATCAAAACTCTATTTCATAGGTTTTTCAGCTCTGCACATATCTAGACAGTAATCTAGACGTGTAGACGTCAACACTCTATTTCATAAGTTTTTCAGCTCTGCACATATCTAGACAGTAATCTAGACGTGTAGACATCAACACTCTATTTCATAAGTTTTTCAGCTCTGCATACATCTAGACAGTAATCTAGACGTGTAAACATCATCCCTTTATGCGCCCCCTCTACATATTATTTTGACTGATTTTAATAGTATTATCGTTTGAATACTCTCGATTATTCTTACAATCTCGAGATCATCCAGAGCTTTTGCTGAGCTCTGAGGAAGAGTTCACAGGAATTCCAGTACGATTGACATCCCATAAGTTTCTAATTCCCTGAAAGGTCAGGATGTTTATCCATTTTTGTTTTCTAGCTTTCATAGGTTGAGCTGTTGAAACAGCAGTGTCCGAGAGAATTTTATGTTCTTTTAGACATGCTGTTCCATGTTTTAACATAGGGTGTATGGTCAAAATGTAGATGCTTGCACAGTTACCACTACATAAGACTTCCTATGTCATATATGCTTTTGTAGTCGTACCGGACAACATTGCTGCAATCTTTTAAGTGGTTAATGGTCTCTATTTCATATTTTCAAGTAACTTATCTCTAATAGTGTTGGGTATCACCCACATTTCTCCACACAATGAACTAGTCCATCTGCCATATATAGCAGTAGCTACTAATACCAATGCAGACTAGAAGGTGAAGAGCAGCTTCTTATAGGAATAGTATTAGAGCGTTGGAGTTGGATATCGTACTAGATCAACTTACTTGCTACCGTAATAACGGAAGCCAACACTATCTTTGGACTATACCTTTATTCTGTATTTACTAATCCTATGTTCTTGTCTACAAATAGTCTCTCTATTGTATATACTTTTTCCTGTGAATATATCTCTATTTCCTCTCATATCGTGGTTTGCCCTTTATTTAATATTACAAGCGTTCACTAACCAGAACGCAACACATAGCAAGTCTGGAATTGGTTTTATTTCGCTCTTCTGGGCTACATTTAACAACAGATCAGGATGGTTTAGTTTTTTGGTACATCACCCTTCGTGGGTTTTTTTTAAAACTCAGACACAACAATTCATTAAATTCAATAGGCGTTATCCAATATCATTTATACATTTCTATCTATTTATAGTTGTAAAAGTAAAGTTGGCAACCATAGTAGAGGGCGACCAGAAGGCCCCCTTTTCAATAGCTACTTCACCGAGGAGTAGGGGAGGGCGCTACTCCTTTCCCAGGATTGCTCCACTTTACTCTTGAAACGTACCTTATATCACTGAGTGTTAAGCAAGGAGGTATCAAGTACCATTTTTAAAGTCTTTGGTATGACGCGAACTGGGATTGAACCCAGATCTCCCAGACCATTGGTGAACTCTCAACCCATAGGCCAATCAGCCGGTATAACAAATTCTTTTTCATTAAAAAATGTTACAAAAAACAAATTCACTTGCATTTTCGATTACTTTCATAAATCTATCACCTCCTTCCTCTCCAACAAAGAACAACTTACTCCCCCCCCAAAAAAAAAATAAAAACAAAAACAAAAGTGAAAAACAAAAAGAAAACAAAAACCAACCTGTGCGACCTTACAAAAACCCAAACAAAATTTCACATCTACTCTGCTGCTTCCTATGGCTTCCGGTGATATACGCTTGTATACTTTTAAATTTTTATTCATTCTTTTCCGGGGGTGTGGGTGCATTGGATTTTTAATTTTTTTCTCCGACTTCGTAAGATCATTTTCCAGACATTTCTATTAATACTTTAAAGCAAATAATGTAACTCGAAGTAGGATTTGTAATTTTTATGAGTGAGTATTAGTTCAACTATCCCCATTTATTTTATTCAAGCTTGTAGATTTTAAAGCTGATTATTTATCTATGTTTTAAAAATGTATCTTTGTGATAACTATAATCTTTCTTAACAAGTGTACTATTTTGATACATCAGTAATGTTTGTTGTATCAAGGATTGATATTTGCATGAACTTAATTAAAAGAGAAATCAAAACTAGAGTTAATTCAACAAAATAGTTCAAGTAGAATTGAACATTTTCATAGTCTAACAATATTGTTCTAATATTTTCATAGGACTTTTGATTGGATTGGTTTTTATTTCTTTGTTTAATTCCTCACAGAAGAAGATGTCTGGAATTATTTGACCCATAGCTGGGGGGTAAAGGGGTTTCATTCCTTTCCCAATGAAAAAACAGCGTGACTGAATTTCTAACTTGCTTACTAAGATATCGCATTTTAGCATGTTAGCCTCTACGCCACGGGTGCTCTTCCGAGACGAATCAGGAGAAATAGAATGAAAGAGACATATATATATATATATATATATAGAGAGAGAGAGAGGAGATAATACTTGATTAAAAAATGCGAGTTTTTTTAATATTATATACGTTAATTAACAATTTGAAATATTTACATTTAAAATTATGATTAGTCTCTAAATCATGTTTAAAAAAACTTCAACAACTTTGTAATCAAAACTGTTACAAACTCTTAAAAAACAATTAAAATATTATCAATAATTAAAACAACGATAATCCTATAATATCAGATACGGACAAAATGCTCTATCCAGTGCTTGGGATGTAATAAAAACTATGTGGATGAAATTTCACGCTCAATGAAAAAATAAATTTATGAACACAAGAGAGTCATAAAGATTGGCGGCGAAAGGAAAAACTGCGTTGACAAAACATAATTTAGAAACTGATCAAAATTTTAACTTGAAAAATTCCAAAATGTTAGTCATTATTCATAATAAGCAACTAAGAAAGATGGTTGAATCTACACTTATTTCTAATTATGCTACTATAAAAGACCAGGTTTTTCAACTTATCTCCTTACTTAGATAAATTAATGCGACAAAACTGCAAGATCTCTAACTTATATTAGATTTCATTAATTATTTATATTCATACTCACTTTTTAATGTTTTTAAATAGTTTTCCTGATCCTAATTCTTCATAAATTACAAATAGAAGCAAACATTTCCTAAAATTTCTTATAAAATTTCTATAACTTCATAAAAAAATTCATGGCAAGAATATTACGTTTTAAAAGGAATATCGAACACTAATGACGTTACACAGATATGAAACAACGCTTCTTACGTTAATAGAATGCTAAGACTTTTCCCCACTTTTCGTCTTTACTCAAGAAGATAAAACATTACATAGTAAAATCGCTCTGATGATGGTTTAATGTGAACACTGAAACGTTAAAAGTTGACAGATTATTCAACTATGAATAAACTCCTTCCCCCAGGACAAAATAATACCTCAATAACCTCTACAAAGGCCATTTACTACTTCCAAATTACATTGACAAAAATATCAATCTCTCGGACTGTAATTTAACTCAACAATAAAAAGATTTTCTCAACTTGGGACCCAACTACCATTTATTTCAAGAATATACAAGCATAACCAAAAATTTAAAAATTGAAATTTTGCACCAAAATATTTTAAAGCTCCAGGATAAAAAGGTAATTTCAATTACACTTGAATTCCGTGATCTCCTTAAGGCTGAAGCCATCAAAAATAGATACAATAAAAAAACAACCTACATTACGAACTCATCAACTAAAAATTGCCCCTAAAGAATTACGCAATCATCCCAACATCACCATAAAAAAAGCAGATAAAACAAACTCAACTGGTAGCACTCAATAAAACAGACTACTATTCAAAACTACGAAATATTCCCGATGACCATACAAAATTTAGCAAAAAATTAAATAAGAATCCCACAAACCAACTAAAATCAAAAATTAATAAACAAATCACTGATAATAATGCCGAACTTAATAGCACAAAACTATCCAAAATAATCGGTGATTATAAACTCGGCTATTTTTACGGGGCCGTAAAAATACATGAACCTAATCATGCTCTGCGCCCAATTATATCACAAATACCTACACCAATTTATGAATTCACAAAAACGATAAAACAACTCATTTCCCCATACTTACCTAGTAAATATAACATAAAATGTACACATGAATTAATTCAAGTTCTTCTTACAATTAAACCCGGTATTGGTATATTAGTCTAGCTGGATGTAGAAAATATATTCACTAATGTACCTGTCAATGAAACAACTGATATTATCATAAATAATATTTATAATAACCCATCTCTCCCTCCTCTTAAAATCATCCCTAATATACTTCGGAAACTACACTGAAAATATACTACTGAAGTTCCTTTTCATGACCTTCTTTGTAATATTTACGTTCAAACAGATGGGTTATCTATGGGTTCTGTCCTGGGCTCGATCTTCAGTAATTTCTACGTCTGACCTCGAAAATGAAATTTTAGTAAAATTAAAAACCCTCCAATATACCTAAGATATGTTGATGATTTGCTCGTAATATTAATGAAATCAACATACTACAAGACACCTTACCAAAAATTCAGTTCTTTACTTTATTCATGAACTAAACAAAAACAATAAAATTTCCTTTTTAGATGTTCTCATTGATTCTAACTCTAATAATAACTCCATTACCTCTACTTACAAAAAACCTTCTAACTCCTATACCCTCAACTTTAAAAGTGAATGCCCCTTCAGATATAAAAATAGCAATTATTAATAATCTGATATCCCGTGCCAAACTGTTCTCCTCCAAAACAATATTTTATAAAGGGGTAGAAAACATAAAACAGGCTCTCATCAAGAATGGGTTTCCTAACTATATCGTTGATCAACAAATTAAGCGTATGATTAAAATGTTTATCAACAAAATAAACACTGTATTACTCCACCCAGTCAACAAACATTTATCAAACTTTTTTACCGCAACCAAATGCACAACAATTATAAATCAGATGAAAAAATATTTCGAAAAATTGATTCAAAGAAAAATACTCCCCACTGATCCTAATAAAAAAAATAAATCTCATTATATACTATGGTAAATTTAAAACCTCCAACTTAGTCATTAGAAATAATTCCTCTCCCTCGATTTGAGTTTTGCAACCAACCAAAGTTATATATCAATTTAAATGTCCTTTAAGAGATTGTATCTCTGAAAACAACAATATCTATGTCGGTTTAATCTCAAGTACCCTATCGAAAAGTCTTACAATGCACCTTTCTGATACATGTTCCATAGCACGGCATTCAAAAAAACATTCCTGCCGAACAACAGAATTACGGAAAATTCTTACCGAAAATACAACTATATTGGAACAATAAAATAACAAGCAAAAACTACAGATTCTCGAGGCACTACATATTAGGAACATACAACCCAAACTTAATAGAATTAATTTTGAAACCAGTGCTAATGTACTTGAATGTCTTTATCTACTGGCGATCTTTATAGAAACAAATTCGAAAAGTAAACACTACACAACACAACAGTACAAATGCTCATTCTTACAAAGTAATAATGTGCATACAAAAGTTACATCATTTTTGTAATACATCCTCCCCTGATGATGGCCCAAAGTTGGGCAGAAAGTATTTAGGAAATAAATAATTATAGGTGGTTTATTAGCCAATTCCCGCCGAATGTCATAAGATCAATACGGCAATTCGAAAGGATTAACAAAAAATATGAAGAAAAAAAATGTCTATTATGTTCAATCAAATATGTATCAATGAAGAAATGCTGCCAAAACACACACACACACACACACACACACACACACACACACACACACACACATATATATATATATATATATATATATATATATATATATATATATCATACTATTTCACTCCTTCTGAGTTTATAACACAAACGTTAGGTGGTGGTATTTCAGTTGAGTCTGAGCGAAAAAAAAGTCTCATCAGTCTTCTAGATATTCTAGCCGATCTTAACAATGCTTTAGTCTAGATAGTTACGATTCGTCTTCCTATTTCAACTCCTCTTTCCACGCATTTGCGGATCGTTCTAAGTACGCCAATAACAATTGGTATCACCATCAACCTCATTGTCCACAGCTTTCTCAGTTCTCTAACAAAAGTTTAAGTACATGTCTATCTTTTTGTTTTCTTTGATTTTCACTCTGTGGTCTGCAGGGATGACAAAATCCACAATACGACAAATTTTCATTTTCTTTTTTTTTGTTTTGCTATCACTGGGTCTGGTCTCCTAGCTGGTATTAGGTAAACCTTCTCTATCTCAAAATCCCAGACAATTTTATGCGTTTCATTCTCTAGGACGGAATCTCGGCCAGAAGACCAGACTTAATAATAATCAAGAAAAAAAAAAAAAAAGAAAAGGAAAAAAAAAGAGAACTTGCAAAATTGTCGACTTTGCTGTCCCGGGTGACCACAGAATAAAACTGAAAAAATGTGAAAAGAAGGATAAGTACCTTGACCTTGCTAGGGAATTGAAAAAAAACTATGGAACATACAGGTGACAATTATACCAATTGTAATTAGTGCGTTTGGAACAGTAACTAAAGAATTACTAAAGGGATTGGGGGACTTTGAGGTTGGCGGACGGGTAGAGACCATCCAAACTACTGAGAACGGCCAGAATACTGAGGAGAGTCCTGGAGACTTGCTGTCACTCAAACTCCAGTGAAAAACCATCAGCTGACGCTGATGTGAAAAACTCTTATTATTATTATTATTATTATTGTTATTATTATTATTATTATTATAAATGTTCAGTTTTATTTTAGGTATGCATTCCATATGTTCATGTTTATGCTGCCACTTTTGGGTGGTAATTTTCAGTTACATTGACAGTACTTTCCTAAAAAAAAATGAGTAGTTGCACAAAGAGTGTTTTTTTTTGGCATTTCATACGGGCTGGGACTGCCAGGTATCTTGTCAATATATTTGCCTCTTTCTAAATCATACCCAGAACTCCCACGATTACTGGCATGGTGGTAGTTTTTTTTTTTTTTCAATTTCGATTTCCAGGTCTTTGTATTTATATGTTTTACTCTCTTCTTTGATTGATATTTTATTATTTGCAGGAACTGCTATTATTATTATTATTATTATTATTATTATTATTATTATCATTATTATTATTATTAAAGTGGTGACATTTTAAGTAATTGCCTTTGGTTTGTTGATTATTTTTTATTTTATTTAAAAATTCCGGAAACAAATTCCTCCAAGCTAAAACAAGGAAAAAGAAAAGATGATGCACTCAGTACCATAGATTAATAAATGATAACAAGATAAATACATGAAATGACAGTATAAACGCTTTTTTTCTCTCCAATTGTTTTGTTTTCACGCTGTACGTCCACCGCCCGGCAGCCACTGCCCTAAACAAATCCAAAAAGATATAAAGAAGCGCCTGAGGAATCGTAGACAATAGAAAAAATGTCTTTTTTTTGTTTTGTTTTTGTTCTTTCTTTCTATATTTATTTTTTACATTCGTGATTCCCTTCTAAGACATTGTTATCTCTTCTTTACTTTAACGTGCGATAATGAAGCTTTCAATTACTACAACTTCCTTCCTAATTCATTTTCATTGTTCCGAATTTAAACATTATCGACGTAATAAGCCATGTGTGTATTCCAACCGTAATGCTTGTTTAACGGAAGCGGCAATCTAAACAATCATTGTTTCCATTAATAATTAGCAAAAATATCTTTACGACGAAACACAAAAGAAAAGGTGAGGAAAAAAAAAAACAACAAACAAACAAACAAAAAAGACAAATCGATAGCATACTTCTGTTTCTTCCTTTGCCAAGCAAATTACGGATGCAATGAATTTGTCTTTGCCGTCAGCAATCAGGGTTCGCGTAAAGACAAAGGTTAAAAGTTAAAAGTAAAATGTTTAACTACTTATCTCTCTTTGATCAATCAAAACATATTTGCTTGTGCTTAATGTGAGAAAGTAAACATTTTCACTTAAATCTATTGCATTATACAGCTTATAAACTTACCTGGTCTTAGCTGGACTATCTGGCATTCGTGCCGGATGGGGTATCGAAATCAATAGCAGATTCGAGACCGAAAAGCCCCAGTTTCCGATGAGCCACCTTCGGGTGGGTGAGCTGCAACATTGACACCTTTGTCCCCCTTCTATAGCACTGGATTATACTGTCCTGTTTAAGCTATAAGCAGGCATACGTGCCTGGACCCAGATTTGGGTCCAAGACCAGCTAGGCTCATCAGGCCCACATTGCACTAAGTGGGTCAATGAGCAGCACAGACCCACTGGGTTCGAGCATCGGCTCGTGCCCAACCTTCCCCTCCCCTAAATCCCCACTATAATTGGCCTTCGGATAATTGACCTTGTGTCAAATCCTGTCTGGTGGGAGGCAGCAACAAATATATACTTACCTGATATTGAAATCCAGCCCCAAATGGCCATCAATCCCAGTAGCAAGAATCGGGTTCGCTCCCTGATTTACCTTGTGTATTATTTACGTATAATACACAGCCGAGTTCAATTCCTGGACCTGACTGATTGCATTTCACATAACACTAATACCTTTGGGAAAGGTATGAATCCAAATATTCTCCCTCCAGCTATGGGTAAATAGTAGAGCAGACTGGGTTCTTCAGCCTTGGTGAGGCAACTAGTCTAGGAGAAGGAAAACTCTGAATTCAAACCTGTTAAACTCCGCTTAAAAATTGACCTTGTGTCATATCCTGCCCGAGCGGAGGGGTTGGTAAATATGATACACAGCCGTAACTTTTGACAATGATAATTAGGAAAAAAAAAACACTTGTGTATAATACACACTGACTTCATAGAACTTATAGCAACTAAATCTAGATATAGCATTTGTTCAACTTTTTATTGATTCGTACATATTAAAAATTAGAATTTATAAAGCTTCTATTATGTCTTAAAACACAAAATTTAAACCGTATGTAGGGCAAACACACGGACATGTTTACACAAAAATGCAACTCGCTTGCGGCGAAAATAAGCAAACTTAAGGGGAAAAAAAATTGTAAACAGACAAATATTCCAGTTGATATTCCTCTGTGATCGTACAAAATACGTTAGTTTGGAGAATAAATTACTTTCGGTCACGCCATCCTGACTGAGGCACGGTGTTAACTATAATACGTACCCTTAATTTTTGTGCTGAAAAAATAGTGAGTCTTAAACGCAAATGGGACATTGGCAGAATGGTTAGAGTGTTCGCCGGGAAACCTGGGTTAAATCCCAGGTCGAGTCATACCAAAGACTCAAAAAATGGTACCTTGCTTAACACTCAGCATTATAAAGTCAGGATCAAGGGTAAAGTGGAGCAATCCAGGGAAAGGAGTAGCGCCCTCCTCTACACCTTGGTGTAGCTATCGAAAAGGGAGCCTTCGGGTTACCGTCGACTACGGTTGCCAACTATTACTTATTATATACTATTTAGCAACGGAAAACAAGTTACAAAATTTCGAGAAAAATTATCATGGTCGAATAAAACATTGAAAGTAAAGAAAAATGAAGATAAATCAATAGAAGTTTACACTTCCAACTTCAAACTCTGCACGTTGTGGAATTGGTTTGCGATAAGATTATTTTAATCGCGCAAAAATGGTTATTTTGATACTATTTAAAATATCGGAAAATCCAACAGAGGATTCCAGGCTTGAACAGAAAAAAAAAAGTTTATTGAATTGATTAATTTTAAAAGCATGTGATCTTGTCTGGGGTTATTCTATGCCAAAACGTTAAAAAAATCGCCTTCATTGTACGCTAATATTTACATTTTTGCGAAGTTGTTTCTTAGTAGGTTTTTTGATATTCATTTCAGATACTAGAATATCTTTCATTGACCCTTCAAAACAGTCTCGAGCTGAAACAAGGATTTCCTAAAATTATTGGTACTGTAAACATGAGAACACTCAGCTCATTTCTCGTTTTTCGGTAGTATTGTTGCATACACAGTGACTCTTATTTACCCAACCCCTCCGCTCGGGCAGGATATGACACAAGGTCAATCTTTTTAAGCGGAGTTTAACACGTTTGAATTCAGAGTTTTCCTTCTCCTAGACTAGTTGCCTCACCAAGGTTGAAGAACCCAGTCTGCCCTACTATATACCCATAGCCTGAGAGAGAATAATTGGATTCATACCTTTCCCAAGGGTATTAGTGCTATGTGAAATGCGATCAGTCTCGTCCAAGATTTGAACTCGTGTCGCCGTGTCCATTTCCTGCGACGATAACCATTACACCATGGACACATCCTTACATACACACTGACTAATATAACAGAGTATCAATGAAATAAAATGATAAAAAACAAGAGGAAGTCTCTGAGCTTAATGTTAAACGGCAGAGACCATTCTTATCATCTTTAGAACATTTTCAAATATACTTCTTCTTTCTAGGGTGTTTCTAGTAGTATAATGTTTATTAAGCTAGATTAACAAACCTTCACGAGTAAGATCGATTCTTATGGGGAGCCCCCTTTTATACAGCCTTGTGCCACATCTGATTGAATGATCTGATATCTTCACAACAGTAACCAAAAAACCAGGAGTAAAATTCCAGAAAAAAAAGGATTATGAAAGTTTAAAAACATTGGAATGAATAAAAAATAGAAATAAATCAATAGACGTTTACGTTTCGAAATGGAAAAAATAAGATAGATATTTTAGGAGAGAAAAATATGTAAAGAAATACAGTGATAATGACATAATATTAAATAACAAATTAGCAATATTATTTATTTGAAAGTATCTAAGAGATCCTTGTAATAAAAGTAAGTAAAGCTGGCGACCGTAGTCGAGGGTGACCAGAAGGCTCCCTTTTCAATAGCTAATACATCGAGCTTCAGGTGAGGGCGCTAGTCCTTTCCCGGGATCTTTATAATAATGACACTAAAAAAGTGTAACAAAATATAAGAATGAATTGCAAATACTTAAATAATTACAAGTAAACACACATACAAGAACAAAAACAAAATGGATTATCAAATATGCAAATCCTGCCTAAAAAAAAAGAAGAAAACAACACGAAAAAAACAAAAAAAAACAAAAAAAAACAAAAGAAAAAAAAACCAACCATCCAACCAAACAAACAAACAAACAAACAAAAGAATACCGCTGTCCCTTTCCTGAAATTAAAGAGCCCCTTTAATGAAATACAGAAAACACTTAAATAAGACAAAGAATTTCCATTAAAAAAGTTGCAACCAAAATATGTAAAACTTTTTTTACAACTTTTTAATCAGCAGATAATGATATCAAAAACAAAATAAAGATTTTAATGGGTCAAAACGATGCCATCTTTTTTTCTATTTTTACGATTCATTTATTTTCTTGTTAAATTATATTACTAGCCATTTCCTTTTAATAAAGGTGAAAATATTTAATGATGGCCACACAAAACATAGAGAAAAGAGATTAACAGATATAAACAAAACTTACATTTTAAAGAACAAAACAACCGATTTATATATATATATATATATATATATATATATATATATATATATAATTTTCATCATCATCATCATGTCACGCTATCAGCAGGGATATCCACCCCTCCCTATCCTCCATTGCTTCCGGTTGGTCTTCAGGGCTACATCCCGTATTGGTACAGAGCTGCTATATGTAGGTTCTAGCTGGTCGTCCTGCCTTTGCTCGTCAATGTGAAAGGGCCCACAAGAATACATCACTATTGAGATCGTCCCTACTTCTTCAGCAGTGTCCTGCATGTCTGGTTCGTCTAATTTGGATAGTTTTCGTGATGGATGGTAGGAGGCCGTACAGATGCTGCTTTGTGGTGTGCTGCCTCAATGATTTGTTCAATATTGCTCGCAGCATTCTCATGTTGTTACCGTCAAGCTTTTTCTCCATACGTTTAGTTAGCGTCCATGTAGTGCAGAAAAATCTTCCGCATCTTAAACTGTCTGCTGTGTGCAAGTGAACTTTGGCAAGTGTTAATCGTAGTTCTAACTCGCTAATATATAAACCTTTTCTTCATCGTACGATGAGTTACGATTATAGCTTGAACTGGTTCACACCGATCGTTTGCCGTTGAATCGTTTTTTTCACGCGGGAATATGTAACAGTGACACAGGGAGCTTTTCGCCCTTATTTAATGTTACATCGGAATAATAATTTGCCAGGTTGGATTTTCAACCGATTGCCAGGTCGATTTTCTATCTGGAACAGCATCATCCCTACGTTACCTGAAATGAGAACAAAAACTCTCTGTGGAGTAACTAAAGATTCACCACTCTTAAAAAGTGTCTCAACAGTAAACGCATGGTGTGCACCGATCGAAACAATAATCATAACTGATTGTATTGGAAAAGAAAATGATAAGATATCAGCTAGACTGAGCAACCATTACCGCTTGTCTAAGATCCCTTTCACCATAAAGATAACAGTTTAAAACGTGGAACGTATTTTTGTCCTAACTTATAGAGTGTCCTGCACAAGACATTAAACAATCTGATGGCGACGCTCTATGTTTTGATCTTTGGGGAATGTTATTGCCCGCAAGTCCATTCTGACTCGGAGTGATAGCATCTGATAGGGTCTTACCTATAGGCCAAATAGAACAAACTGTGTGCAAACAAAGGACTGATGTTAAATTTTGGCTGTTATATAGCAATACTTGAAACCATTTAACTGCGTTCAAAAAGAATTCAGGCTCGTTTAAAAATGTTATTTAACAAATGTTTTTGCAAATCGTATAAATTAAATATATATGTGGAAATAGGATTTGGCATTGAATAAACTTCAATAGTTGATATGACATCTGATTAAATCAAATTAAACAACTCATGTATATATATATATATTTCTTAAATTCTAAAATATATTTATCAAGATTTCCAAGAGGAATTTTATCAGCGGATACAAAGGTTACGTTTGATGTTTCGTTCTTCATTGGTCTCACAATTTTCATCAGAACAGGTTTTCGACGATTTGATTACAAATCTGGTATTAGCAGAGACGGGTGGCGTAACAGTTATCGACATAAAGATATGAAATCGACGAGCTGAGTTCAAATTTTGGACAAAGCAGATTACATTTCACATTAAGAAACGTATGAATCCATCGCTTCTTCCCACAGGTATGAGTAAATAGTCAGGCTGCCAGGGCTTTTCATTCTTGGTTTGAATTACTTTGGTTTTATGGCACATCAACCACTGTAGGTTATTTAATGCCAAATCCATTTTTATACGTATAAACAGTTTTATTTCAAACAATCTAGTTTAACATAAGAACACTTTAAATGTCAAAACAGTTCTATTTCAAAATTCAGTTGAGCATAAGTAGAGTTTAGTTCTATTTGACCCATAGATAGGACCCTTTCAAGTGCAACTACTCCGGGCCAGAATTGAACTGGGAGCGATGGCAATGAAGAGTGCTCCGCATTACCCAAAACTCCAACATTATCACAGCATCACCATCAGATTGTTTAGCGTCATATCTAGGACACTCGTTGAATGGGTCTTTCCCCTCTGCTGTGATGCAGTCGATGTATTCTGCAGCCCCGGCCAACTTTGCCATCTTTAGTCTTGCTATCGCAAGTGGTCTAGGAGAAAGAAGGCTCTGAATGCAAAGCAGTGCTACTTGACGTTGTGTATATTATTACTGCTCTGTAAATGGGAATTAAAAGGCACTGACTGTATACCCTGCAGAGGGTTAAGACCTCCCCACGAAGAAGTGACTTGGGTATGACACTAAACTGCATCTGATGGGAAGGTTTCATTTATGAAGCTCTGATGAATGTAGATTACTCTTTCGTTGCCTTTAATCCCGTGTCCATTTTGACCTGGAGTGGTAGTTATCCGTTACTGTCTCATCTATGGGTCAAGTAAATCTGTTTAAAATAGCAATATTTGATAGGACATGACCATGCGCAAAAAATGTCCCTAAAGCAACAATACAAAAAAATTTAAATAAGAATGTATGATAAACTCGATTCCGTAATATCTAGGCATAAAATAACCCTAGGTGGGTTAGCATGCCATGAGAATAAATAAATCAACCAATGAATTAAGTTATAAAATGTACTTTAAAATACACAACAATATTACGATAATTTCTTTAAAAGTATTAGTAACTATCATTAAACTGCTGTATGAATGCACTACTTGGAAGCTAACTAAACGTATGGAGAAAAAGCTTGACGGCAATTACACAAGAATGTTGCGAGCAATATTGAACAATTCCAGGCGTCAACACCCCACAAGGCACCAACTACATGGCCTCCTGCCTTCCATCATGAAAACTATCCAAGTTAGACGAACCAGATATGCAGGACACTGCTGGAGAAGCAGGGACGAGCTCATAAGTGATGTACTCCTATGTACCCCCACATATGGCCGAGCAAAAGCAGGACGGCCAGCTCGAACATACATACAGCAGCTATGTGAGGATACGAGGTGTAGCCCTGAAGACCTGCCGGAGGTGATGAACGATAAGGAGAAGTGGCGAGAGAGGGTCTGGGATATCCGTGCCTATGGCACGAGATGATGATGATTATCATCATCATTAAACTAATAATGTTGATAACTATATCAATATCGTATATTAATAACTATATATTCGCTGTAAAGAAGAGACATCATTTACCGATTTCTTAGCCCCGAAAAATGCTTAATTGCCCGCAAAATAATGACTAACGTGCAACACTCTGAAATCGTTATAAGCGAGTTCGAACTCCAGCCTCGCTATCGTGTTCACTTTCGGAATAATGCCCTTTTTAAAGGAATGAAACTACTTATCGCTTCAACAACGTGTTAAGTAGTCCCACTTCTGTTTTTTTTCTACAAGGATGGCTTTGACATTAAAAAAAAGGTTGAAATAACATTAAACAAATGAGCCGAACCAAACTAATCGAAATATAGTGCTCGTATTATATTTGTAACTGAATTTTACTGAAGCAAATACTGTATATTTGCCCGTGGTGTAATGGTTACCGTCCTAGGAAATGGACACGGCGACACGAGATCAAATCCTGGATGAGACTGATTGCATTTCACATTGCACTAATACCCTTGAGAAAGATATGAATCCAGTTATTCTCCTCCCAGTTATGGGTAAATAGTAGGACAGACTAGGTTCTTCAGCCTTGGTAAGGCAACTAGTCTAGGAGAAGGAAAACTCTGAATTGAAACCTGTTAAACTCCGCTTTAAAATTGACCTTGTGTCATATCCTGCGCGAGCGGAGAGGTTGGTAAATATGATATGGCAAGATACTGCATCTCTGATCGCTACTACAGCTCCTACCATCATCGTGTGGATAGTTAATGATACAATTACGATTAATTAAGGAAAAATACTACTCAGAGAGAGAATAGTTATGTACTCTGTTCACTAAGAATTAAACTACTATTTAAAAAAAACTATTAACGATACTGAATACTAGAAAAATAATATTAATACTGACAGCTATCAATTTCTGACTAAAAGGTCTTAAAAATGTAGGCCAAGACATAAAAGTGTTGAAACCACGGTATTAATATCCTCAATAGATGGCCTTTATCTTCATAAGTGGGGTGATGTTTCTGAGCAAGCACTTTTACGCTGAGATCATGAATACTTTCGTAAAGAGCTATTACAACTGGCAATTACACTAAGCTGCCAAAATCATTCACTCTCGCAAACTTAGTCATATCTATCTAATAACTGTTTGACGAGAAAGAAGCAAACTTCGTAATAGTTTTTTTCCCCATCAGTACTGAGAAGGATAAGCATCGACAATGAGTTCTTTTTTCATTTGACAGACAAACTGACATATATATATATATATACATATACAAACATATATATATATATATATATATATATATATATATATAAAGTTTTCGCTGAAGGAGGTCCAAAGAGAGAAATAAATTTTCTAAAAGGAATAGGTCCATGAAGAGATTAATATTTTTAAAGATTTATCAATTTATTTCGTTCCTACATACGTGTATGTTTCCAGTTTGTTGCTTTTGTCAGAGAACATATATGGCACAAGGCCTTTTGAATGAGGTATTTAATGAGATTTGAACTCACTTTTTCAATGGTTTTCAGTTGATTGTGGGTTTATATATGAGGTCAGTCCCTTGTAAGTAAAATTCGAAACCACTTTCACACACACACACACACACACACACACATAGCAAATATCAAAGACCAATTAGGGGTGAAGAGACATAGGTAGACATACTTGGAGAAAATAAAAGAATATATATATATATATATATATATATATATATATATATATATATATATATATATTCTTTTATTTTCTCCAGGTGTATATACCTTACATATATATGTATGTGTGTGTATGTATGGTGTAATTGTTAGTAAACTAGGCTGCCAAACCTTCACGATTGTGTTCGAGTCTCACTGAGTGGTCCATTCATGTGGCCTTGTGCCACATCTAAGAGAACGGTTGGTAAATTACAATATAGATAGATAGATAGATGTGAAGAAGATAAGATCTGAAAGTGAGAGGGAAAAACAAATTGTAGGAAAGAGAGAGAGAGAGAGAGAGAGAGAGAGAGAGAGAGAAAGAGATGCTAATAATTTAAAAAAAAAGTAATTGCAATATTAGGTGCATATATATGTGTGAATGAAATAGAGAGAGGATATATATATATATATATATACGAGGGTCATTAAATAAATAGGGGAATTTTTATGAAAAAGCATAATCTTTTTTTTTCTGATTTTTTCCCATGAATTTGAACCCTGCATTTTTAGTAATAGATCTGCAATGAGATTATTTTAATCTCACAAATATGGTTATTGATGCTATTCAAAATGTCGGAAAATACAACAATATACACCAGGCTTGAATAGAAGTCTTTTAAAAATGTTTTTTGGCATATATATATATATATATATATATATATATATATATATATATATATATATGTGCGTGCGCGTGTGTGTGTGTGTGTGTGCTAATGTGTTTGTGTTGATACATATAAAATTATACACCATGTACGAGGTGCATACGATAAGTTTCCAGAATTTTTCGTATGGGCACTTACAATTGATGTAGACTCTTGAAAATTCAGTATGTTATGGCTATACATATTTTGAAATGACTGATCAATTTTTATGATTTCAGCTTTAAATGAACAGCTACAGCAGCAATTGGAATACACCTGACTAAAGCCTGATTGTCACAGCCAGCGAATTTCAAAAATGCAATCTGACACTTTAGAAGAACAATACATAAATTTCTGTTTGAAACTTAGAAAAATGCCACAGAAACGTATGGAATGCTTCAGACTGCTTTTCGACCATCTTGCATGAATCGAGCATCAGTTTTTGAGGGGCATAAGAGATTCAAGGAAGGCTGGGAGTCTGTGTGGGATGAAGAATGGTGTGGAAGGAGTAAGGAAGTCAATACACAGGAGTTGATTGGCCAAAGGGTTAGGGTTACGGTTACTATGATGCTCGATTCATGCAAGATGGTCGAAAAGCAGTTTGAAGCATTCCATACGTTTCTATGGCATTTTTTCCAAGTTTAAAAATACATTTTATTGCATATCGTTCTTCTAGAGTATCCTCACGTCCAGATTGCATTTTTGAAATTCACCAGCGGTGAAAATCAGGCTTTAGTAGGATGTATTCCAATTCCCGCTTTAGCTGTTCATTTTAATCTGAAATCATAAAAATTAATCAGTCATCTCATACGATGTATAGCAATAACACTGAATTTTCAAGTGTCTACGACAATTTTAAATGCCTGTTCAAAAAAAGGCTTGAAATGTATTGAATGCACCACGTATATATATATATATATATATATACTGTAGAAATATAAAGGTTTAAACTATTTTATAAGTAAATTTTGAAACTACTCGTTTAATCTATATACATCCTTTCCCTTTCAACCTTCTCTTTCTCTCTCCATATATATATATATATATATACGTGTGTATACGTATTTGTACAAACGTATGTTTAAACATATATATATATATATATATATATATATATATGTCGGTTTGTGTTTGCATGTGTGTGTGTGTGTGTGTGTGTTATCTTGAGGTTTCTTTATATTGATATCTGAAATCTTGTACGCTGCCGCAAAAATACCGGAACTTGTCTGTTTCCTCCAAGAAGGTAGCAAGTAGCCTGCTGAGCGCACTGAACACAAACCCTTGTCATTTTTCCAAACTAGAAAAGTAGAAAATACCAGAGAAAGTTAAAGCGCCAACAAAACAAAACAAAAAAGTCTCAGGGAAAAAAATGCAAAGAGCGAAGAGTCTGTTGAAGAGCCGTAAAGAGTTGTTGTTCATTTCCCAGCTGTGGGCTATAAAACATGATCGGCAGGATTTATTGTCAGTCTGGTTCCAAGTCTTACACCAAAGTTTATTTCATATTTCTTTAGCAAGATACTATCTGTGATGGGAACACAAAACTACATCATCATCATCATCACGAACAACACACACACACATACACACACAAGAAAACTCGTATGACTGATCGTAAACATTGTCATTGTAATCATCCTGAAATACAGCCTATTTTTTCCTATGTTACACACACACACACACACACACACACACACACACACGCTCTCTCTCTCTCTCTCTCTCTCTCTCTCTCTCTCTCTCTCTCATCTTCATATATACGAGTGTCGTTCAACAAGTTTTAAGCCTCCATCCGAAAGAAAGAAGATCATAGCCGAATTTTATGTTGTGGCTATATACTACCACTTCACATAAAACTAGAAAAAACTAATTCAGATTTTTCTAGTTTTATAAGTTTTCTTGTTTTATAGCAGAAAATAAAATAAAATAAAAAATAAATAAATAAATAAATAAAGCAATAAATAAATGTTCAACTATGTTTTTTTTTGTGTGTGAGGTTTAGAACTTTTTGATCGACACCCTGCCTTGAAATAAAACTGGACATCCAAAACATTTCAGATAAACAAACTAAGCGGTCAAGTCACTGTTAATTTGCGCCACACTCCTCTCAAAGCTAATAAAACACATTAGCCAGATGTATTGACCATGGTGAGCTATATATATATATATATATATAAGTAAAAAAGTAAAGTTGGCGACCTTAGTCGAGGGTGACCCAAAGGCACCCTTTTCGATAGCTACTACACCGAGGTGTAGGGGAGTGTGCTACTCCTTCTCTTGATTGCTCCACTTTACCCTTACCTTATTTATATTGCTGAATGTTAAACAAGGAGACATCAAGAACCATTTTTTGAGTCATTGGTATGACTCGACCTGGGATTAAACCCAGGTCTCCCGAGCTATTTGCGAACACTCTAACCATCATGCCAATGACCAATATATATATATATATATATATATGACCAATTAAAGACACTTTGATAAGAAAATATTTTTCATTTGGCTGATGATTTTGTATTCCTTTCTAGTATCGATGATTTATCAAAATATTGATATCGATTACGGCACGGGTATGCAACATGGCATATACGCGGCGAATCGCGTTCAAATCCTGGACTAGGCTATTTGCATTTCACATTGCGCTAATTCCCATAGGAAAGGTACGAATCAAATTATTCTTCATCCGAGGCAGCTCTTATTATTATTATTATTATTATTATTATTATTATTAAACGAAATCTTATTTTGAATTTATATAATTTACGGCACGGGTATGCAACATGGCTGTCGACTATTCATACTTATAGCTCGTGTTGTAATGGTTATCATCGTACGAAATACGGCGAAACGCTTTCAAATCCTGGACTAGGCTATTTGCATTTCACATAGCGCTAATACCTTTAGGAAAGGTATGTATCCAATTATTCTTTAGCCTATGCAGCTCTTGCTGTTGTTGTTGTTGTTATTATTATTATTAAATAAAAATCTTATTTCAAATTTATATAATGGCAAAAAAAGCAAGCAACCAAACAAAACAAAACTAAAACAAACAGGAAAAAATAACTTCAATGGCGTAACGGTTATTGCCACAAGAAATGAAATTGGCAACCTGGGTTCAAGTCCTGAAATTGTCACTTTGCATTTCATTTCATGCTAATCCTCTTCGAAGAAAAAAACATATATTCATCTGTTCCAGTCTCAGCTTTTGGTAAATAGTAGGGCATATCGGGTTATCTCGCGTTGATTATTCAACTAATCTTGGAAAAGAAAAACTTAAATTTATATTAGATGTAGATTGCTTTAAAAAATTGATCTTTTGTCACACCCTACTTGTAGTTGAAGGGTTTACTCGATACCTACAAGATCATCCCACTGAAATAATATTGCTGAAATGATAATGTTCTAAATCTTTTAATCGTTGACTAACGATATGATTTAGCTTGTACTAATATTTGATAATTATTTCGGATATTGAAAGCATTATCACCTTGATATTTCAGTTTTATTACCAGATTATTATGTTCAGAATTATCTCATAAGTAATTAATTATTTAAGATATTATAAACGAAACATAATAATTAAAGTTAACAATCCCTGGGCTAATGAATCATGATTACGCTTGATCAATTAATATTGAATATTATGGATACTCAAATTAACTGAGGACTACGAAGGCCGGAAGTTATATGGCTTCATATATGACAACAGTGTTAATAAATCGACTAAATTTTGAATCACTCTGAAGGCATTGGTTTGCAACAGATCACTGATGTTAAGCAACGATGAGCCTGCACATTATTTATATGAGAGACCACTTTGTAGAACAACAAGTAATGGTTTCAACATGTTTGGGAAATACTAAACAAAGTTCAGTAAAACGACAACAAATACGCAGATGTTGAAAATTATACAGATGGGCTGATATGAAATCGTAAGAATTTCGATTGAAATGAAATTATATAAAACCGCAAACATTTCTCTTCATTTCTCTTATCCTGCAGTTCTGATTGTTTATTTATACGACTGTTGATTGATACAAAAGGTCTCTTGTTACAAACAAGTTTTAGGCAACGTAAATTATAAAACTAAAATAATTTTTCTGATTACTTTGTTTAATAACATATCAACCTTTGTGGGTTATATAATGCCAAATCCATCGTTGTTGAAGACCAGCAGGGGTACCATTAAACCTATAGTTGGGTGGATAAGGGGGTTCATACCTTTCCCAAGGGTATTAGTTTAAAAGTGAGCGTAATAGCGCGACTGAAACCCGAACTTGCTTACTTCGTTTCTGCAGCCCAGCACTTTAACCATTTAGCGACGGGAACTCTCACCCCACATGAAATGATTGTATTTCTCATTATGATTCATATTTTAGAAGAGATATACAATCACCTTCATTATTTGTGTATAACACGAACTCTTACAGCCTAAACTTTTAACTACGAAATCCTAAAAAAATATCGTATATAATACGCAGTGACTTTTTACAATTTGTTGCCGCTAAATTTAACCTAAATTCAATTAGCCCAATAGGCAGGGGTTGTAGAATACACCAACTGCATCTCCGCCGAGGATTAAGAATCTCCCAATGAGTGTCCTCGATATGACATGAAATAATCTGATGGTTAGGCTCGAGTAATGCTTTGGAGGATGTGGACAACTCCTTCATTGCCAACGCTCCCAGGTCCACTCTGGCATGGAGAGGTAGCACCTGATAGGGTTCTATCTATGGGTCAAATGAAGCAGTGTGCAAAAAAATAACTTACACCAAGTTGAATTGTTAGAAATTGAGCTGTTTGATCCTTTAACTTTGAAAAAGCAAATGACTAATGTTTGATTGAATTATTTATGATAGCGATACTTGGTACAATTTAACTGTGAATGAACAATGTTTAATAGAATAATTAGTGTTAAATAGCAATACTTGTAACTATTCACCAGGTGCAACCAACTGATTAATACTCCGTGGTACTTTCTATAAATTTCCAGATTTTTTTTATACTGGCATTTAAAATTGTCGTAGACTCTTGAAAATTCAGTATGTTATTGCTATACATCTTATGAGATGACCGGCCAATTTTTATTTCAGATTAAAATGAACAGCTACAGCAGCAATTGGAATAAACCCTACTAAAGCCTGATTGTCATAGCTGGTGAATTTCAAAAATGCAATCTGAACGTGAAGACACTTTAGAAGAACAATATGCAATAAAATTCTGTTTTAAACTTGGAAAAAACGCCACAGAAACGTATGGAATTCTTCAGACTGCTTTTCGACCATCTTGCATGAATCGAGCATCAGTTTTTGAGTGGCATAAGATATTCAAGGAAGGCTTGGAGTCTGTGAGGGATGATGAGAGGTGTAGGAAGAGTAAGGAAGTCAATAGATCAGAGTTGATTGGGCAAAGGGTTAGGGTTAGGGTTACTATGTTGAGGCTTTAAGGGAGTTCAGGAAGAGATTCCTTGGGAAGAGGCCCGGACTCTTCAAATCGGGTCAGTGGTTTTTCCACCAGGACAATGCACCAGTCCACAACACCATCCTTGTCGCAGACTATTTGACCAAGATGGGCATCAAGACAGTTCCTAAGCCTTCCTACAGCCCAGAACTTGCTCCCTATGACTTTTGCTTGTTCCCTAAGCTCAGGGGCTGTCATTATGAGAGAATTGAGGAGATGAAAGAGGCTGTGACGAAGGTCATTGACACGCTCACACAAGAGGATTTCCATGAGGCCTTCCAGAAGTTGCCGGAACGGTACAACAAGTGCATAGAAGCCTGAGGAACTTACATCGAAGGGGACTAGAGTTCCATGTGTGTACTATCAATAAAAGTACTCATATGAAAAAAGTCTGTAACTTATTTAATGATCTGTATTCATTTATTTACTTAACATATCCTATGTTAGCTTTTTGTTCCATGAACATTTATATTCGAATTCGTAGTGTTGTGCTATATTCAGCACACTGAAAATATTTCTTAGTATTATCCGTTTGCTGGTCGGTATTTTCTTTTCAATTTATATTCTAAGATAATTTAAATGTTTTAAAGTAATATAGTTTAAAATAGTCTTTTTTCTTTAGCTTGAAAATGCAGCATTGATAGCTACAAAAATTAGAATATATATCAGGGAAGGAGATTAATACCGAAAAATATTAGAAAGGCTCAGATATACTAAGAAACCGTATTCAACAGAAAATCGACCGAATATTTGTTTACCCAAACCCTACATTGTTAGAAGCATCAGAAACAATATTACTTTTTAAGCTGATTATATATGTACATATGTATGTTGAAAAGATAAATGGAAGAAAAATACTTTAACAATAATAATAGTGGAACATGCAGGTGACAATTATACCAATTGTAATTGGTGCGTTTGGAACAGTAACTAAAGGATTACTTAAGGGACTAAAGGATTTGGAAGTTGGCGGACGAGTGGAGACCATCCAAACGACAGCATTATTGAGGACGGCCAGAATACTAAGAAGAGTCCTGGAGACTTGAGGAGACTTGCTATCACTCAGACTCCAGTGAAAAACCATCGGCTAACACTGATGTGAAAAGCTCTAATGAGTGAATAATAATATGGTAAGCATGTAAACTGAAAAGTTGTCTTCAGGGCAAATGTTTTGGATTTAAAATTTAAGTCGAAACACGTGTCGGCAAAGAAAATATGTTTCCGTCCACACCAAGTTAATATCTAATATAAATATGTTTAATATATATGAAGAGGATTTGGCATTAAATAATCTATAAGGGTTGATATGCCATAAAACCTCACCAAAACGAATCATATATATCTAATATATATTTATAAAGAGGATTTGGCATTAGATAACCTATAATGGTTGATATGCCATAAAACCAAACCAAACCTAATCATATTTATTTTATATATATTTATATAAAGAGGATTTGGCATTAGATAATCTACAATGGTTGATATGACATGAAACAAACCAAACCCAACAAGCAATAACCTTGGATATTTTGAAGTTGAGCTTTAATAAGTTTTCTTATCCTGTCTAAGTTCGGATTTCTGTATCGTTGTCCCGTTATAATACGGTTTTATTATATAGCTAACCTTAATTTATCATTTGTATTCTTTTGTTTATTATTCCCATCCGGCAGGGCTTAGAATTCGCTGCCTATAGCCCCTGCATTGGGGTAAAACTCCGCCGAATAAAAAGAGGTATCCTACGTATGACATTAAAAAAAACATCTTAAGATAAGTTTACATTTATAGATATCTTTTGCAGTGTGGTATACGTTCAGGTTCACTCTGATCTGGAGTATTAGACCCTATTTGATCAAATGAATTATTTAAAATAAATCCAGTGTATAGAATACGTAGACTGTATCCTTTACAGAGAGGTATGAATCCTTAAATAAATCCAGTGTATAGAATACGCAGACTGTATCCTTTACAGAGAGGTATGAATCCTTAAATAAATCCAGTGTATAGAATACGCAGACTGTATCCTTTACAGAGAGGTATGAATCCTTAAATCATCATCATCATCATCATCATCATCATGTCACGCTGCCAGCACGGATCCCCCTAACCCTTTTCGCCACCTGTCTCTATCGTCCATTGCTCCCAGGAGGTCTTCAAGGCTATACCCTGTGTCAGAACAGAGCTGTTGTATATAGGTTCTAGCTGGTCGTCCTGTCTTTGCCCGTCCATGGCAAAGAGTCCACAGGAGTATGTCACTTATAAGTTTGTCTTTACTTTTCCAGTAGTGTTTTACTTGGATAGTTTTCGTGATGTGTGGTAGGTGACCGTATAGATGCTGTTTTGCGAGGTGTTGCTTCCAGGACTTGTTCAATATTACTCGCAGCATTCTTGTGTAATTGCCGCCAAGCTTTTTCTCCAAACGATTACTAAGTGTCCATGTAGTACATCCATATAGCAGTATCGACACGACCACTATCAGTCATATGCAAGTCAGACTCCCCAAATAATTACTAATAAGTATTAATCACAAGCGTAGTATGACTCCCCTAAAAAGCGGAGCACTGAATATGATGCTAAAACAAAGGTTCTAGTGAGGCTCCAATTTTGGAGATACGGGGAGTGTGGATAACTCATTTATTGCCATCACTACCAGTCTGACTCTGATTTAGAGTGTTTGTACCTCCTCGGATCCCATCTAAAGGTCAAATATTTTATTGGACCACGTGCAAAAACAAAGCAAGAAAATAAAAATAACTTTAGAAACGACAACAAAAATGCAAATATGAGCATACAATGAACGTCATTTCATGTATGATTTCCTCCTCAATAAAACTGTGATGCTTCGGTTATTCTTTACCGATTGAGTTAAACATGGAACATTCAAATAAGATTTAACTGAACAATGACAATGATGAAAATGATGAAAACCAAGCAAGGAAAAGACAGGATAAATGCAATAATAATAATAATAATAATAGTTACAGGGCATAATTAAATGATAAAGCTTTCCCATCTGGAACAAGAAAACAGAAAGCACAAAAATAACAGACATGAGTAAACCAAAGGAAAAATGTTAGGGGTAAACGTCAAAATATTTTCGGCCACTAAAATCCTAATAAAAAGGCAACTTTACCCGTCTCCAATGACTCTGATAAAGATAAGACCACCAATGTATATGTGTGCGTTTAAAGTGAGAAGAGATGCCTGAAATGATGATGTTACTTATTG
Organism: Sepioteuthis lessoniana; assembly: GCA_963585895.1. Taxonomy (NCBI): domain Eukaryota; kingdom Metazoa; phylum Mollusca; class Cephalopoda; order Myopsida; family Loliginidae; genus Sepioteuthis; species Sepioteuthis lessoniana. The sequence goes on from OY757906.1 coordinate 36,023,315, forward strand.
CAGAGGGTTGGAGGGGAAAAAAAAAGAATGAAACAACATGTATCTGGTACTCTTTCTTTTCACATGTTTCTGTTCTTTATATATAAGTAAGTAAAGTTGGCGACCGTAGTCGAGGGCGACCAGAAGGTTCCCTTTTCAGTAGCTACTACACCGAGGTGTAGGAGAGGGCACCACTTTTTTCACTGGATTGCTCCACTTTACTCTTGATACGTTCCTCATATTGCTAGGTGTAAAGCGAGGAAGGATCAAGTACCATTTTTAAAGTCTTTGGTATGAATCGACCTGGTATTGAACCCAGGAGGCCAAGGAGCTGATTCTTTATATATATATATATATATATATATATATATATATATATATATATATATAAGTAAAGTTGGGGACCAGAGTCGAGGGTAACCGGAAGGCTTCCTTTTCAATAGGTACATCAACAATGTGTAGGGGAGGGCGCTACTCCTTTCCCTGGATTGCTCCGCTTTACCATTGATCTGTACCTTATAATACAGAGAGGTAAACAAGGAGGTATCAAGTACTATTTTCTGGATGTTTAGAATGGCTCGACCTGGAATTGAACCTGGGGATCCCAGACCATTGACGAGTACTCTAACCATTATGCCAATGGGCTGGTATATATATATATATATATATATATATATATTCTTTAAGAAAAAACAAAAACTGGTCACAATAGGATTATAAATTTATTTCCATACTGTTATGGGTTTTGATATAAATCAAAACCGTTTTTTTCCATAATATCTGAAGAAGTCCTTTTAGGTTTTTTTTTTTTTCTGTTTTTAATTTATATCAAAACCCATGACAGGATGGAAATAAATTTATAATCCTAATGTGACCAGTTTTTGTTTTTTCTTAAAGAAATTATTGCTCTGTAATGTCAGTTACAATGAGCTCTTTACCAGGAATATTTAAATGTTCACTGTCGAATGTTTTTTTGTCCTGATAGAATTACTCCCAACTCCGGTTTAAATGGACCGAATAAAACATATATATATATATATATATATATATATATATATTTCACTAATTAAAGGATTATGTTTAAATCAAAATTAATTTTGGGGGATTTTTTTTTTCATTGTTTGAAATTATTTTCTTGCAAAAATAATTTTAACCCTAGAGATGTATTTGTTTTGAGGCTATTCAAGCTGCTGGCAAATCAATCCGAACAAAGGTCTGTCATCCATTAGACGATGGGAAAGGCAAGCCATGCAAAATTTACATATGAATGCGTGATGTAAATAGAGAAACTTGTGTTTGTTAAAATAAACGTTAAGATTTTCTGCTAAGAGCCTGAGTCGAAAAGACAACCGATGGTGTGGAAAAACAATGACTCTCTGGCAAAGAAAAATTTCCAGGCGCCGAGATAAGTTAAGAAACTCATGCTGAAGTTCTTCTGGGATATGAAAAAAATATCACTATCGATAATGATGCAAAAGTAAACAATGCTTCTTCTTGCCAACTCGTAAGGCAAAATTACCTTTATTTACTGAATAACTCTCGTATATATATATATATATATACCATGGCGTGGTGCTGACCCTCTCCAACCACTCGTCCCAATCGTCCATCTTCGTACTCAGCAGGTCTTCCTTGCTATATTCTGCATCAGTACAGAGGTTATAGATAGGTTCTAGCTGGTTTCCCTAACCTTGCTTGTCTACTTCTCCAACAGTATCTTGCATGTCTTGTTCGTCGTATTTGGAAGATTTTCAAGGTGCGTGGTAAGTGGCCGTCCATTCGTAGCATTCTTGTACAATTGCCATCAAGCTTTTTCTCTATATGCTTAGTCAGCGTCCATGCGGTGCATCCATACAGCAGTATTGACACGAATGCTTGGAAAAAAATGCGCTTTATTTTATTTTATCTGATTAGTCAAACTTCCAAATGACCGATAGTCTATCGATAGCTGTTCATGCCTTCGCTAGTCGCATGTGGATGTCATTTTTAGTTGATGAGACGTTGCTTTCGAGGTAAGTAAATTCGTCTACAAGTTTCAGAGATCTTCTATTTAGTGTGGAGTTGTTGCCTGTTTGATTAAAGCACATGAACTGTGTTTTGTCAGTGTTCACATGGAGGCCTATATGAGACTCTTACCAGTTTATTATCTGCCTAAACTACGTGCTTCGAAAAAAATTACATTGAGCTCTTCATCAGGAAAAGTTAAATGTTCAGCTCCTGAATGATTTTCTTGTCCTGAAGGAATTACTCCCAACTCTGGTTTAACTGGACCGAATAATACCTATATATATATATATATATATATTGTGAATTGGTAGATTTTGGTGAATCTGATAAGATGATAAAAAGTAGGTGGATAAATCAGATACAATGGTTTTAGTAATATTTCTTTCTTTATTCACAGAACTTCTTCAGACTGCCACCCTCCAGCCGTCTCCTTTCTTTTTTCTCACTAAAACTAATTTACCTCTATCCAATCAAATCTCTGATGAAACCTGATACATTTGACGCAACATAGCTTCCACCATATACCGAGACAGTCACAGTCAAAACCAGTAACCCTACCTCCATCAGTTAAACCCGTATTTATTTCCCTCCCTATTCTTCCCTTTATCTGCCTCTTGTCTTTAGACCCATTCCCTTTTTTTATACCTTTATTTTCTCCTTTATTTTTATCTTTTTCCTCAACTGATAAAATGGAGAAAAACTCAAAAAAAGTTTAGTCTAAAGAAATTCTGTGAATAAAGAACAAAATATTACTAAACCCATTGTGTTTGATTTATCCACTTTTTTATCATATATATATATATATATATATATATATATATGTGTGTGTGTGTGTGTGTGTGTGTGTGCGTGTGTGTGTTGGTGAGAAGCAGTAACCTTTAATGGCAGTTTGAAAGATTGGTTTGGTTTGGTTTTATAGCACATAAACCGTTGGAGGTTATTAATTCCAAATACATTTTTATTCATATAAACATTTCTATTTCAAGAAATTTAATTTAGCTTTAGTAAAGCCTCAATCTCAGAAACAGTTCTATTTCAAACAATTCACTTTTTCATAAGTACAGAGTTTAGTTCTATTTGACCCATAGATTGGACTCTTTCAAGTGCTACCACTCTGGGTCGGAATGGACCTGGAAGCGATGGCACTGAAGGGGTACTCCGCATTCCTCAAAGCTCCATCATTACTGGAACCTCACCAACAGATTGTTTAGTGCCATATCTTGGACACTCGTTGGTGGGGAGGTCTTACCCATCAGCAAAGAAGCAGACGGTGTATCCTACAACTCCAGCCGACTGGACAAGGAAAGTTTGGCAGTCATTGAAGGATTTTAATGTTACGTGACTAAAATATAAGAAATCAGAGATTACGTTTTATCTTTGCCTCTGTTAGCAGGTAAACGCTAAAGAAATCGGTCATCAATTCCATCTGTGGCCCTTGCAACTTGAGGCCGGTTATCTAAGTGAAATGATATCGAGGAAGATGAATAAAGATGAATACAGCCTAGTTAGATTCCAGTGACTTATGGTCGGTTATATATTCTAATTGAAAAGGCGTCTAAGAAGATGGAAAAATAATGTGTATATCAGAGAAAATGTCTTAGTATTTTTTATTCCTTCCAGCAAAGAAGAAGAGAGAAATAGCGTGGAACGGCGATAAAAGGTGAAACGGCAAAAAGGACAACCATTGGCCTAGAGATAATATGGCTATGCAACATACATATATCGATTTCAATTACATATGAATTAATACGTTCCGCAAAGAGATGAGTAATATTCCCGTCAGTTTTCCCTTGTTCGAAGCACCTCTGAAAGTCAGCTTCTGACACGGTGGGAGGCTGAAGCGTTGTATTTCTTTTAATGTCATTTCGATCTTCATATCTCAACCTGGAGGTGGATTTTCCGTTTTGGACAAGAGTGTATTTACTAACCCCTTACACAACGTGGATGTGTCACAAGGTCACTTTTTAAGCGTGGTTTAACAGGTTTGAATTCGCAGTTTTTTTCCTTTTCCTAGACCGGTTGCCATATCAAAGTTAAAGAGCCCAGTCTACTCTACAATTTTCTCATAACGTGAGGGAAAATAATTGGATCCATATCTTTCTCAAAAGTATTTGTTCTTTGTGAAATGCAAGCAGCCTATTCCAGGATATGAACTTGGGTTCCTTTTCCGGCAACGATAACTATTACACTACTCCGAACGCAGAGAAAGAGAAATAGAACGAGGCTATATCTGAAGGGTCCTGCACTTGCATAATTCTGTTTTCCACTGATCAAAATTTATCGAGAATTCGCGTCTAGATATCACTACTTAAATAAACCAGCTGCTTTATTGAAACCCTAAAGTTCAGAATTACAATGAATTAAAGATATATACTTTTTGGTACCCCCTCGTAACAGTGAAATCTCTAAGAAAAGGAAACCAGTAATGTCGTCCTTGTTAGTGCTGCATGAAACCATTAAAAATCTAAAGATTAAAACAAAGTTCATTCAGAAATGAAGTATAACACACACACAAACACACACACACACAAATGCACACATACTCACAATATATATATATATATATATATATATATATATATATATATGTGTGTGTGTGTGTGTGTGTGTATGTCTACGCCTGCGCAACATTTGTACATGGTTTTAGAGATTTAATACGAAAGAATAAATATTTATAATTATATTTGAAAAAAAAATTCCACTCGTTATTGTTTGTATATATATATATACTTAATGTTAGATTACAAATACGTTTACAATTTGTTATACCAAATAACACCTTGTCACTGATTTTATCAGAAACTTCCACACTTTTTTAGCCAGCTAAAACAATGAATAAAGAGGGAAAAATATACTTTGTTGGAAACTGTTTTGATATTTTTTTGAAAAGTAAACACACTAGCAAAGTTATTGTAATATTTTTTTATACCCATGTCAAAATATGGGGGAAAGTTTCTGAAAAAGGGTACAATTGTTTCTTAAAATAACACAGTTAGACGATGGAACCCATTCTTTTACTAGCAATGCCTCGTATTTCTCTCTATTCACAAGGAAATCAATTGACAGAAAAAAATTAGCGAGACAAACACATTAAATATTGAATAACACCATGCAAACAAAAACACTGCAATGCTCAATGATAAACCAAAACTTTTAACAGATCCTATTGCATTGCAAATATGGATATTTAAACTGATCATATAATTGCAAATCGCAATCTAATATATATATATACAGATTCTCAAAGCATGACATAAATAATGATATATATATTGGTTTAATTGGAGTTTTGCAAACAACCAAAGTTATATATCAATTTAAATGTCCTTTAAGAGATGGTATCTCTGAAAACAACAATATCTATGTCGGTTTAATCTCAAGTACCCTACCGAAAAGACTTACAATGCACCTTTCTGATACAAGTTCCATAGCACAACATTTAAAAAAACATTCATGCCCAACAACAGAATTTCGGAAAATTCTCACCGAAAACACAACAATATTAGAACATCAAAATAACGAACAAAAACTACCGATTCTCGAAGCACTTCATATTAGAAACATGCAACCCAAACTTAATAGAATTAATTTTCAAACCAGTGCTAATATACTTAAATGTCTTTAGCTACTGACTCTATTCATGGAACAATTTTAAAAGTAAACGCTACACACTGCAACAGCCCAGATGATCCTCTTCTTACAAAGTAGTAATGCACATAAAAAATTTACATCACTTTTGTAATACATCCTCCTCCCGATGATGGCCCAAAGTCGGGCTGAAAATACTTGGGAAATAGACAATTATTGAAAATATATCAATCAGTTCCCACCGAATACTATAAAATCAATACGTCAATATGAAAGGATCAACAACAAAATAAGTAGACAGAAAATGTCTATTATATTCAACGAAATTTGTATTAATGAAGAAATGCTGTCAAAATATACATATGTATATATATAGTTTGGAAGCAAATTATTACCAAAGAATGTTTTGTTGCACATGAGAGAATACATTTTATCTATAGTTTTTTTTATTGTAATTTCTCTTGTTGTCTTATTTTTCCCGTATTTTTTTCCCGTGTTTTTTTCCCAAGCGCTTTCAACCATAATTTGATTGTCTTTAGGAGTCATCATTTTTCATGGCTATTGAGTTGCAGCGTTTTTTTTAAATGAATATATTGAGTTGGGTGAGTCTGTTAAATGGGTTGGGGATATAATTTATTAAAGATGTTTAATATATTAGACCCTGTGTTAAAACCTATTCTATTTATATTTAAAAAAAAAATTTTACGGAAATTCACTCGAGGATTTGTAGTCTTTTTTGTTATTGTTTTTGTATATGGTTGTTCCATAATCTATAAGTATTTTCTTATGTCAGGAGATGAGAGTTTAGTGGTGCTATTGTTGTGTTCTTTAATTACGTGTTGTTTTATAGCGCTTGTGTCGGATAGGTCGTATGTAAGGCGGTGAGGTAATGTAGTGGTTGTATGGCCAATGTATATATATATATATATATATAGTGAAAACGTTTTTGGTGTACCGGTTATCAAGATATAAAATCGACACAGTGACCCATGTTTTAATCCTGGACGGCGTTGTATTTCTCATAGCACTAATACTCTTGTAAACGATCAGAATCTAACTATTCACTCCCCAGCTATGAGTAACTAGTAGGACAGACAAGGATCTTTAACTTTTGGTAAGCAACCAGTCTAGAAGAAGGAAAACTCTGAATTCAAACCTGTTTAAGACTGCGTAAGAATTAACCTTGTGTGTAATCCAGCTTTTGGCGGAGTTGTCGAAGATATATGTACGTGTATATATATATATAAATGTATGTGTGAGTGTGTGTGTGCATGTGTGTGTGTGTGTATGTGGTTCTGTAAGGAATTCACAATAAAGTCCAGTAAATTTTGCCAGCAATGTAATATGAAAACATCCTGAGGATGCCACCCGCTGTTTCGAACAAATCCTGAAAGCAGCACCTCAAAAAGCTACTGCTGTCCGGCCACTTACCTTCCATCTCACAGACCACTCAAAAAAGACGAAAATGACATACTATTGGAGAAGTAAGAAGTAATTCATAAACGAAGTTCTTCAATGGACTACTACACGTGGACCCACTAGTGTTGGCCGACTCCTTTCTAAATAGAAGCATCATTATCATCATGTGTTGCAATTACATTAGCAATCTAATGCAGTCATATCGAGCTGTGATACACTCACATTCACACTTATATATATGTATATGTACTGGCTTAGGTCCGAGTTTGATGCACAATGATCCAAAAGCATACAGTAATATTTCGTAATAACTGATTCATTAGACGTCTTTTCTTGCTAACAAAGAGAACATAACCGGCGTCTTGATCCAAATAATTCATTGTCTTATACTAGGGTATAGCAAGAAGTATCGAGAATGAATCTTGAAATCAACTCAATTTCATAATTTAAATTCTCTATGAATACGTGTGTAGATGTTTGTAGCTTATTCAATAAAGTAATGATATCCAGATATCAATTCTCATTACAATTTGATCAGTGGTTTTTCGGCGAAAAACAGGTTTGGGGAAGCGCAACACTTTGTATTCCCACTTTTCTGTTTTACTAAATGGAAAATCCATCACCGCGGTTGAGATATAAGGACGCAGAGGCCATTGTTAGAAATTCGATGTCGCAGCTTCCCACCATATAAGAAATGGTGGATTTCAGAGACGTTTCCATTACTGACTCTAACAAGAGCGTTGAATACCAAGTGCTTTTGTATATTGTTCAAATCTTAACAGAATATATTAATTTATATATGTCTGAAATATATATATATATATATATATACGTTTGGTTGAATACCACTGATTGTTTCGTTGATAAAGAAAGAGCCCTATATTAGCCCAAGTGCATTCGACCATTTAGCTGGTCTTCTTCGCGAGTCATGTTAGATCGTTTGTTGCAGTGAGTTTTATGATTACTCGGAGTGGCTTTTTTTTTAAATAATAAATCATTGATGGGATTGTTTTATTCTGTTAAGATAGGGGGTTAGTAATTGAATACGGTTAATATGTTTATATATGTGGTGAATACTATTTTATTTATAGTGTTTTTTTTTAAATTTTTATAGTTATTGCTTCGAGGATTTGTAAAGGGTTTTTATTGTTATTTTTAAATATGGTTTTTATATTGTTATTTAGGATCTTTCTAATATCCGGAGATTTGAGTTTATCAGTGTTTTTGTTATGCTTTGTCATTATATGCTGTTTTAGGGCACTAATGTCAGAATCGTTGTTGGTAAAGCGACGAGATAGTGTGGTTGTTGTATGGCCAATGTAGGTATTACGTTATTTTCCGAGAAACATTCTCGGAATGGACATGTAAATTTGCATACTACATTAGTTTGAGGGAGGGAGTTTGTGTAATTTTTAACGCTAAAGTTGGATGTTTTAATTTTAGTGTAATAGATAATGAATTTTATTTGTTTTTGAGGTTTGGAGGGTTTAATGTCTGTTTATGATGTGGGTTGTAACTTGTTCGTCTATTTTATAGTTTTTATGCATTTAATTCTTGTATTATAGGTATATTCTTTTAGTATTGTTATTGTTGTTGTTATTGTTATTTTTGTGGATGATATGGAGATATAGTTTTATTTGTTGATTAGTTTATTAGGGAAGTTATTATTTACTAAAATTTGTTTTATGTTCTTTAATTTTTTTGTAAAAAATTGTCTTAGAGGAGGATATGTGATCAGCTCTATCGAGTAAGTTATTTTCATGGGCTATTTTATATTTTGGGGGGCATTTGCTATGATAGTTTAGTGGAGTTGTGACTGGTTGATTTCTTTACCAGTTTGACCTAGAAGTAAGAAGACTCGTGAGAAGACTTGAAGCTCTTCACTTAAAGATTTTAAAAAAGAAACAATCCACACTATTCATCCAAACCTGTTTAGATAATGATTTACTACCTAAGTATACAATATATATATATATATATATATATATATATATATATACTTTAAGAAAAACAATGAAACCGGTCACATAGGATTATAAATTTATTTCAATCCTGTTACGCATTTTTGAAGGAAAATTTAAATATTCATGCTTGAATAACTTCTTGTCCTGATGGAATTACTCCCAACTCCGGTTTAACTGGACCAAATATATATATATATATATATATATATATATATATATATATATATGTGTGTGTGTGTGTGTGTGTGCAGGACATTACCAGAGAATTAGGAATGAACTCATAAGCGTTATTCACTTACAGACCCTTATACGTAGACACACCGGTGTTGTCTGACCATCAATAACTTTTCCAGCTCTTTTCAGACATTGGATGTCGTTTATGGGGCTTACTTGCTAAAAGTGATAAATGATAGGGACGAATGGAGAGAGAGAGAGAGAGAGAGAGGGCGTCAAAAGAATCCCTGCTGTCGAAATGCCTTGATGATGAGTATAATGATGAGAAATAATAAAATCTTTTATTTAGCTTCATTTGAATTATCACTTTTTTTTTGTTATTTCAATTCTCTCTCTTTCAATTTTTCTATCACTTGTCTTCAATCTCTACATGATTTTTATTCATTTACTTTTGTCCCTAATCGGCTAACATTGGTTATTCCATAAGAAAAAATCCATAAGATAAAGTTGCTTATTAATTCACCCTTTCTTTACCTGCAGTAACCAGCATGTCTTGCTTTACAGGGCTGTTTTGTAAGATGGGAGGTAAATGGCCACAAAAATGCTTTTTTCTATCAAGCTGCTTCTAAGATTTGTTAAAAAACAGCCTACTGCATCCTTGTGTAGTATCCATCTAGCTTTTTCTCCAAGCGTATCATTAGTCCAATTGATGCAACCATACTGTAGTACTGACATGTCTACAGCTTGGCAGAATTGCTTTTTTATTTTCTCCAAGCGTTTAGTTAGAGTCCAAGTCGTGCACAAAATGGCTACATCATGGAGAATTTCTCGTTTTATTTTTGATCAGATTTTCATATGGTCGATAACCTGTCTACAGCTGTCCATGCTTTACTCATGCATATATGGACATCAGGTTTAATTAATAAGACATTACTACCGAGTTTGATATTTCTCGCAAAACATGGCACAATCAAAATGGTTATGATTAGGTATTACTTATTATGAAACTTTACATCATTGAAAGTGTTTAAATGTAAGTTGGACTCCCAATGAGATGAGTTCCTAGACCAATAAAAATAATCATCAGAAAAATGCCATATTGCTGCAAAACGTAATTAAACGTATATAATTAAAATTTCAAAACTTCTAGAGAAAAATAATTTTTTAAGTTTCTAAGAAATTAATATGAACAAAAAACAAAGAATTAAATTGATGAATCTCTCAATCGTCACTCATTCAAATTAAAAATTCCTGCGTTGGTGCTGTAGAATACACCGACTGCATCACAGCAGAAGGATAAGACCCCCTCCTCCTCCCTGCAAGGAGTGTCACGGATATTACACTGAACTGAATCTGATAGTGAAGCTCCAGTTCTTGATATCAGGCGAATGTGGAGTACGTTTTCATTGCCATCACCCCTAGTTACACTCTGACTGGGAGTGATAGTATCTGCTAGAATTCCATCAATGGGTCATATAGAATTATTAGTGTTGTATAACAATACTTGAAGCATTTAGTTGTGTGTTAACAAATGAGCTGTGGCTCGTTTTTAAATTTTACGAACAACCTACTCGTTTATAGATCATATATAACATATATATATATAAACAGGATTTGGCATTAAATAACATACAAGGGTTGATATGCCATAAAACCCAACCCACCAAACCTAAACCATCTTTTTATACAAACTTCACGAGATAATACAATATGACATTGGGGTAATGGTTTGCAAGTTAGTTTAGCAGTCTACTTGCTTGGAATTTCCATTCTCACCGGGTTCCACATAGTGCTGACTCTGTGCTACAACTAATGCAAGTTTAATATATATATATATATATATATATATATATATATATATATATATATATACATATAAAGCAGCTTATTCCTTCAGAGGAAATTTTGTACCTTTTTGTCTTTGAATGGCCCTGTCATTCATGGTAAATTGATGAATAAAAAAGAAAAAAATGGTCAAAGGTAAAGTGCGATGTGTAAAAGGTATTATATTCCAGTTAAAAAGTAAGAGATACCAGCTAAAAATTAAGATATACCAGCTGTAAAGAAAGATATACCAGCTAAAAAGAAAGTTATACCAGCTGGAAAGAAAGAGATACCAGTTGAAAAGAAAGATATACCGGCAAAAAAGAAAGATATACCAGCTGAAAAGAAATATATACCAGCTAAAAAGAGAGTTATGCCAGCTGGAAAAAAAGATATACCAGCTAAAAAGAAAGATATACCAGCTAAAAAGAAAGATATACCAGCTGAAAAGAAAGATTTATCAGCTGAAAAGTAAACGTTTATGTGTAAGGATTATAACATTTTTGGTTATTAAAATATCTTACAGTTTTATAAGTTATTATTTTCTCATATTTAAATCATTAGATCTTCGTTGCAATATTAGATGTTCAATACACTACAGTATTAAGACTACTTGTGAATTCGCGATGGGTAGTACTAACAGCTATAATCCTAATGACTAGACAAAGTTAGGGAAAGACAAGCACAATCTGACTGATCTTACAGAAAGAACAATGATAAATCCAGAATCCTTTTTCGTTGGCGATATTTTGGTTAAACTGTTAAACGAGACGAAAATAAAACAATCAGCCTTTTGTCAATGGCTTCTTGCGTGATTTAATCTTAAGACAACGAACGCTGATGTGCGGATGGATTTGCAGTGAAAATAAAAGCGATGAAGGCAAACCAGCCGAAAGCTTCTTACAGACAAGGTTTGTTGTAATTTCTTTTAATGGCATATCAAAGTTCGTGGGTTATTTAATGACAAAGCAATCCTTGTAGAAGAACACTAGGTGTACTATTTAAACCATAGCTGGGGAGTTAAAGTGGTTCATACCTTTTTTAAAGGTATTAGTCCAAAAGGGAAAGAAATTGCGCAACTATGGTTCGAACTTGTTTTCTACGATATCATATTTACCCAACCCCTCCGCTCGGGCAGGATATGACACAAGGTCAATTTTTAAGCAGAGTTCAACAGGTTTGAATTCAGAGTTTTCCTTCTCCTAGACTAGTTGCCTCACTAAGGTTGAAGAACTTAGTCTGTCCTACTATTTACCCATAGCTGGGGGGGGGAATAATTGGATTCATACCTTTCCCAAGGGTATTAGTGCTAAGTGAAATGCAATCAGTCTCGTCCAGGATTTGAACTCGTGTCACCGTGTTCATTTCCTACGACGATAACCATTACACCAGGGGCACCTCGTTTTCTACGATATCGCAGTACTGCATTTTAGCCATTACATTAAGTGTTCTGAGGGGGTATGGGTAGCTTGACTGTTCATAAAGACTTTATACAATTTTAGATTAATACCCTTAAAAAATGCATGAATCCGTCAACCCAGAACCAGCTTGCTCTATTTTTTTTTGTTTTTGACGTCACATTTGTATCTCCCATTTTTCTTTCTTTTCTTTTCACAGATTAAAGTTGCAGGTCTGGCATGGCTCGGTCTTTAGCTGAGGTTGATAACCAGTCGAGGTCATCTCAAAACCAGATTGGCACAGAGCCAGTTGCATAAACCTTATGCTCCAAAAACCGCAGCAGTTTATTGAGTAATATGTATTTATCCATCCTCTCCATTGGTTCGAATTCAGAGACCGGCAGCTACACCAAGATTAGTTTGGTGTAGTATCTGATCCATAGCTCGTACTCTGTACCCGGCTTCCTAAGTACTTGTTGTTGTCGACCGTTGTCAAGGGTGACCCGAATGCTCCTTTTTCAATAGCTACTACACCGAAGCGTAGAGGAGGGTGCTACTCCTTTCCCTTGATTGCTCCACTTTACTCTTGATACGTAACCTATATTGCTAGAGTGTTAAGCAAGGAAGTATTAAGTACCACTTTTAAAGTCTTTGGTATGACGCGACCTGTGATTGAACCCAGGTCTCCCGGACCATTGGCGAACACTAGTATTTACTATAAATGTTTTATCGCTTATTTTATTACACGGATGTTTTATTTGGAGGTGCTTGTGGTGTAATTAATACAGTTGTAGGAAATGGACATGGCAACTCCAGTTCAAATCCTGTACGGAGCTGATTGGGAAAGGTATGGATCGAATTATTCCCTCTCCAACTCTGAGTAAATAATAGTGGAAACTGGGCTCTTTAACCTTGGTACGGCAACCAGTCTTGGAGAGGGAAAACTGAATTCAAACCTGTTAAACTCCACATAAAAATTTACTTTGTGTCACATCCTGCTCGTGAGGATGAGTTGGGTAAATACATATATATTTTCTCTGACCACTAGTTTTATCATCATAAATGTCGGTGAATAAAAGGAGATTTTAACCTAAAAATATCAGGCTGAAAGACCACCCTATGTGCACTTTGTTCATAACCTTGTATACGTTGAGTAGCTGACTTTGAGGGGGTTGTCATATACGGTAAGTATGGTCCAAAATCTGTGTTTTATCAAGAGATTTTTGGGTTCGTCTAATAAACCCAGTCGTCCTATACACCGAAAAATATGGTAAGTTTTGCTTTTACTTTTGAGTTTTTTTTTTTTTCTTAATGGTATTTTTCTTCTGGATTGCTGTATTTTTTTGACGTCTATTTTGTATCTCCCATTTTTGCTCTCCTATTTTCCTTTCTTTTCTATTCACAGATTTTTGTTCATTTTTCAAAGTTTTACATTGGTTTTCCTTGTTTTTTTTCTCATGTTTACATTTTTTTTTTTTGCTTTTATGTCTTTTTTCCCCTATATTTTCTGTCTTTCCAACTTAGAACTTTACTCTTTTTTCATTTCTGTCATTGTTTAGAATTCCGTGATTGAATCAGAAGTCTTGTTTTTGTCTGGCAGAGAAAAAAAAAGTCACTGAAACGTTTTCATTTGCTTTTGTAGACTTAACCAAAGAATGTAACAACAAGGTAAGGCAAAAAGCAACAAAGTCATTTGTTTTATTTATATTAGTAAAACAAAACAAGCACCTTGCTCCTTCAAATAATATACCTCTTTACTTGTGTCTTCTTTTTTATTTCATATCCTTCCTCTCACTCTCTTTCTCTCTCTCTCTCTTTCGCCCACGCACGGTCTTACTTGCTGACTCACTTTTTCCTACTCTTCTTATCCTACTCGTTCAGTCTCACATTTTTTTTTCTTTTGATCATTTGCATCCCCCTTTATTCTGAATCTGCATTTTCTGGTTCTTTTTTCATTCTCTTAATTACCTGCTTCATCCCTTAACTTTTTGTTTTTTTCTTCTTTCTATCTCCAAATATTTTCATACTTTTCCCTGGTTTTTTTTTTCTGGTTTCTGTAAACTCATTGTTAATTGTAATTTCCCTTCCTTTTGTTTTCTTTAAAATATCCTCTTTTATTTGTTTATTCTTAAATCTATTTTTGCTCTGTGTCTCTGTGAGCCATTATGACTGATTGCACTATTCATATTTGCCTTACTCCCGAGACCACTCAGACCCGGGGTGGTAGTAACTGCTACAATGCTATCAGCGGGATAAATAGATCTGTTTAAAAATCATTCGTATCAGAACTCACCTGATTCTCTGTAAGTGTTACTCGATGGATTAGTCTCTATGTCTTGGAGCAGAGCTTCGGAAACCGCGGTTATTGACCTACCTATCCTTACCTAATCATCAAACTTCCGTCAATACTAGCGAGATGTTTGAATTATTTAGTTACTATACTGTGATCAATTATTCTATCATTTTTTTTGCACTATATGTTGTTGTTTTTTTGTTGCTATTGCGGTCTTATGACCCAGTTTACACTCGTACAGCATAAGTTCCTGAATAAGTCAACATCACATGTTCCGACCGGGCCATTGGCCTAATGAGAAGAGTGTTTATCAATGATCCGGGAGACCAAGATTCAATCCCTGGTCGAGTCATACCAAAGACACAAAAAATACGACTTGATACCTCCTTGCTTAACACTCAGTATTATAAGGTAAGGGTAAAGTGGAGCAATCCAGGGAATGGAGTAGCGCTCTCCCTTATACCTCAGTGTAGTAGCTATTGAAAAGGTAGCCTTCGGGTCACCCTCGGCTATAGTCGTCAACTTTACGTTTTTTTTTATTTACATGTTCATCTGTGCGGTCTTTAAATCACAAACGGACTGAAGCAATGCAGAACGTGTCAGTGCATCAACTACCACCATGAAAATACTAACCACGACAGGCACCTTACACAGGTTGAACTGCAGTTGTCACGTGATTATGCACCCCAAATTAGCGTGTAGCGAAATATTACAAGACTCTTGTCTCGCGCTGATAGGCTCCTATCTATGGGTCAAATAGAATAGTTTGCCAATAACATAATTGTCATTGTAGAGTTGACGCATTAAAATCGGGGGTGTTCTCGTGGTGTAATGTTTAAAGCGATGGACTGTGGAATCATAGTAAGTGAGTTCGTACCTCAGTCGCGCTATTGTGTTCACTTTCGGGCAAATAGCCTTGGGAAAGGTATGAACCCTCTTAACCTCCCAGCTATGGGTTAAATAGTACCAATACTGTTCTTCTTGGAGAATAGCTTTGGCATTAAATAACCTACAAAGTTTGATATGCCATTAAACAAAGTTTGATATGCCATTAAACAAAGAAACCAAACCAAACCAAACCAAACGTGTATATATATATATATATATATATCATGGTCAACTTGCGCTGCCTCGCATATATTTCTCTCTCTGACTTTCCCCCTTTCTCTCTCCATCGGTCCTTATCATCCATCGTTCCAGGTAGGTCTTCCAGACTACATCCTATGTCCGCACAGTGGTGATGCAAATAAGTTCTTGTTGATCGGCCAACAGAGTAGCACGTCCATGTTTACAGGTCCACTGAGGGACGTCACTTCTTCAACAGTGTCCCGCATATCTTGTCCATCTTACTTTGATGATTTTAAGGATGGAAGTTAAGAGTTCGTAAAGCTGTTGTTTCGTGCGGTGTTTCTTCGAGAATTTCATCAATATAAATCGTAGCAATCATTTGTTGTTCCAAAGTATTTTTCTATGCGTTATATATATATATATATATATATATATTCAGAAATAGTTCCATTTAAATAGAGAAGGGAGAAGTTGCTATCCTAATCTATAACAAACGTTGACGGGTACTTTGCTAGTAAATATATGCAGTCTGTCAGAAAACTTACGGGACTGCGTGTGCTGCGTGAGCTTTGGGCAAAAAAGGGTTAAGCGGATTATGCTGTCATTTAACATGACATCATGGGAGTTTATAACTATAACCTTAGCTTTCTGCAACCATTGCATTTTTTTTTCTCGTGCTTTTGTTTACATTCTCAATTTCACGGTGTTCATCTATAAGCGTTGAAGAACAAATAAGCCTGAAATTTTTGGTCCAGTTGGAAAAAACTCCGTCACAAGCACTTGAAATGCTTCATCAAGTGTATTGAGATAACACCATGTCACACACACGTGTTTTTGAGTGACACAAGAGATTCAAAGAGGGGCGTGAGGAGATGAAAGATGACTCCAATAACGTAAGGCCTTAAACAAAAAGGACTGAGGTCTAGGTCGAGCGGGTAAGGAAGGTTGACTTTTAAATAATCGCAAGTCAGCTGAACATGAAAAAGGACAGTGTTTAGAAGATTATCCATAAAGATTTCCGCATGTTTGAAAAAAAAATCTCAGTATACTGACCATCCGGCAGTTTCTGGCCCAATGGAACATCGCTGTAGCAGAACTGATCTTGATCAGCGGGATTTCTTTCTTTTCCCCATTGGCCAGTTTGGCAGTGCTTGTTGAATACACTGACTGCATCTCTGCAGAAGGGTAAGACCTCCCCCGCGAGTGCCTGGATATAACATTAAACAATCTGATAGTGAGGTTTCAGTAATGCCGGAGATTTTGGGAATGCAGAGTACCCTTTCATTGCTATCGCTCCCAGGTCCACTCAGGCCAGGAGTGGTAGACTTGATAGAGTTTTATCTATAGGTTCAATAGAACTAAACAGTGTACTTATCATCATCATCATCATCAACATTATCATCATGTCGTGCTGCTAGCATGGATTTCCCTGACCCTCTCGCGCCACCCGTCTCTATTGTCCATCGCTCCCAGCTGGTCTTCTAGACTACATCCTGTTTCGGCACAGAACTGCTGTAGATATGTTCTTGCTAGTCATCCAACACTTGCTTGTCCGTGTGTTGTGATCCACAGGAGTACATCGCTTATGAGTTCGTCCGCACTTCTCCAGCAGTGTCCCGCATGTCTGGTTCCTCTAATTTGGATGATTTTCGTTATATGTGGTATGTGGCCATACAGCTGCTGTTTTGTGAACTGTTACCTCTAGGACTTGTTTAATATAGCTAGCAGCATTCTTGTGAAATTGCCGTCTAGCTTGTTCTCCATACGTTTTGTTAGTGTCCACGTGGTGCATCCATATAGCAGCATTGATATGACTGCTCCCTGGAAAAAACTGCGTTTTATTTTATCAGAAAGATCTGACTTGTATATGACCAATAGTCTATTGATAGCTGTCCGTGCCTTTGCTTGTCGCGTGTTGATGTCATTTCCGGTTGATCAGAAGCTGCTTCCTAGGTAGATGAACATGTCTACTTGTTTCAGAGGAAACCTCTTTGATTTAAGCTCGTGTATTCTGTTTTGTTTGCGTTGACATGGAGGCCTATGCCACATGCTACTCGTTCCAGACTATGTCGCAGGAATTCGGCTGAGGTGAGTGTATTTGCCAGAAGTGCTATGTCATCGGCGTAGTCCGCGTTTGTAATACTCTGTGCAGGTTAACTTCTGCTTCTTTTTCTTGCTAGCATAAAGCCGTTTTCTTTCATTAAATCTATCGACGTAGTCTCGGCAGATAATAAACAGGTGTGGGCCCATTTAGCTCTTTGCAGTACACCTGCTACACTGTCGAAGTTGTCTGTCTCCATCTGGTGAGCGAACTTTAACTTTTGTGTTTTTATATAGCCTCATTATGGTTGCGACGTTTTCTTTGGGGAGTCTATAGGCGAGAAGTATTTGCTCCATCTTTCATCTGTGTATGGAGTCAAATGCCTTGGAGAAGTCTACAGATAATTGTATTGTCTTGAGGAATTTTGCACGAACACCTTTTAGAAATCGACGGATAGTCAAAACTTGTGATGTCGTGGATCGATATATTCGAAAGTTATTTTGGTTCTTCCTAATTATTTTCTCTATCGTTGCGTAGTAGAGCATTGTTTGAAACAGAACTGTTTGATCATTCAACTATATGTAAACAAATGAGAGATGTTTAAATAAATTGTTAATGATACATAGCAATCATCATCATCATCATCATCATCATCATGTCGTGCTGGTAGCACGGATATCCCTGGTCCTCTCTCGCCACTCCTCCCTATCGTTCATCGCCCTAGGCAGGTCTTCAGGACAACATCTCGTATCCTCACATAGCTGCTGAATGTATGTTCGTGCTGGTCGTCCTGCTTTTGCACGGCCATGTGTGGGGGTCCATAAGAATACATCTCTTATGAGTTCAAGCATAAAACAGTGAAAAGAAATGATTAATACTAAATAGAATTATTCGTGTTGGATAGAAATAAGTAGAACCATTTAACTGTGTGCAGAAAAAAAAATGAACTCGAGCTTATCTAAAAATGTATCAACAAAATATGTTTAGAAATCAAATATTTAATGTATATGTATAAAAAGATTTGGCATTAAATGACCAACAATGATTGATTCGCCATGAAACCAAACCAACCGTCTGAACCATCTCTTTCCACCATGTTCAAGGGGATCTTCAGGGGGGCGTTTTGAAGGCGATGTGACATTCAAAAGGTCCATAACGACGATGAGAGGCATCTTGGAAGAATCATTCCATCAGTACATAGAAGCGTTCGTGGTGTAATGGATACCGTCGTGGGAAATGGATACAGGGACTTGAGTTCAAATCCTGGACGGAATTGTTTGTATATCATATCGCGCTAATACCCTCATAAAAGGTATGAATCCAATTATTCTCTATCCAGTTCGAGCAAACCTCGGTATAACAACAGGCCTAGGAGAAGGAAAACTCCTGCTTCAAATCTGTTAAAATCCTCTTAAAAATCAACCTCGTGTCATGTATTGCTCATGGGGAGTGGTTGGTAAATATATACGTAGAAGCGCGGCAAAGATAGAGAAGAAAGTACATTCGACTCGAGGGAGATTACTTTGAAGGAGAAAACATGTAGTTTGTTGTTTGGAATTGAAATAAATTGTTTGTGACACCAGTCCCGTTACTTTTCAGACCCACTTCATAAATAATTATTGAGAAATAGTTCCATATATAAAGAAAAGAAGTAAATACAAAATTTAAAAAGAAAAGAAACGTAAAAGAAACTGAGTCGGTAAAAAAAAGGAAAGTAAGAAATGTCGATAAGATTGTAGCGCATGTCTAGTTATAATTTGATCTGCGTTTGAGTGTCAATGCATTTTGATGTTTTCTATGTCGAGTAGAGACGGAAAAGGAAGATGTGGGAGGCATGCAGAAGAAAACGGGAAAATTAATAAATATTGATAAATAGGAGAGAAATATCCGATGCACTCAGAAGAAAGATTGGAAGTTCACTTCAACCGGGAAAATATATCTTCTTTCCTTTATATATATATATAAAAAAAAAAAAAGAAATACGTTTTCCAAAATATTTGTGCATGAAATGCTTCACTTGAGTTTGATGCTATTATCTGTAGGCGGAAGCTCCAAGACATATATATATATATATATATATATATATATATATATATATATATATATATATATAATACCTAGCATTATTTGCGTATGGATGTGCTTTTTTTTATCTTTTTCCTTTTCTTAGTTCTTTGCAATCATTTTCTGTACTTAAGACTTCTGATTTCTCGGTGTGACTTTGTGCTCTCTCACTCTTTCACTATCCCCATCCAGCATAATATCTTTCTTTTTTTCTTACTTTTATAGTGTCTCTCTCTCTCTCTCTCTCTCTCTCTCTCTCTCTCTCTTTATCTCTCTTTCCATCCAACATAGTTTCTTTCTTTCTTTCTTTTACTCACATAATATCTCGTGTTTCCATGGCAAGGTAACTTCAAGGTAACTTCTTTTTACTCACCTTCTAAAAATGTAAATATGAACATACAATAAATGTGATTCCCTAACCTCTGGACATAAAATAACCCTAGACCGGTTTACATGCCATTAAAATCAATCTGATGTCTTCCTGTTTAAAAATGTAATCCAAGCGAAGGAAAGGTGTGTTCATATATGGATATGAGCTTCTAAGTTTAATCGTAATAAATGTCGATTTGGGCAAAGTTAGAAGCGCAAAAATCTCTAACTTATTGTTGCAAATAATTTAAGATATGTTCGCATAAAATTGTAGTTTATTTTTTTCCTAAATTTTAATCCGCGTCAATATTGCTTCTCTTAAGAAAACGAAATAACCGTTGAATTTAAAAAAATCAAATTCTGATAAAACACTACCAAAATTGCACAAAATATTAACCCATCTCCAGAAAGAAGAATTAGATGTGAATTATTGTTTTGCTATATCGAGAGTATTGTCAACACCTTATAGCTATGTGACAAGAAGTGCTTTAATAACCGAGTAACTGAAGTGGACAACTTAAGCAAATTCATTGACTAAAAGATATCGGAAATTTGAAGCAGGACGATAATCATCATTGTTAAAATGTAGTATACCTTGAATAGACTACATTTTATAACAATTGTTTTAAGTATTTCATTATTCCATTTTTCTAAAAATACTAACAGCAGAACTTCAAATACTCTGTATTGTAGTATCCTCAGGACATGAGTAAGAATCTCTAGCCTAAAGAAGTGCTCTGAGTAAGACCCTAAACTCCATTTGGAGATCTGTAAAGTAAGGAGTGGCTCTTTATTGCGCACCATTTGGCTTTTGGCTGGATGAGCGCGCAACGGCTATTGACCAGCAAGTATGCCACTGGACTTCGTTTTCCAGTTTAAGCTATAATCAGGCTCCGTTCTTGGACCTATGTTTGTGTCCATGTCTAGCTAGGCATATTAGGCTTACATTGAAGTGAGCCGATGACCAGCAGCGTTCGAGCCTCGACTCGTGCCCAACTTTTTCCTCCCTTAAACCCCACTTTAAACCGACTCTTGGGTCATTGACCCTGTGTCAAGTCCTGTCTGGTGGGAGGTAGAGACAAATAAAGCCTCTTTATTGCCATTAATTCTAGGTCCACTCTGATCCGGAGTGGTAGTACCAGTTAGAATTCCATGTATGGGTCAACCAGATCTGTTTGAAAATTATTCGTATACCTTGTGTGCAAAAGAATATATCTTAAAACTACTCCCGTACAAAACTAATATATAATAAAAGCGATTCTTTCACCTCTAGGCATAATTTAAACCAAGACAGTTGACATACTGTTAAAACTAATTATCATGTAAACTAATCAATCAAAAATAAGAAAAGAAATTTGTCAATAATATTCTAACATTATCTTAATATTATCTTCTTATTTATAGAGCCAGTTATGGGTTAAATTGTTCCATGACTGTGATTTTGCAATGCTTTGGCATTTGGTACCTCACCGAGGGTTGACATGCCATTAAACAAAGAAACCAAACCTATTGTTTGTATAGCAATATATGCAATTTAACGTGTGCCATTTCAGAGATTTATTAATTACAATGAGCGTGATTCAATGAACATCAGTCATTTGTTTTCGCACAGTTAAATCATTAGTTATATTTCTAACTATTCAATTTAGCATAAGTTTGCATACTGTGTAAATGTCAAACAGTTGTATTTGACCCATAGATAGGACCCTATCAGATGCTGCCACTCATGACCAGAGTGAACATGGGGGCGATTGCAATGAGGGAGTACTCCGCATTTCCCAAAGCTCCAGCATTACTGGACCTCACCATCAGATTGTTTAGTGTCATATCCCGGACACTCGTTGGAGGATTCTTACCCCTCTGCAGAGATGGAGTCGGTGTATTCTATGACCCCAGCCTACTGGGGCCCTCGTTGTGTGGGGTCTTACCCTTCTGCTGAGATACAGTATGTGTATTCTATGGTCCTCGTCGACTGGCCCATGATTCACTAATGTCTAGACGTTAAAATCAATCAATCTATCAATCAGTCAATCTTTTTTCTAAAGTGGAACATTATACCATAAAAAATGGATATTGTTGGGTATTATTCATTACCAAACTTTGCCATGAAAAATATGAACATGTAACAGTTTAAAAACAAATGCACCACTCAACAGTATTATAGTGTTTTGAATGTCTTGGAGAATGTAGGTGGGGGGCGAAGAGAGAAGGAGATGAAGAAATAAGGACGAGATAAAGTTGTTTATATTTGGAATGAAAAATCAGACACGTGACATCAGTAATTTCCACTCATTTTATGGATGATGCTTCATCATCCCTTTGCTATGCTCGCAAGGACAGGAAAATGTGAATCGGTACTTTTAAGTCAATCAAGAAAAGATCTTTGACAAATCATAGCTTCGGTCCTATTGCAGTGGAGGTTGGGGATAGTTTTCCATACCCTAACCCTAACTCTCTTTGGGTAACTGACAGAAACATTTTAGAAATACCCCACAATTTCGTGTTAGACCGCCTCTCGGAACAACAGCAAGGGTTCTAGCGATTGACGTTTTGTTTGTTAGTCACACAGATTAACCCCAGGATCAATGGCGATAAGTGGCAGCTTTTATACTACAACATTTATGCCATCTTATTTTTAGTTAGAGGTTTGGAAATTTTACCTTTGGTTATAGAGTTTCAATGCTGTGGAGTTTGGCCATGAATAATTGCGAATAACATCCATTTCAGTTGTATAATGTTCTATTTGATCAAATAAAACCTTTGTATCTTTAGTTGACTGCGTTCTCTGTTTGTACTTGGCTATGTCTTTAGAGGACTTCGTTTATCTTCAATTACACATATTGTTTGTTTCTTTATTAATTTTCCAAGGCTTATTTGATTGTTATTTTATGTGTTATCAAACAATTGCTATGATGGGATTTTTTCAGTTTTTACTAAACGTTATACAATAGACTGTCTAAATACTAGTTATTCAATAAACAAAGGTTGCTATCTATCTATCTATCAGGGTCAGTCAATAAATAAGGGGATTTTTTTTTGAAAAAATGAAATAAATTTTTCTTCGGAATTTTTTTTCCTTAAATGTAAATGCTATATTGTTTGGAATTGGCTCATAGCAAATTTATTGTAATTTCGGAAAAGTATTTGTTTGGCACCAATTCATACAGAGTGTTTCAGGCTTTAACAGCGATCTTTCATCTAATTTTTGCTTGCTGAGAAGTGCAAATCTGGTGAAATTTATAGAAAAATGTTTTTTGATGCGTATGGAGAAGCATGTTTTAGTTAAGATTTTTTCGAGTTGGCTAAACGTGGGTTTTCCACTACGAGCCTAAATTGGAAAGATAGTGAATCGAGTGACATACTGACTCTACGATAAAGAAAAAGCTCTCAGCATAGTAGTTAGAAAAGAAGGTTGTACGGACAGTCTTTTTGGACATGAATGGAATCATCACAATTGATTTCCTAGAAAAAGTATCTACAATAAACAATGTTTCCAACTGCCAACTCCTGACGCAAAATTCACAGTATTTATTGAATGATTCATCGTATTTTTAAATAAGTAATATACGCATAGAATGTCCAGATTATTGTTTCCTGGTCGTGCTGTTTTTTTGTTAATCTTTTTTAAATAAAAAAAACTATAAACATAATTCTGTTGCTTAATTTGATTTTTTATCGATTTTGTTGATTATAATTCAAATAAAACAAAACAGAACATTCCTTAAATGACAGTACCGTATTGGTTTATTTTGGTTTGGTTTGATTTTATGGCATATCAACCATTCTAGGTTATGTAATGTCCAGTCCTCTGTATACATACATCATTTGTAAACACATTTTGTTCATAACATTTTAAATGAATCTAAGCTCATTTTGTTCACAGAAATGGTTTCAAGTATTTCTATCAAATACAAATAATTCTACATACAATTAATCCTATGTTTGCACATAGCTAAATGGTATTGATAATTTTTATCTATCATAGATAATTTTGTTCAACATTAATTATTTGTTTGCGCTCAGCGAAGTAGTTACAAGTATTACTATTTAACACAAATTATTCTAATGTGAAGATACCCCCTCGGCACCCCGAATACGTCATCATCTTCGAAACCATTTCTCTTTACGGTCGGTGATCAACTAGTGGCTCCGATAGGGGCATCGCACATTTCTTCATAGCTACAAGAAATAAAATCAAGGGAGTGGGAGAAAAAGAACAAACGAACAATATGCTTGGGTTAACTCAAGTGAAGAAGGGGAGTTGTGTAGCATTGCATTCCCTTTGTGCATATGTAGACTAACGCTAGCGTGGATTTCTAGCGAAATTTCTACAAAGCTACCAGGAATGCCAATCCATCTTGACCGGTCTTCTTTCACTGGTCTGGACTCTCTCTCATGCCAACTGCTCACTTCTGCTGTCCGGTGTCGACTGCCACTTGCGTCACCCTTCGCCAACTGCCTTCCTTCTCAGTCCCTTTGTCTCACTCTCTGACTGGCGTTCCCTTTCTACTCCGGTCACGTCGAGATTTCGGGTCCAAATCCTTTGTCTGGTTTCGCGCCTAAACAGACAAAGGGATCGTCTGCTTGGCGGACCACCTACATATTGTTACACTAATCAACACTATTCATTCATTTGTACACAGTCAAATGGTCCCAAGTATTGCTCTGTCGTTCTAATAATGCAGTTAAAGAGTTTCTAGTATTGCTTTTTAGCACTAATAATTTTGTTCAACATTAATCATTCGTTTTCATATAATTAAATCGCTTCACTTATTACTATCTAACATAACAAAAAGTTATTCAATGATTTTAATTTATTTGCATATAGTGAAGTGGTTACAAGTATTGATTTATAATATTTAGGTCATACATCCAAGATGCATCAAAAAAGGTCATCAGTGATGCACTGTTTTCCTCGTCGATTTCGGGTTTCGCATCATATCGACTCCAACAGCAACCCCGTTATGACTCTTGAAGAATCAAACCGCCTCCTTGATTGCGACATGCCACGCACCCTAACATTGCTATAACAATTAAAAAAATCCGTAAGGCTGGACTTCGACCGTTCTTTATTGATATATGTCATTCTGCATCAGCCAATGAAAACAGGGCATTTCGCGTTCCTCTACTATATAATCTTGTTACTTCATCGTTTCAATTATTGCTATCTAACTTTAAAAAATTATTCAATAATTTTAATTTATCTGCATATAGTGAAGTGGTTACAAGTATGGATTTATAACACTAATTATTCTAATCAACTTAATTTATTTGTTAGCGCACATTTAAATGGTTTCACGAATTGCGCTGTACCACTAACAATTCAGTTAGACAGTCATTTGTTTATACATAGTTAAATGGTCACACAGTTCTATCTATAACATCTCAATTCTACATCAGTCATTTGTTTGCTCACAGTTGAAATAAAAACAGTTCTTTTTTACCCGTAGAAAGGACCAGACCTGGTACTCTCACACCGGGTCTGAATGGACCTGAAAGCAATTGCAATTAAGGGGTACTCAGTATTCCCCAAACCTTTAGGACTGGAGCCTCACCATCTGATGCTTTAATGTCATAAACAGGACATTGGTTTTGGAGGAATCGTACCGCTCTGCAGAAATGCTGTCAGCGAGTTCTACGGCCCAAGCTGATTGGGCTAAGTACCGTTTTGAACAGCTTCTAAGACGCTGGGTCTTTTTAGACGCGACTCAGTTTGGGAAGACATAAAAAAGACAGGTTTAAACAATGGATGTCGGAGGATGGACATTTGTAGCCTTCTCCACAGTCAAGTAATTTTTCAAAGTTTCATTTGTATTCACACCTTGTTTACATTTGCTGAGATGTTTGTGCTTTAATTTAATGGCTTCTGCAACACTAGATCTTCACCAGTCAGTAAGTGAAAGCTCACCCTTGACCGCATAAAAACTTGGATGATTTTCTGATTCGTTTTTGATTCGTTTGGTTCAGTTTTAAGATATATCAACTATCTTTAGTTATTTAATGCCAAATCCAGTTTTTAGATACATATCAAATAAGTGATCGGTTCACATATGTTGTAGATCAAAGAGTTCGATTTCTAACTATTCAATTTCATATAAATTAACAAATTTAAATGATTCCAAGTATTGGTATGTGTAAAGGTTTGGTTTCTTTGTTTAAAGGCATATCAACTCTTTTTAGGTTATTTATTGCCAAAGCCGTTCTCCTAGAAGAACAGTAGAGGTACTATTTAACCGATGGGAGGATAAGGGAGTTCATACCTTTCCCAAGGGTATTTGCCCGAAAGTGAACATAATAGCGCGACTTGCGTACTACGATTCCGCAGCCCATCGCTTTAACCATTACACCACGAGGACACCCCCTGGTATGTGTAAATAACAATTAAGTTAAACATCAGTGTTTTGTTTATACACTGGTAAATGATCAAACAATTCTATTTCTAACAATTCAATTTATCATAAGTTATTATTTTGCTCTCAGATC
The DNA here is from genome assembly GCA_963585895.1 of Sepioteuthis lessoniana. Taxonomy (NCBI): domain Eukaryota; kingdom Metazoa; phylum Mollusca; class Cephalopoda; order Myopsida; family Loliginidae; genus Sepioteuthis; species Sepioteuthis lessoniana. The sequence goes on from OY757906.1 coordinate 36,049,985, forward strand.
TCTTTGACGCATAGATAAGACCCAATCAGGTGCTATCACTCGGGGGCGATGACAATGAAGGGGTACTCCGCATTCCCCAAAGCTCCAGAATTAGTGGTGACTAACCATCAGATTATTTAATATCATATTTAAGCCATTAACTTGAGAGGGATCTTATCGCTTTGCAGAGATGCAGTCGGCGTATTCGACAGCCCAAGTTGATTAGGCTAAGTAGTGTTTTGGACGGCTTATAAAACACAGGGTCTTTTTATATGCCACTCAATTGCGGCGGCTATTAAAAAAAAAAAAAAAATTATCGGGTGGATCTCACCCACTATAGAGATCCAGTTGGTGTATTCTACAGTTTTAACCTACTGGGCTCCAATATTTTGCGAAAAGTTGCCTCTTATAAGTTGTTTGAATAAAGCAATTATTATGAATTGAATATTATAATTATCATGAGAAAACGCATAATTGGCTATTGATATATACTTGTATTCATCTCTGTTATTCCTGATTACATGCGTTACATTACACATATATATCACTATATATTACGTGCGTTACATTTTACATATATGTTCAATGAAAAGGTGCTTGTTGTGTAACGGTTATAACCACAGGAAGTGGACTCGGCTACTCAAGTTCAAATCTGGATCAAGGCAATTTTATATTTCAAATAGCATTTATTCAGTTGGACAGAAATATGAATCTAACGATTCCCCCTTCTATATATAGCTGAAGAGTATGGCAGACTTGGCTTTTTAACTTTGGTATTTTTTTACCCCACCCCTATGCACGAGCAGGATCCGACAAATAGTAAATTTCTAAGCGAAGTTTAACAGGTTTCTAATAAGATTTTCTTTCTATTAAACCGGTTGCAATGACTAGGTTAAAGAGCTCAGTCCACCGTACTATTTATGCATAGATAGAGGGAGAATAATTGGATTAATACCTTTCCTAAGGGGATATGAAATGGAATCTGCCGTGTCATTAAGAGATGTCACAACAGAAACCCCAGATAGAAAACGTGACCGCGGGATGTGAATGGCGTCATGCACCGGAAGCGTGCGCGGAGGATTTTGGGGATTTGAAAAAAGTCAGAGAGTTGAGTTCCTGCCTCCGAACGGAAGAGTTGAATTTTAGCTTCCGAGGAAGACGGTTGACTTTCGGGGCTCGCCGAGGCCTTGCGGCAGGTGTCGCACGTGGTTTGGGGCAGATGGAAAAGCCAGCATAGAAAAAATGTGTATCTCTCTTTCTTATGCCAAAAAACCTTTTAACTCAAAGGTAATAAAATGTTTCGTACCTGAACTAAGAAGTCGTAAGTGTTGTTTTGTGTTTCGGGATTCCTATGTTATCTATATATGCGTTATGGACATTATGAACGTTCTGAGAACCGGTATGAATATGTCTATTTCACGTATTTATATCTGACTATGGAACATTCCTACACAAGTCACACAATATGAATAGCACATGTACGATCAAACTAGTCTACAAGACCAGTAAGATATATTTAATAGTAAATATAGAATAATTTTTACACACATATGGCAAACTCATTTTTATACCTCATTGAAAAATTCGAGATAATATGCTCAGGTGAGATTCGAGGTGCTCTTTAATAAACAAATCTATTTGTTATCACTGAAACTCCAACTGATAGATAGATAAATAGAAAGATATTGACAGAAGTAGTACCAGTTTCGCCAGGCAAGAGATAAAATCTTTGATCACAGACACGTTGAGACAAATAGAAAAATTCCAAAAATCTATTCTCTAGATTTTTCATAGTCTTTTTGCCTAATCAATGACTTTTTATAATTTTGTTTGACAAGGGAAATTTAAAAGAAACATATTAAAATTAATAATCTATACGATCAATTTTTTTAAAAATGGTAGAAAATAATTCTGTTTCAGATGTAATGTAATGGCAGAGGGATTTCATTTTATATATCTTGCCTTTGGGTTTAGTTAGGCTGAGAACCTTTCGGCTCAGTGCATGGGGTAGTTAGGTACAAACTTGAGATGTCAAAATAAAAATCCCAAATGGAAAGGTTGACCAGTGGATGTAAATGACGTCATGCACTGGAAGCGCCCGCGGAGGATTTTGGGGATTTTGAAAAAGTTTGTTGAGTTGAGTTCTACCTCGGAGGAAGAAGGTGAACTTTCGCTCGTTCGCTGAGGCCTTGTGGCAGGTGTCACACGTGTTCGGGGGGGGAGCAGATGGAAAAGTCATCATAGAAAGATTGTGCATCTCTCTGCCTTATGTCGAAACCTTTAACTCAAAGGTAATAAAAGGTTTCGTACATGAACTAAGAAGTCGTAACGTTTTTTTTGTGTTTCGGGATTCCTATGTTCTATGTATATGTGTTATGAACATTCTATGTACGTTTCACATATTCAGGTATGGGTATGTCACACAGATAGAAAATCAATACACAGCTTTCAATTTTCTCTGCGGAATTTTAACATTTCAACGTAATGAGCACGAAAAGGTCTGTATTGCATTTACAGATTCAACAGTCTTTAAAAACGTTTCAACAGCAAATGTACGATGTGCAACGGTCAAAGCCATGATCATAATTGACCATATTTCAAAAGAAAAACGGTCTAGAGATGAGCTTGATGCTGCTACCCTTGCCACTTGCATACGTTTACATTCACCAGATTGATGACAGTTTAAAATGTGGGAGGTATTTCTGTGAAATCCAGTGATGAGTAAATATTGTTATGTGAAAAATTTTAGAGTGTTGTCGAGGAATGCTTCGAAATTTAAGTGAATGAAACTCATGAAATTTATTGATTTTTCCCGTGCTGCAATGGATATCGTCGCTGGAAATGAACACGGTGACAAGAGTTCAAATCTTGGACGAGACTGATTGCATTTCACATAGCACTAAAACCCTCGGGAAAGGTATGAATCCAATTATTCTCCCTCCAGCTATGGGTAAATAGTAGGACAGACTAGGTTCTTCAACCTTGGTGAGGCAACTAGTCTAGGAAAAGGAAAACTCTGAATTCGAATCTGTTGAATTCCGCTTAAAAAGATTGACCTTGTTTTATATCCTGCCCGAGCGGAGGGGTTGGGTAAATATAAAATTTATTGATTTTTCATTTTTGTCCCAATTGCTCTTCCTATATTACAACTCCAGCTAAATTAAATTAGTCGAATGAGGCTGTAAAATACACCCACTGAATCTCTTCAGAGGGGTAAGACCCCCTTCCCAATGAATGTCCTGTAATGACTCTAAACACTTTGATGGTGAGGTTCCAGTAATGCCATAGCCCCAGGCTTTCACTGGCTCGGTGTGGTAGCGCCTGTTAGGGTCCTATCTATGGGTCAAATAGAGCTAAACAGCGTACTTATGCTAAACTGAATTGTTTCAAATAGAACTGTTTTAACATTTAACTGAACTTTTTATTATTCAAGATTTTCGGAATATTGACTTCATTGTTATATTCACAACGTTTTAGCTGATACGTCCTCCGGTTTTCTTCAGGTGTTCGTCGAAATCGGTAGCCTACACGGAACTTCGAACCACGTCCCTTATTTAATCCACAGTGGTTGCTTGTTCTGATTTCGTTGACCTTAACCAGGTATATGTGTTTAGTATTCCTGCAGTCAGGATAGAACCTGAAACCACCAGATGATTGTCTCTTTAGAAACTTAGGGAACCAACCCCTATAAACGCTATGCTATATGCCCTATGTGGTCAATTGTGAATATAACAATAAAGATGAAGACAATAGTTCGAAAACCCTGAATGATAAAAATAATCAAGCTTCGTCTCAGAAATTCTGACGATTTAACTGAACTGTTTTGACATTTAACTGTATAAATAAATAAAAAAAACTATACTTATTCTAAACTGAATTGATTGAAGTTTAATTTAGCGTTAAATGACTTGAAAAGGGTTGATACGCCATAAAATAAAACATCCAACCAACCTACCAGATAAATTAATGCTTGATTTAATGTCTTTCGCAGTATTCATATGTTATCGAGAATATCGAAATCTGATCTCACTGATGAAAAAAAATTGGAAATATTTCAAGCAGTAGCCGTGTCAGTACTACTGTATGGACGCACCAATTAGAGTCAAACGAAACGCTTGGGAAAAAATGCTACATCGGATCGGTACAAGGATGCTGCGAGCTGTTATAACCAAAACCTGGAAGCAGCATTAACAAAACAGTCGGTGTACTGTATCTTACCTCTCATCTCACAAACCGTTCAAGCAAAACCCGCTGAGCACTGCTGGTGAAGTAAGGACGAGAATATTAGCGACTTTTCCTTGTGGTTTTCCTAGACAAGGACACACAACCGTTGGTAGACTAGCAAAAAAAAAAAAAAAAAGGATACGAGAGTAGTTACAAAGTCCTATGGCTGATAGAGATGGATGATGAGAGAAACTCAAAGGAATCTATCCAGTTGCGACGCCTTAATTGTAAGAAATTAAAGGCAAATATTTTTGACAGTTTTATTAACTTTTAGACGTATCTATACGCCTTAAAATTTTCCTGAAAAAAATTTGAAAGTCTTATATTGTTTGTACGGATATCTTGAGAACAGACAAGCAAACTCTTCCCAATTATATATATATATATATATATATATATATATATATATATATATATGATTTATAATTACATAAATTCTATTGAGTATACATTTCCATGTTACAAAAGGTTCTTATACGATGCTCATATGTAGGTATTTGCATGTATGAAAGCTGCGTTAGTTATACACAGTTCCTTTATATATATATATATATATATATATATATATATATATATATATAAACACGCACACACACACACACACACACACACACACACACACACACACACACACACACATATATATATATATATATATATATATATATATATATATGTATATATATATAAATAACATCGACGAAGATTAAGGAAAGTTTAGCTACATTAGATCAAGCTTTGATATATTTCTTTTAAAAAGATTGTTTGAAGATTTCTTTGCCATCATCCCCGCATTATTGTCCCTGCGATATTTCGCTGGAATATTTTTTTTATTCAAAGGATTATTCGCGAATGTAAATACTTATGTTTATATATCGGTGCGAGAGTTAGGTAAAACTGTATACACTTACATTTTTTTATATCATTAATATATACGAATACACAGACATATACACGCACACATATACGTGTGTGTGTGTGTGTGTGAGAGAGAGAGAGAGAGAGAGAGAGAGAGAGAGAGAGAAAGAGAGAGAGAGTACACACGAATACGTTTTATTTTTTAAATCATCCATGCTTATATTTCATTGAATTTACATTTTTTGTTCATTCTTTCTTTCTTGTGTGCAGAAAAATGTGATGTGTTAATATTACTTTGGTTTCCTTACAGATAAAAAATACTTTAATCTACGTCGCCTTTATTTTTCATTTTCTTATATGTTTTCATCAGACAGAATGCAAACATAAATAACAAAGATAAGATACAAAAGGAAAACTGATAAAAAATATATATTAAAGTAACTTCCTGACAATAGATAGATAGATAGACAGAGAGAGAGTTTGCTATCGAGCTTTCTCTCTCTCTATCTATCTATCTATCTATCTATCGGTTAGTATATATATATAATTATATATATATATATATATATATATATAACATCATCATGTCCTGCTGGTAGCACGGATATCCCTGACCCTCTCTCGCCACTTTTCCCTATCGTTCATCGCCTCAGGCAGGTCGTCTGGACAACATCCCGTATCCTCACATAGTTGCTGAATGTATGTTCGTGCTGGTCGTCTTGCTTTGGCACGGCCATGTGTGGGGGTCCACAAGAGTACATCACTTATGAGTTCGTCCCTGCTTCTCCAGCAGTGTCCTGCATATCTGATTATATATATATATATATATATATATATATATATATACAAACTGGGTGTGTATGAAAGATAGTGAGAGAGAAAATGATAGAGAGAGACAAGAGAGAAAGAGAGAGAAGAAGGTGGCAAGACAGTGAAAAAAGATGTTGGTGTCCCACAAACATTACTACGTATTTTTAAAGGAAATATGCCCAACACGGACATTTTAATCTACATATGGGACTTAAATACAACCGCCAAAACGTGGCCACCAATTTATAATAGATGATATGATGGTTATCGTCGTTGTAAATTGACTCAGTCACTTGACTTCAAATCCTGCACGAGATTTTTTGCATTTTACATTTCGCAAATACCCTTAGTTAATGACGCATCTAACTATTTTTCTTCTAACTATGGATAAATATTTGAAGAAACTCTTTAGCGTAGATATGGCAACCAGTCTAGGAGAACGAGAACTCTGATTCAAACCTGTTAGACTCCACTTGAAAATTTACCCTGTGTCTCGTCCCACTCATTGTAATTACAAACGCAGACATATATACATCGTCCCACAATATATATATATATATATATATATATATATATATATATATATATATATATTTATATATATATTATACTATAACAGTGTTGGTTTTCACAAAATCACTTTGTGGGTTGGTGCCTGTGTTAAAAGTTATTTTATTTATGTTTTTTTTATGCATTGTGCTTCTAGGATTTTCAATCGTTTTTGATTATTGTTTTTATATATAATCATTGTATTATCTGTGAGAATCTTCCTTACATCGGAAGATGTAAGTTGGTTAGTGTTATTGTTGTGTTTTATAATTAAATGTTATTTTATGGCGCTATTTTCTGAAAGGTGACGACGAGATAACGTTGTAGTTGTATAGCCAATGTAAGAATTATTTTTTGTTTTTCGGGAGTCACTCTTGAAAAGGACATAAAAATTCATAAACTAAATTGATTTGGTTTCGGTGTATTTTAGCAGAATTGGTGTTATTCTTAACGGTAAGGTTTGATCTTTAAAATTTAGTGCAGTAGATGTTAAGTTTTATTTGTTTTTTTTTCCCGATAGGTTTAATGTGTCTTTTTATGATCCCGACTCTAGAAAAATAACAAGGTGTCTAGAAAAAATAAAATTAAAAATAATATACAATGTTCCATCGCCTTTAACAAAACTTGCTTCAATAATAAGTTGCTGCCTAAATACGAGGATTATTAAATAAGTTTCCAGACTTTTTTCGTATGGGCACTTTTATTGAGAGTACACACGGGAAACTCTTGTCCCCTTCGAAGTAATCTCCTCCGGCTGCAATGCACTTGTTGTACCGTTCCAACAACTTCTGGAAGGCCATATGGAAATCCTCTTGTGTGAGCGTGTAAATGACCTTCGTCACAGCCTCTTTCATCTCCTCCATTGTCTCATAACGACAGCCTCTGAGCTTAGGGAATAACCAAAAGTCATAGTGAGCAAGGTCTGGACTATATGGAAGGTGTGGAACTGTCTTGATGTCCATCTTGGTCAAATATTCTGTGACAAGGATGGAGTTGTGGACTGGTGCATTGTCCTGCTGGAAATGCTACTGACCCGATTTGAAGAGTGCTGGCATCTTCCGGCGGAATCTCTTCCTGAACTCCCTTAAAACCTCAACATCGTAACCCTAACCCTAACCCTTTGGCCAATCAACTCTAGTGTATTGACTTCCTTACTCCTCCCACACCTCTCATCATCCCTCACAGACTCCCTGCCTTCCTTGAATCTCTTATGCCACTCAAAAACTGATGCTCGATTCGTGCAAGATGGTCGAAAAGCAGTCTGAAGCATTCCATACGTTTCTCTGGCATTTTTTTCGAGTTTAAAACATATTGTTCTTCCTCACGTCCAAATTGCATTTTTGAAATTCACCAGCTTTGACAATCAGACTTTAGTAGGGTGTATTTTTATTCTTGTTTTAGCTGTTCATTTGAATCATAAAAATTGGTCAGTCATCTCATAAGATGTATCGTAATAACATACTGAATTTTCAAGTGTCTACGACAATGTCAGTACAAAAATGTCTGGAATCTTATTGAATGCACCACGTATACACTCACTTATATATATATATATATATATATATATATATATATATATATATTATCAACAATATTTTAAAAGAATAATTCAAATATAATCATTTAGGAATTGAATAATTAGAATTTTTCTCGGGGGATATCCGAAAAGTCTACTAATATGAAAATATCAGAAAAGTCGATAAACATGAAAATATGTGAAGAAGCCTTCATACATGAAAATATAAAAAAATGCCATTGCACATAAAAATATAAATAAATAAATAAATATATTTGAATAAATATAAAAAAAATTTCATACATATGAGAAGAAACTTTCATACACGAAAATATGAAAATATCATCATAAAAATCATTAAATAAAATGTGAAACATCTAAATATAAAAAAATTTCATCGTTCATGAACGCACAAAAGATGTCGTTATACGTGCCAATATAAGAAGACGCCGTCATACGTCCAACACTAAAAAAATGACATCATACATGAAGATATAAGAAATGTTGTCATACATCTACATATACAAAATGTCGTCGTACATGAAAATATAAAGAATGCTATTTTTCTGAAGTTGTCTTCATCAAAATAAATATTGCTCTATAGAATTTTTTTTCCGATCATTTGTTAGAAGTATGAATTAATAACTAATTAATTATTAATAATTCATTCGTTTGATTTACACTATGACACTATCATACCGGCTCATTGGCCTGGTGTGTAGAGTGTTCGCAAATGGTCCGGGAGACCTGGGTTCAATTCCATGTCGCGTCATACCAAAGACTTGAAAAAATGGTACTTGATACCTCCTTGTTTAAAACTCAGTAATATAAGGTACGTATCAAGGGTAAAGTGGGGCAATCCGGCGAAAGGAGTAGAGCTCTCTTCTACACCTTGGTGTAGTAGCTATTGAAAAGGGAGCCTTCTGGTCGCTCTCGACTACTGTCACCGACTTTACTTTTTACTTTATTACACTATTGTGAAGTTGGTTCGGTTTGGTTTGATTTGGTTTTATGACACATCAACCATTGTTGGTTATTTAATACCAAATCCGTTTTTATGTATAGAAACAGCGGTATTTCAAATAATTAGGTTTAGCACAAGTACACAGTTTCAATGTCAAAAACAGTTCTATTTCAAGTAATTCTGTAGAGCATAAGTGCACTGTTGAGTCTTATTTGACCCATAGATAGGACCCTATCAGGTGATACCACTCTGAGTCAGAGTGGACCAAGGAATGATGGCAATAAAGGGGTACACCGCATTCCCCAAAGCTCCAGCATTACCATAACCTCACATTCATATTGTTGGGTGTTATATCCAGGACACTCATTGAGGGAGGAGTCTTACACCTCTGCAGAGAAGCAGACGGTGTATACTACAGCCCCAGCTCACTGGACCATGAAGTTGAGAAATTATTAGTTTGGTTTGGTTTATTTGTTTTATAGCATATCAACCTTTGTTGAGAAATTATTAGTAGTAATTTATAATTCTGATGTCAACCATATATATATTTAGAGAGAGAGAGAGAGAGAGAGAGAGAGAGAGAGAGAGAGAGTCGAATCATATACATTCAATAAGAGGAAAACATAATATTTGTGAAATATGTGCTAATATTAATCAAAGTGTTAATTATATACTGTTTTTTTTTGCTTACTAACTAGTATAAGTATGAATACGATTTTTGTGACTAATTTCTATCGGTAACAGTATGGCTATCTAAAAGTACACCATGTTCTATTCAGTCATTTATACGTTGTGCGCCAAATGTACTATTATTCGATGATCCTGATGCCGTGATATTCTTAGAAGCAATATATGGTTCTGATTTCAGTTTTATTCGGCACCAAACAATATAAATGTAAGTGGGTGTGTGGAGACGTTGGCGATGCAATATTTACTGCGTGCACAATTAACAGACGAAAATGCCAGAAAAATTGCTGATCAATCGTCTATATCCGGTGAGGCATAGTCATGTATTAAGATATTATTATAAGTTAAATTCACACGGAAAAATGAATCTATTATTTTGAGAAATCTTTGTAAAGGAGAATAAATAATGGAATTGGTTCAAGTTAGGAAGTAGCGATTTGTTTTCAATGATATATATATATATATATATATATATATATATATATATATATATGTGTGTGTGTGTGTGTGTGTGTGTGTGTGTGTGCGTGTGTGTGTGCGTACGCGCATGAAGGTCATTCAATAAAGAAGTGGATGTTTTTGAAAAAGAAAATTTCATCTTTTTTTTCTTGAGATTTTATTTTTACATGAATGTAAACTATCCATGGTTTGGAAGTAGTTTATTGCAAAAATTATTTTAATCCCCTCCAAAATATTTGTTTTAAAGCTATTCACAAATGCTGCGAAACAAACGGACTGCTTCAGGCTTGAACAGAGTTCTGTCATCTAATTTTCACCGGCTGAGAAATACAAACCATGTGAAATTTACAGAAGAATAATTGATGTATCCAGAGAAGTATGTTTTTGTCAAAAAATGTTTACGATTCAGCTTAACGAGTCGAAAAGACAGTCTTTGAAACTAACTAACTCTCCAGTAAACAAAAAGTTCTGGTCGCAGCGGTTATTAAAGAAAGTGATGCTTACTGTCTTTCAGTACAGAAAAATACCCATCAGTATTGATTTAAAAAAAAGGCGCAACTGTAAACAGTATTTCGTATTGTTAAAACTTTACGCAAAATTCACCTTATTTATTGAATGATCTTTGTATGGAATCATGCGTGTATGATATGATAAAAGTAAATGATTGTGAAATACGTGTACATAGATATCAAAGTGAAAGTCACATTTCATGCCATTCTAATTTTGTGCACTCTTATTATCATAATTGTAGGTACGGTTTTTACAGAGATTCTACGAATAACATCATGCACACCTACATACGTAGAGAAGATCCCATTTTGCACGCTTCATCGTACATTGTTCCCTGTATTCATATATATGTTTCATGTTCATGGGTGCGTTTATTTCTATGTAATTCCTATAATGGGTACATCATTTGTACGATCGTTGGCTGTCTTCGAATAAAGAGAAATTTGGCCGCAAGCAGTTGTTTTTGTTTTTTTTTCTTTTTGTTTCTTTTCTTTTCTTTTCTTTTTTTTTTTTTTTTGACAAAATACCGCAATGTTTATGCGCTTCATATAGAAGAAAGAAAGTAGACATTTACAGACTTTTCTTTTTTCTTTTTTTCTTTTTTTTCTTTTCTTTTTTTTTTTTTTTTCAACTTCGCACCATGATTGCAAAGCAGGTGAATCGTAGAGAATGAGATTTTTCGTTTGAGGCTTAAAGAATTCGTAGTAATATTATTATTATTACTAGTAGTAGCTGTAGTAGTTGTAATAATAGTAGTAGTAGCTGTAGTAGTAGTGGCAATGTCGCAGAACTGAATAAGATAAAAGAATACATAAAAAAAAAAAAAAAATTGAATAAAATTTAGTGAAATGAAAGCAATATTCTTTTCTACATATTTTTTTTCTTTTTTTAAATATCAGTTTTGGTTTGAACGCCGAAACCATTGTAAAGAAAGTTCTGAGGAAATTAAGAGCTTCCCATCTTGCCACACTGCACAGGTGTGAAGTTATCAAGCGACCGTCAAAGCGAATCTGTTTGCGAACCAATGAATATTAGAGATCATATAAAAGAAGTTTTTTCAATGATATAAACACACACAACATATAAGGATATGAAGATAGGAAAATACACGCACACACACACACAGACACACAGACACATGTATATATACCAGTAGAAAGGAGAGGAAGACTCTGCGTGTGTTTGGGTCAAAAAGAGAGCAAGAAAGAAAGGAAGAACTTAAAAAACGAGCGTATCGGCCATTACTGAGGGCATTAATATGACAAGAAAGAAGGTTTCATCATATTTAAATAGACGTTAGATGTGTTAGCATATTTCTTTATTGTTATTATCGATGCCACTGCCAGACTTTAAGTCATGTAGATATATCTAAGCACCAGTGTATTAGATAGCTTTTGTATTTTTTTTTGAAAGATACCAGCAACTGGCTGCTGAACTATAAAGCTATCCTTTTTAATTTTTTTCTCTCTCAAACTCTCCCTCTCTCTCTTTATATATATATATATATATATATATATATATATGTAGTATAATATAGTTATATTTATGCATAAATATTTCTCAATATTGATGATAGAGCATACAGAAGATAGTGTAGACAGCGAGTCAACGCTACTGCAGTTGGTGACAGTCAGTTTATTGCCGATGTGATCAACAAACCAGATGGTACCCACGTGGTGGGTGTCCCTTTATATACTGATCTATTTGCTCCATCGATATGATCCGAACAGGTACTTTCATTTTGAGTCAGAAGGGACCTGAGAGTATTGACAATGAAAGAGTAACTCCCCACTCGCCTTGCCCAGTCACTTATGGCTGTAGAATACATCGATTGCATCTCTGTAGAAGAGCAACCCCCACACCCTAAAGAGTGTCCTTGATATGAAATTAAACCGTCTGATGGCAAAACCCCAGTCCTGGAGCTCAGGGGAATATAGAGTACCTCTTCCTTGCCATTGCTTCCAGATCAACTTTGATCCGGAGTTGTAACACCTGATATGCTCCTATCTATAGGTCAAATATAACTGACCTTTAAACTGCGTGCGAATATATGGTTTATGTTTAATTGAATTTTTCAAAATAGAGCTGTTTGACCATTTAATTGTGTGTAAACAAACGATTGATGTTTAACTGAATTATTAGCGTTAGATAGCAATACTTGGTACCATTTAACTGTGAGCAAATAAATAGAGTTTATTAGAATTAGTAGAGTTAGAAAGCGGTATTTATAACCACTTTACTTTGTATTGTATCGTAGTAAGGAAGAGATACACATGTTACATACGGATGTGTGGAATAGACATAGGGAATCTAAAAACACGAAACTTTACGAAATTGGTTCTGGTTCGAAACTTTTTATTACCTTTGAGTTAAAGGTTATTCGACATGAGGAGAGAGAGACAATCTTTCTATGCTGGCTGCTTTTACATCGTCAGCTCTCTACCCAACCAACGCGCGGCGCCCGTAGTGCACAAAGTCGTCTGGCTTCGCCCAGCTCTGAAAGTCAACCTTCTTCTTCCGAGGCGGCAACTCAACTAACTGCTTTTTCTCAAATCTCAGCCTACGCTTCCGGTGCGTGACGTCACCCAAATACCCTGGTCCAAATTCCTGTCAAGGATTTTTATTTTGACATCTCTAAATGACACGTCAACCCCGGGCGCACGCGTGAACACCTGCGTTAATGTTGCACCTTACTAACCCATGCGCTAAGCGAAAGGTTCTCATCCTAACAAAACTGAAAGGCAAGATATATAAAACGAAATCCCTCCGCCATTATATTACACACAGAGAAATAGAGTTAACTATTTGTTAACTGAAGTGGTACAGCCCTACAAATATTATAAGTCTTGTGCAGTGGGTGTTACGTCTGAAGTTGGTCTTACTATAGACCGAAACCTCTCAGTACTGGATATTTGTCTCTGTCTCCCACCAGACAGGACTTGACACTAGGTCAGTGATCTGAAAGTCGATTTTAGCGGGGGTTTAGGGCACGAGCCGAGGCTCGAGCTATGTAAGACTATACTTGCTCATCGGCCCACTTAGTGCAATGTGGGCCTGATGAGCCAGCAGGACTTGGACCCAATTCTGGGTCTAGGCACGTATGTCTGATTATGGCTTAAACTACACAGCAAGGTCCAGTGCAATATAAGAGTGACAAAGGTGTCAGTGATGCAGCTCGCCCACCCGAATGTTGCCTAGCTGAAGATAGGGGCCTTTCGGCCTCAAGTCTGCCATTGAGCTTTGTGTCATATATATATAGGTATCATACAATGATGGATATTTGTACAGCAGCATTGCTTCCAACAAATCCTTCATCAGATCATGACTCTGGATTCAGGCATTGTTTCGGGACCGAAGCATCATTACCACTGGCCCACAGAGTAACTCACGATACCACCAGACTGTTGGATTGCTATATCAACGCTGATGTAGTTAAAGCCTTATCTTTGATTTTTTAAGATGTATTTCTTCTTGTCTGATGGAGAGGGTGCAAGATTATTGAAGATTAGAAAAGAATGAAGAGATTGAGTCAGTAATGAAACATCGGCATCCGACCTCGATATGAAATACATTGGTTATGCAGCCATTTCTGACACATTGTTCATGCAGATCCTCGTGATTTCCAGCTTATGCTGATGTGCCCAGTCAAAATTTTCTTCTTTAGCTCAATAACGAGAACTTGTTTTTAATTTAACGGACCAAATAACAATACCTGGACGCTGGGTCGTTAACGCTATTTCAGTTGGAAATACAAAATGATGTTATAAATCGGTTGCGACACGCCAATCCATGCAACCACCAAGCAATGATGATCTGTGCCTATTTTTACGTGAAAGTTTCGAAATATTTCATTCTTTCACGAAATGAATCACATTATTGGTGAGATTATTTAGAGCTTTATTGGCAGTCTCCCAACATATCTTTGAGGCCTCAGCAAAAAGCTCCGGGACTTCGTTATGTCTCCACGCATAGCTTATAAGAACATGCATCCAGTGAGAATGCTTGAGGCTGGCAGTTTTCCCACATGCTCTGCATCGGTAGGATGTACTTAACTCCCAAGCATGAAGGTTGAGTAGTGTTATCATATATATATGTATACATATAAGTAAGTTGTCTGACCGTAGTATATATATATATATATATATAAGTCAGAGAAAATGTGATGAATCAGATAAATATGTTAAAAGGATAAAATTGGTGTGGAAGGAAACATTTTCTTTGCCGACACGTGTTTCGACTTAAATTTTAAATCCGAAACATTTGCCCTGAAGATAACTTTTCAGTTTGCATGCTTACCATATTATTATTCACTCATTAGAGCTTTTCACATCAGTGTTAGCCGATGGTTTTTCAATGGAGTCTGAGTGACAGCAAGTCTCCTTAAGTCTCCAGGACTCTTCTTAGTATTCTGGCCGTCCTCAATAATACTTTCGTTTGGATGGTCTCCACTCGTCCGCCAACTTCCAAGTCCTTTATTCCCTTAAGTAATCCTTTAGTTACTGTTCCAAACGCACCAATTACAATTGGTATAATTGTCACCTGCATGTTCCACTATTATTATTATTATTAAAGTATTTTTCTTCTATTTATCTTTTCAACATACATATGTACATGTACATTTAATCAGCTTAAAAAGTAAGATTGTTTCTGATACTTCTAACAATGTAGGGTTTGGGTAAACACAAACAAATATTCGGTTGATTTTCTGTTGAATACGGCTTCCTAGTATATCTGAGTCTTTCTAATATTTTTCGGTATTAATCTTCTTCCCTGATATATATTCTAATTTTTGTAGCTATCAACACTGCATTTTCAAGCTAAAGAAAAAAAGACTATTTTAAACTATATTACTTTAAAATATTTAAATCATCTTAGAATATAAATTGAAAAGAAAATACCGACCAGCAAACGGATCATACTAAGAAATATTTTCAGTGTGTTGGATATAACACAACACTACAAATTCGAATATAATTGTTCATGGAACATAAAGCTAACATAGAATATGTTAAGTAAATAAATGAATAGAGACACTATATCAAATTAAGTAAAATTCCGCTCACCATATGGAGGCACAGACTACTTCGATATTTCAGCAGGTGTGCTGCAAGGAGACATATTAGCCCCATACCTGTTCATCATCTCTCTAGACTACGTGCTTAGAACGTCTATAGATGTAATGAAAGAAAATAGTTTCAAGCTGGCAAAGGAAAGAAGCAGAAGATACCCCTCACAAATAATTACGGACGCGGACTACGCCGATGGCATAGCACTTTTAGCAAATTCACCCGCCCTAGGCGAATCCCTGCTATATAGCCCGGAACGTGTGGCCAGTAGCATAGGACTCTATGTCAATGCACACAAGACAGAATACATGTGCTTTAATCCCAGTAAATGTTGGTCCTAAGAGACTAGTAGACAAGTTCACCTACTAAGTAGGCAGCGTCTCATCAACTGGGAATATCAACAACACGTGACTAGCAAAGGCATGGACAGCTACAATAGGCTATCGATCATATGAAAGCCAGACCTGACCGATAAAATAAAACGCAGTTTCTTTCAGACAGCGGTCGTGTCGATACTGCTATATGGATGCACCACATGGATGCTAACTAAGCGTACGGAGAAAAAGCTTGACAATAATTACACAAGAATGTGGTGAGCCATATTGAGCAAGTCCTGGAGGCAAACCCCCACAAAACAGCAGCTGTACGGCCACTTACCACCAATCACGAAGACTATCAAAGTTAGATGAACCAGACATGCGGGACACTGCTGGAGAAGTAAAGACAAACTCATAAGCAATGTACTCTCAGCAACAATGGACGATAGAGACGGGTAGCGAGAGACGGGTAGCGAGAGAGGGCCAGGGAGATCCGTAGTAGCAGTGTGACATGATGATGATGATGATGATGATGATGATGGACATTTTTGGAAGGACCAACACGATTTTTATTGAATAAAAATATATATGAATGAAAAAATAAGTACACCTCATTTAGTGACTAAAAATAAGTACACATTTCGTTATTTAAAATAGGTATACCTCGTTTTGTGACTAAAAATAAGTACACCTCTGATATATATATATATATATATATATTCAATAGAAATTTTTTCTTATTGTAATATTTCACTGCCGCAGAATTTGGCAATAAATAACAGCTAATAATAGCCATGTAGCAGTATAATTTTATGTAACACATTATAGCAAAAATATTTCTATATATGGCTCCATAAATATTATATAATTACCTCTATACTTTTAAAAGAGCATTATATGAATCTAATTTTCAGTCACCTATGAAAACAACGAAAACATTTATTTACTTAGGACTGCAAGAAGATTTTGTGGTGCAGTAGCTAGCTTGCTGAACTGCGTCAGTGTAGTATGCAAGTTCAAGCTCCAGTCGTGCAATAACATTCACTTTCCGACGAATACCCTTTGAAAATTAATGAAATCCTCCCTTATCTACTCAGCTGTCGATCAAGGATGGCTTTGACATTAAATTATGCTCGAAGGTTGAAATGCCATTAAACGAAGAGACCAAGTCAGACCTAACATATCTACGTCTCTACATGAATATATAAACTGATCCCATTTATATGATATCATGCAGGGAATATTGCACCGACTAAGATAGCAACTGCCCAGAAAACAAGCAAACATAAACTCTGCATTGTTTCGAATTGGTTTATAGCAAAAATTATCTTAATCTTGCATTAATATTTGTTTTGAGGCTATTCAAAATGGCAGAAGATCAAAGATAGTCTGAAATTTGAGCAGAGGTGTGTCATCAAATTTTTCTCTGTGAGATTTGCGAATAATGTAAAGTTTATAAAATAATATGTGATGATCAGAGAAAACTGCCAGGCATACCTACAATAGTTTGGCCCACTTGGCTGAGGCTGCAGAATACTCTAACGGCATCTCTGTATAAGGTTAAGACCTCCCTCTCGAGTGCCTGGATATAACATTAAACAATCTGATAGTGAGGTTTCAGTAATGCCGGAGATTTGGGGAATGCCTTTCATTGCCATCGCTCCCAGGTCCACTCTTGCCCGGGGTGGTAGCACCTGATAGGGTCCTATCTATGGGTCAACTAGAACTAAACTGTGTACTTTTGTCACACTGAATTTCAGGAAATAGACTTCTTTTTCAGTGAAACTGTGTTCTTATGCTAAAATTAATTGTTTAAAGTACAACTCTTTAAACACTTAAACTGCGTACTCATGCTAAACTGAATTGTTTGAAATAAAATTCTTTTAAAATTTAACTCTGTGTATTTTCCAGTCGGCAGGGGCTGTAGAATACATTGCCTGCTTCTCTGCTGAGGAGTAAGACCCCCCATTCAACGAGTGTCCTGATTATGACACTAAACAATTTGATGGTGATGTTATAATAATTCTGGAGCTTTGGGGAATGTGGTGTACTCCTTCATTGCCATCGCTCCTAGGTTCGCTCAGGCCCGGTGTGGTAGCACCTGATAGGGTAATATCAATGTGTCAAATTGAACTAAACTGTGTACATATGCTAAACTGAATTGTTGGACATAGACCTGTTTTTGACATTTAACTGTTTGTAAACAAGAACTATACTTATACTAAACTGAATTGTTTGAAATTTAATTCGGCTTTAAATGACCCGAGAAGTGATGATACGCCGTAAAACAACCATCTTACCAACTAATCAACCTGCAATGGTGATCACACCTGAAATAGTGGATTCAGTTAATGCACACATTTTTGGTAAAAAGAGGTCATTTTTGAACAACTGGGAAATTCCGAGGTTAAAAAATGAAGATAATATTGAAAAGTAAACAATATTTTTTCCTGGGTGAAAGAAGAAATCCTTGAAGCAGCAACCTACAACAAGTTGTATGGCTACTCTCCTCCCATCTCACAAACCACCCAAGTAAAACGAATAATACATGTTGCAACACGACTGATGAAGTATAAACAGATAAGCGACGGTCTCCTACATATAGACACACCAGTTTTGGCTGACCAGAAAAGACTCACGTACATCAGCTTTGTGTGGACATTGTTTGCCATCTTGAGGATCTGCAATGAGCGATGAAAGATAGGCACGGATGG
The DNA here is from genome assembly GCA_963585895.1 of Sepioteuthis lessoniana. Classification (NCBI taxonomy): domain Eukaryota; kingdom Metazoa; phylum Mollusca; class Cephalopoda; order Myopsida; family Loliginidae; genus Sepioteuthis; species Sepioteuthis lessoniana. The sequence continues at coordinate 36,068,638 of OY757906.1, forward strand.
CGACAGTGTGAGAGAGAGAAGAGAGAGAGAGAGAGAGAGAGAGAGGGAGAGAGAGAGAGTCAAGGGCCTCCGTGCTATCAGCACGACTTGATAATAGTAATGATGATATTGTAAAACTCACCTTATTTATGGAATGACTTTCCCACACACAAACACATACACACACACACACACACACACACACACACATATATATATATATATATATATATATATATATATATATATAAGATTGCCAAATCCCGTTTATACAAACACCCTCACATATATATATATATGATTGCCAAATCCTGTTTATGCAAACATGCACACACACACACATATATATATAAGATTGCCAAATCCCGTTTATACAAACACACTCACATATATATATATATATGATTGCCAAATCCTGTTTATGCAAACATGCACACACACACACACACTCACACACACACACACACACATATATATATATATATATATATATATATGATTGCTAAATCCCGTTTATACAAACACACTTGTATATATATATGATTGCCAAATACTGTTTATGCAAACACACATACACACATACACATTCACATATATACATATGTTTGCTAAATCCCGTTTACACAAACACACTTATATATATATATATATATATATATATATATATATGATTGCCAAATCCTATTTATACACACACACACACACACACATATATATATATATAAAAAGTAAAGTTAGCGACCATAATCGAGGGTGACCCGAAGGCTCCCTTTTCCATAGCTACTACACCAAGGTGTAGGGGAGGGCGCTACTCAATTCCCAGGATTTCTCCACTTTACCCTTGAACCGTACCTTATAATGCTGAGTGTTAAGCAAGGTGGTATTAAGTTCCATTTTTAAAGTCTTTGGTATGACTCGACCTGGGATTGAACCCAGGTCTCCCGGGCCATTGGCGAACACTCTAACCGCTGGGCCAATGTCCCGGTTGATATATTTATATATATATATATATATATATATATATATATGTTTATATAAATATATTTACTAAAACCCCTGTATGAGTAGGGTGTGACACAAACTCTATTTCTAAGCGGAGTTTAACAGGTTTGAATTCAGAGTTTTCCTTCTTCTAGACTGGTTGCCATAGCAATGTTAAAGAGATCAGTCTGGCCAACTATTTACCCATAGCTTTAGCGTGATTAATTAAATTCATATTTTCCCAAAGAGTATATGCGCTATGCAAAATGTAAACAGCTTTGTCTAGGGTTTGAACTCGGGTTGTCGCGTCCATTTACTTCGACGGCTTTTTACTTAAATGTGGTACAAGGTTATATGAATGGAGGACCTAATGACGCTCGAACTCGCTCCGAAAGGTTTGCTAGTATTCTTTGCTAACCATTACACCACAGAGGGGGACCTATGACGAAACACACTGCACCACGAACATCGTGTGTATTGGCCCAGAATACACAGACTGTATCTCTGCAGAGGGTGAACACTCCCCCAATAATATGACACAAAAAATAGGATGGTGAGGCTCCACTAATGCAGGAGCTTTGGAGAAAGTCGAGTACCTTTTTATTGCTATCGCTCCCGGAGTGGTAGCTCCTGAAAGGGTTCTATCTACGAGTCAAATGCGACCAAGCTGCGTACTTATGTTAAACTGAATAGTTTGAAGTAAAACGGTTTTGACATTTAAACTACGTACTTATGCTAAACAGAATAGTTTGAAACCGAACTGTTTCGACATTTAACTGTGTGTAAATAGAAACTATACAAATACTAAAGTGAATTGTTTGAAATAGAAAGTCAGAGCTGACCGATAAAATGAAACGCAGTTTCTTCCAAGCAGCAGTCTTGTCGATACTGCTATATGGATGCACTACATGGATGCTAACGAAACGGATGGAAAAAAGCTTGACAGCAACTACACAAGAATGCTGCGATCAATATTGAGCAAGTCCTGAAGGCAGCATCCCACGAAGCAACTGCTGTACGGCCACCTACCACCCATCACGAAGACTCTCAAAATTAGACGAACCAGATATGCGGGACACTGCTGAAGAAGTAGGGATGAGCTCATAAGGGATGTAATCCTGTAGACACCCACACATGGCCGAGCAAAGGCAGGACGACCAGCTAGAACCTATATACAATAGCTCTGTGTAGATACGGGATATAGCACAGAAGACCTGCCGGAAGCAATGGACGAAAGGGAGGGGTGGCGAGAGAGGGTCAGGGATATCTGTGCTGATGGCCCATGATGATGATGATGATGAGATAGATTCTCTATTAATGTACTATGAAAATATTTTCGAAAGAACTGGCAAAACTGCCCACAAAAGTACATAAAATAATATTTAATTCAACCCCAAATCAAACTGCTGAAAAAAGTTCTTAAAAATGTGATTATGGCTAAATTTATAGTAAACTTTCTTAATAAATTGCAGATGTAAAGCTTCTATAATTAACGTAGATGTAAACATTTGAAAAGCAGGGAAATGAACTAAACTGGTTTCTTCGCCGTTATTAAATTGTAGTACGTTATGTATAATTAATATTAAGATGGCCCCTTACGTTATTTGCTTTTATTTTTCGTTTTTACACGCTAAGTTAAAGACAACATGCTGTGCGCATGCGTCATCTAAATGTGTAATTGAAGCGAATACCGAATTTCAAAACTGCCACATTTGCATAACGATAAGCACCATGACTTGCAATGAAATTACATTACAAGTTACGTAGATGTTCAATCCTGACAAAACCTTCTATTTTTCACTGTCTTTCTCTCCCTTCGTTCGTCTGTCATCTAAGTCTCTGTCTCTCCATCTGTCTGTCTGTCTCTCTCTTTCTCCCTATGTGTGTGTATGTGTGTGTGTGTGAGTGAGTGAGTAAGTGTTTTTGTGTACCTGTACGTACGGGCATACGAAAAAAGCCCAAAATATTCATATATATATATATATATATATATATATATATATATATATATATATAAAACAGTGCGTGTGTGTATGCATGTGTATATGTGGGTGAGTGTGTATGAGTGTGTGGGTGAGTGTTTATGAGTGTGTGTGTGCAGAAATGAAAATTAAAAAGAAATATATATATATATATATATATATGTGTATGTGTGTGTGTGTGTGTGTGTGTGTGTGTGTGTAGTGTGTGTGTGTGTGACTAAAACTGCTGAATATATATCAGTGGTTAAGTTTAGAGAGAGAGAGAGAGAGAGAGAGAGAGAGAGAGAGAGAGAGAGAGAGTGAGAGACAGAGACAGAGACAGAGTCACAGAGATGGCAAATGATGCATGATCGAAAGAGCACTGTTCTGATTTCAAACCTGACTTCACGTCAATCTCTTTCTATGTTATATATATATATATATATATATATATATATATATATATATATATATATATATATACAGTGAATATATATATATATATATTGAATATGCACATTTTATATATAGATAAATATATATATATATATATACCTAAAACTGCTGAATATATATCAGGGGTTAGATTTAGATTTAGATTTAGATTTAGAGAGAGGGAGAGAGAGAGAGAGAGAGAGAGAGAGAGAGAGAGAGAGAGAGAGAGAGAGAGATGCATGATGGAAAGTCATTTGTGAAGACTACGATAGATTTTCAGTGTATTAGTTGTACTTAGAATTTTAGTTAATTTTGTTTTTTTACCTCTCTCAAACTGATTTTTCTTTAAAGTTTTCTTCAAATTCTTTCTAAGGATATTTATCGTTAGACATGACGTTACGTGTGTAATTTGAATGCGCTAACGTAACATGAATTGCACACACACACATACATACATATATATATATATATATATATATATATATATATATATATATATATATATATAAGCAGTTGTCCCTCCTTTAAAGAGGTTTGATTAAATGATCAAGACACAAATGTATACAATTTTCTATTGATCCTTTCGAATTTCCTGACATGTGTTTTAATTTCAGATTGAATTGGGTCAACAAATTCACCAAAATTTTACTAAGCACTTTTGGAGACTTCATAGGCCATGCTATCGGTTGGTTCACAAATGCTAAGAATAGTTTTTTAAAACATTTTTTTGATTGCATTACATTCCATTTTAAATTTTTCTGATGTAATTAGAGTTTAAAAAATCATCTATGTTGGCCTTCTTCTTACTCTCTTAGTTGAATCCAACTGTGATTATGCACTCAAGTATAAAAACATCTCAGCAATTTAGAAAATATTCGAAAAAACTTTTAACATTTTTGAATCTTCTTCCCTGATGATAGCCTATGAAGGGTCCGAAATCACTCGGAAAAATTTTGATTAATTTACCTACATACAACCCAAATTTAAAACGCTGATCAGGACGTTGGAAAGGATTTTTTTAAAAACTGTATTGACAAGGGTCTTTATCCTTTAATAAAACCTGTTTAACACACACACTCACACTTTATATATATATATATATATATTTATATATATATATATATATATATATATATGTGTGTGTGTGTGTGTGTGTGTGTGCGTGCGTGTGAGTATGCAGTCTCTCAGTGGGTGACAATATATACGCTCCCCACAGTGGGTTGAGCATTCGAGCGAGATATTGCCGTCTGCCACTTCGGCGTTAATGTACAGCTCTTCTAATGAATTGAGCACTCCAGTAGCCGATAGTGTTCGTATGAATGTTTACCTAAAAACTCACTTCACTTCATTTATGCTAAGATTGATGATAGCTCTTATTTAAGATGTCTAACTTTCGTAAAGTCAGCCGGGTTCTCGATCTCAAATTGAAGCGTCTCGCGTGTCTAGCCACCTTCAAGAGTTGTAATTTCAGCGAAAACGTCTGCTTGAGGATGACTATACATGACTTTTATTCACGTTGTAAGAAATTTTATAATTTACAGATTCAATTATCAACTTGACCAAATGCTTTTTAGAAGCGTATATATATATATATATCATCATCATCATCATATCGTGCTGGCAGCACGGATATCCCTGACCCTCTCTCGCCACTCCTCCCTATCGTTCATCGCCCTAGGCAGGTCTTCAGGACAACAACCTGTATCCTCACATAGCTGTTGAATGTACTTTCGTGCTGGTCGTCCTGCTTTTGCGCGGCCGTGTGTGGGGATCCATAAGAGTACATCTCTTATGAGTTCATCTCTGCTTCTCCAGCAATGTCCTGCATGTCTGGTTCGCCTAACTTGAATAGTTTTCGTGATAGGGGGCAGGTGGCCGTACAGTTGGTGTCTTGTGGGGTGTTGCTGCCAGGACTTGTTCAGGATTGCACGCAGCATTCTTGTGTAATTGCCATCTAGTTTCTTCTCCAGCCGTTTTGTTAGCGTCCATGTAGTGCATCCATATAGCAGTATCGATGTGACCGCTGCCTGGAAGAAACTGCGTTTCATTTTATCGGTTAGGTCTGATTTCCATATAGTCGATAGCCTATTGATAGCTGTCCATGCTTTCGTTAACCTCGTTTCGATGTCCTTTTCGGTTGATTCGACGCTGCTTCCTAGGTACGTGAATTTGTCTACTAGTTTAAGAGGGGTTCCTTTTAGAGTGGAGATGTCCCCCGTTTGGTTATAGCACATATATTCCGTTTTGTGTGCATTAACATGGAGGCCTATACTTGCTGCTGCTCGTTCCAAACTATGCAGAAGTGTTTCGGCTTGGTCAGGTGTATTTGCCAGTATCGCTATGTCATCGGCGTAGTCGGCGTCGGTAATTGTTGTTGCGGGGTATCTTCTGCTTCTTTTCTTCGTCAGTTCGAAGCCATTCTCTTTGATTTTGTCAATCGATGTTCTAAGTATATATATATATATATATATATATATATAGGAAAAACAAAAACCGGTCACATTAGGATTATAAATTTATTTCCATCCTGTTATGTGTTTTTGATAAAATCTAAAAACACGGAAAAAAATTAACAAGACTTCTTTTTGTTAATTTTTTTTCGTGTTTTTTGATTTTATCAAAAACACATAACAGGATGGAAATAAATTTATGATCCTAATGTGACCGGTTTTTTCTTTTCCTATATATATATATATATATATAAACTATATATGATTTTTTAACGAATATATTGTAGTTAACAATTTTTAAACGAGCCTACTCTCATTTGTATTGTTATCGAACATTGATATTTTATTTGCAAACATGGTCTCACTCATATTCCCAGTGTAAACGAGGATTTCAACTATCTATTAGTAAACGGAAATTGAAATAGAATTTCAATTTGGTTTGGTAGTATTTTAGGACATATCAACGCTTGTAGGTTATTTAATGCTTAATCCTGTTTATAGGATGTGCAAACGAATAGTTTGTAAGTAACATTTTTAAGCAAGCCAGAACTTATTTATTTGCTCACAGTTATTTGGTTTCAAGTATTCTTATCCAACACTAAGAATTCTATTTAAAATCAATTTGTTCGCTGTCCGTTTTAATGGTTTCATGTATTTCTGTATCAGTGCAGTTGATCTCCACACACTACCTTCTTTAACATAAAATAGTAGGTACTTGTTCGACTCAAAAACAGTTTGAAGAATACAGTCTGGATATTCGTATAAATGCTAGGGGTTGACATGTCTAGCCGATTGATTGCATCAGGCTTCTCCAACCGCCTGTCTAATTCAGTAAGGTCCAGTGTAGAGGTTTGCTGGTCACATGAAAACTTTGATTGCTGAATCACAAACTGCTCAAACAGGGGGATCCTCAGCTCAAGAATTATGGGCCCCCTCTCAAATGCAGCAGATGCTCTTCTTGGAGATGGATGGGTCTTACCTTTCTAAAGAGGTACTGTTGACATAATCTACAGCCCCAACCGAAAGTACGTTATCATATTTACCAACCCCTCCGCTCGGGCAGGATGTGACACAAGGTCAATTTTTAAGCGAAGCTTAACAGGTTTGACTTCAGAATTTTCCTTCTCCTAGACTAGTTGCCTCACCAAGGCTGAAGAACCTAGTCTGCCCTACTATTTACCCATAGCTGGAGAGAGAATAATTGGATTCATACCTTTCCCAAGGGTATTAGTGCTATGTGAAATGCAATTAGTCTCGGTCAGGATTTGAACTCGTGTCGCTGTGTCCATTTCCTAGGACGGTAACCATTACACCACGGGCATCGAAAGTACGTTATAGTGTTGATCATATTTTCCAGAATTTTGATTTAAAGATTTTACTTCAAATGTTTGATCAATGTTAATAGTTGAGCTGGGAAAGGTTTGCTTGGTTGTATTTTAAAGCACATCTCACCCTCATTTGTCTAATAATGCCAAATCCTGTTTATATATATATATATATATGTGTGTGTGTGTGTGTGTGTGTGTGTGTGTGTGTATTATTCGGTAAAGTTAAAACGGAGTTGGGAGGAATTCCATCAGGATAAGAAAAACATTCAACAGTGAACATTTAAATTTTCCTGGTAAAGAGCTCAATGTAACTGACATTACAGAGCAATAATTTCTATAGTAAAACCAAAAACCGGTCACATTAGGATTATAAATTTATTCCGTCCTGTTATGTGTTTTTGATAAAATAAAAAAAAACACGAAAAAAATTAACAAAAAGACGTCCTGTTAATTTTTTTTCGTGTGTTTTGATTTTATCAAAAACACATAGCAGGATGGAAATAAATTTATCATCCTAATGTGACCGTTTTTTGTTTTTGTTTTTCCTATATATATATATATATATAAACTATATATGATTTATTAACGAATGTATTGTAGTTAACAATTTTAAACGAGCCTAATCTCATTTGTTTTCAAATATTGTTATCTAACATTGATATTTTTATTTGCACGCATTTAATTTGTTTGTTATGGTATATCACCCTTCTTGGGTTATTTAATGTCAAATACATCCTTCTAGAAGAACAGTAATGGCATTATTTTACTCATCGCAGGGAGGATAAGGATGTTCATACCTTTTTTAAGGGTATTTGTCCGAATGTGAACGTAATAACACGATTGGAGTTTGAACTCGCTTACTACGATTCCAGCAGTCCAGTGCTTTAACCATTTCACTCCGAGGACCCCCACCCCGCACACAGTTAAATGGCTTTGAGTATCGAATACCAATAGTTCTATATACCCACAGTTAAATGATTGAAAGTATTACTATTAAAGTATTGTAATTCTATTCAACATTATTTCGTCGTTTGTACAAAGTTATTTGGTTCCAAGAATTGCTATGTTATACGAATAATTCAATTTAACACTTATTTGAATACATTTAATAAGTTTCAAGTAATAAAAAGGATTTGACCAATAGATGGGCCCAAACAGATACTATCACGCCGAGTCAGAGTGAAACTGGGAGTAATAACAATGAAGAGGTACTCTATATTCCTTATAGCGCTAGGACTGGAGTCTGATCATCAAACAGTTTAGCGTCTCTCAGGACATTCATTAAAGGTCGGGGTTTTACCCCTCTGAAGAGATACAGTCGAAATATTCTCCAGCTCCGGACGCGTTGACTGGGAAAGATTTTATAATTTCTAGCGGAATAATATCCCATAAAAACGGATATTATTAAGTATTATTTCTTACCAAACTCTACAGTAGTATTTTATTCCGTACTATGGAACAAAAAAGTTTTCATATTTCAATTATACATCTTAGATGCATCAGGGAGGTCTTCAGTAATGCACTGTCTTTATTGCCGATTTCGGGTTATTTCTGCATCATATCGGCTCCGACAGTAACCCCGGTATGACTCTGAAAGAGCCAAACCGCCTCCGTGATCGTGACGTGCTACACTCGTGCCTCTACCAAAGCAAAGAAAAAAACTCATAAGGCCGGACTTCGGCCGTTCTTATAGACATTTATTTCATAAATATATATATAAGTGATGTACTTATTTTTGGACACCTACATATTTATATTTTTTAAATCATAAAAAATGCATTAGCGGTACTTATTTATGTACGATAGAGTACAGAGGAAGTTGAAAGATAAATGTTCCATTCATATAAGGTTGCGAATTTCTTAGAATAATGGTTATTATTGTTTGAAATGGAATCGGTTACCCGAGTTCACATCCTGGACAAGGCAGTTTGCATTTCACTTTGCGCTAATGACCTTGAGAAAGGAATGAATTTCTCTTCCCACACTTATGGGCAAATAATAAAGCAGACCAGGTTCTTTAGCCGTGCTAAGTCGACCAGCCTAGAAGAAGGAAAACTTTTACATCAAAGCAGTTGTTCTCAGTATAAAAATGGGTCCTGTGTCAGGTCCTGCTTGTGGCAGAGGGGTTGCGTGAATTCAAACTAAGTCCAAGATCCCAGTACTACCTAAATACTTTCTTAGGCAGATTGCGAAATAATAAAAGAAAACGAGAGAAAAACGCATTCAGATCTTAATTTCGTATTTTAGTAGCATAGTCCTCATATATATATATATATATATATATATATATATATTGTGTACTTAGGCAGCAAATTATTATTTAAGCTTGTTCGGTCAAAGACCGTGGATTGTTTTATTTTCAAGATCAAGACGTTCAAGTCTTTTTGTTATTTTTTCTCATGTATGGTTAAAGGTGGTTAAGAAAGTGCCCATTACTTGCACAAGCACTTTCGACCATTTCGCTGGTCATCCTCGGGGGTTGTGTTAGGTTGTTTGTGACTGTGAGTTTTATTTATATTTAAACCAACTCCAAATAAATATAAATGAAACTCACAGCAATAAAAAACCTAACATAACGCTTGAGAACGATCAACGATATGGTCGAAAGCGCTTGGGCTACTCTGGAGTATTTTCTTCAACACCTTTAACTAGATATAAGGAAAAAAAAAAAACAATAAAACTTGAACGTCTTCAATTGAAGATCTGGAAAAGAAAACCGAACGTCCTTTTATATATATATATATATATATATATATATATATATATTAAATGAAAAGGTCCACGAAGAGTTTTGTATTTTTTATTTATCTATTTCGTTCTTACATACATGCATGTTTCGAACTTGTTGCTTTTGTTAAAGAAATAACATGGCACCAGGCCATTTAATTAGGTCACTCAATCAGACTCAAACACGAGTGAGACCAATAGCCTGATGAGTAGAGTGTTCACCAAAAGTCCGGGAGACCAGGGTTCAATCCCAGAGCGAGTCATAGCAAAGACCTTAAAAATGTTACTTTAAGCTGCCTTGCTTAGTACTCAGCATTATATGTTGAGAATCAAGGGTAAAGTGGAACAATCTAGGAAATGTTGTAGCGCCCTCCCGTACACCTTGGTGTAGTAGCTGTTGAAAAGGGAGCCTTCGGGTCACCCTCAACTATGGTCGCCAACTTTACTTTAACTTTATATATATATATATATATATATATATGTATATATATATGTTTGTGTGTGTGTGTTTGTATTTGCGTTTGTGAATGTGTGAGTGAGGTGCCAACGCTCAGTTTTACTTTTTAACTAGTGTGAAAAAGGAATCTTTTATCCATGCTTGAATTGACGTAAATAACATTAATAATTTTCAACATTTTAATTAAATAAAGTAAGTAAAGTTGTCTCCCTTTAGTCGAGGGCCGCTCGAAGGCTCCCTTTTCAGTAGCTACTACACCGAGATGTAGGGGAAGGCGCTACTTCTTTCCCTGGATTGTACCACTTTACCCTCGATACGTACCTTATATTGCTGAGTGTTAGCAAGGAGGTATCAAGTACCATTTTTAAAGTTTTTGGTATGACGCAACCTTGGATTGAACCCAGGTCTCCTGGACTATTGGCGAACACTCCCAATCTATGACATTCATATGTACAAAAATATATGTGTGCATTTGTGTATGTGTATGTGTGATTGCCATTGCTGCGCCTGCTTTGTTATATCTTTCTGAAAGATGCACATTATGCGCTACGTGAGTTCAAGTTAGTTTGAGTTACATATGTGTTTGTGTTTCCGCTCAGATTAGCAGATGCATTATAATAAAAAGAATAAGAATTTTCGTTTTTCTTACTAAGCAACCTAATTACAAACAATTTTTTTTTTTTACTAAATACTGCCTGTTATGAAATATCGGATACTTTAACCACATTTATTTTGATCCCCTTTAGGCGTTCATATGGACTGTAAAAAAACATTATGGAAACATCTGACAGTACATCCAAATTTCATGCATTTTAAAGAGCATTTAAATCAAGTCCTGAGCCATTAAACGCGTGAAAGTACAAAGCAGGACATCTGGTTTGATTGACGTTTGATAAATCCACGGTCTTTTTGAGAACGTGGCTTTGATTGGATGAAAATATCACATGATAGGATGATCCTAGAAGTAAAGACTAAGTTGGTCAATTTTTGAGAAACACTCGACCCAAGCAGTTGAAATGTTCCGTCTTTACTCTTGTCATGAACTTCCAGTTAAGTCAAACGGGTGATGGGAATCTCGCTTTGAAACCAAAGTCAAATATACGCATGAAGATGTGGCCATTTTGTTATTCATTTTCCGAACAGAGAAGACCTTAGAACAACAGATGATGACGACAGAAGACATTGAACAAGAACAAAGATGGTGACACAAAGGAGACCAACAGAACGACACGAGGTGATAGACAGGTAACTAAAGAACAACGCGAAATGAGAAGATGGGCTGTGACTGATCAGCCAAGTAAAGGACTATATATAGAATATACTCTGAAGGATTATGCAACATACAGAACCGGATTAAGCTTTTCGATCTCACAAGTGCAGACCAATCAGGGTTCACTTTCGCCAGTCTTCTGATAACAAGAAGATGAAAAATGATTGACTTACTGATTTTAACAGAATGCAAATCCCTCTAGGGTTATTTTATGTTAAGAGATTAGGAAATCACATTCATTGTACGTTCATATTTACATTTTCAGTGTAATTTTTTCTTGAGAGATTTTTTTACTCAGGGTCCAATGAAATACAAATTATTTTCAAACACATATATTTGACCAATTAATAGGAACCTAACTGGTACTCTCATTTCATGTCTGAGTATAACTACAAATAATGCTCAGGAAGGGAACTCAACATTGCCCAGGCCTTCAAAAATAGAGTCTTACAATCAGCTGCAGTTTAGTGTCATATCCCTGGCAATCACTTTTTAGGGGGTCTTATCCTATTACTAGGGATACCGTCAGCATATTCTAAGCCTCGTCGATGGATTTGGCCATACAGTTAAGTTAAAACAAATCAATTTGTCTCTTTTTATGGATATTCAGTTCCATTACAGTAACTTTGTTTAATGGCATATCAACATTTATGGGTTATTTAATGCCAAATCTATCCTTAGAGAACTGTTATGGTACTGAGAGCTAACCAAACCCACGTGTTTGCTGTGCCTCTCCAGTTGTTGGGTCGCACTTCGGCCGGTCGTGCTGTTAACTGTGCGGTTCCGGTCGGGTGCTTCAACCCTGGAGATCCCTCGTGTCTCAGAGAGCCATTTCTCCAGGCTTTAACCCTCTTCGGAGGAGTTAAGTTAATTTCCTGGCGCCTGAGGCGCCCCTCTTTAGTTGAAAGCCGACGGGGCCAGAGGTATTTTTCAAAATGCCGGACACGTGTGGGCTGTGGCCCTGCGCCCGGACCCACCTTAAAAAGGCCTTGTGTCATACTCATCTGGTTGGTGGACCGGAAGATAAATACATCATCATCATCATCATGTCGCGCCGCCAGCGCGGATATCCCTGACCCTCTCTCGCCATTTCTCCCTATCATTCATCGCCTCCTGCAGGTCTTCAGGGTTACATCCTGTGTCCTCACATAGTTGCTGTATGTAAGTTCGTGCTGGTCGTCCCACTCTTGCACATCCATATGTGGGGGTCCACATGGCACTATTTAACCCATAACTTGAGAGATAACAGGGTTCATCCCTTTCCCAAGGGTATTAGTCTAAAAGAGAACGTTATAGCGTGACAGGAATTCGAACTCGCTTATTACCATTTTGCAGCCTTACAAGCTATCCACTACGCCAGTAATGCTGCGAGCAATATTGAGCATGTCCTGGAGGCAGCACCCCACAAAGCAGCATCTGTGCAGCCACTTACCACCCATCATAAAAACGATCAAAGTTTGACGAACCAGACATGCGGGACACTGCTGGAGATGTAGGGACGAACTCATAAGTGATGTACTCCTGTGGACCTCTTCACATGGACGAGCAAGGGCAAGACTACCTGCTAGAACCTACATACAACACCTCTGTGCCAATACTGTATGTAGCCAGGATGACTTAACGGAAGCGATGGACGATAGAGAAGAGTGATAGGAGAGGGTCAGGGATATCCGTGCTGATAGCGTGACATGATGATGATGCTTGATCAAGATTTTGTATGGGTACAGCTGATGATCCCTCTTTAAAATTCCTTGCAACGATGAAAATGAAAGACCAAGTTCTTGGAGACGACTTCGGAGGGACTTTTTTTGACTCCTTCCGACTGAATGTCTCGCCGCATCCATATCGTCTAGATATCTTGCAGTCAACTTCCTGCCAGATCTGGGATTTTCTGCCTTCTTGTTGGGGTTGTTTGCTGAGTCTGTGGTTTGAAATTTGTGTACGCAACGATAAATTTGTCTTTTCTGGGGATAATTGTTATAGGTAAACTTCCAGCGATATTTTGCTTGCGCAGTTTGGTATCATTTTGTCTCCAAATAAGTTGTTGGCCACCGTAGTCGAGGGTGACCCGAAGGCTCCCTTTTCAATAGCTACTACACTGAGGTGTAGGAGAAGGCGCTACTTCTTTCCCTGGATTGCTCAACTTTACCTTTGACTTGATACGTGCCTTATATTACTGAGTGTTAAGCAAGGAGGCATTAAGTACCATTTTTAAAGTCTTTGGTATGACTCGACCTGGTATTGAAACAAGAACTCCCGGACCATTGGCGAACACTCTACCCACTAGTCCAATAAACGACGCAAAATATTTTCCTATCTTTTCTAATCACGGGTTAACAGTTGTTATAGTATATCATATTAAAATCTGAAACAAAAAGGAACTCAACATTATTATTAGTTGAGTTATTATCATATTTACCAACCCCTCCGCTCGGGGAGGATATGACACAAGGTCAAATTTTAAGCGGAGTTTAACAGGTTTGAATTCAGAGTATTCCTTCTCCTAGACTAGTTGCCACACCAAGGCTGAAGAACCCAGTCTGTCCTACTATTTACGCATTAGTTGAGTTATTATCAATCCCGTGAGTCCCATTTATATTGAGATACTCTTAATGCACTTATTGCGAGAATTCTGACGGAATTAAGTGAAAAAAGATTGACTTATAGTTTTATAAATCCGTTAGAATAACTAGAAATATACAGATAATGACATACTTGAGGTGTCCCCGTGGCGTAATAGCTAAATTGCTGCTCTGCAGCCTGGAATTAAGAAAGGAAACGATGTACTTATAAATAAAAACAAAACTTGTATCACTGAAATAGAACTTGAAAAATAAATTCAAAGAATGCTCTGCGTTTAAACTTACAGAATACATGAGAATGGTTAATGTTTCCCACTTCACGACTCAAATTCTCTCTCGCTCTCTTTCTCTCGCTCTCTTTCTCTCGCTCTCTCACTCTCTCTCTCTCTCTCTTACTCTCTCACTTCTTCAGTCTTTTTCTCTCCGGTTCTTTATCACACTCACTCTTTCTTTCACTCTTTCTCTCTTATTCTCTCTCTCTCTCTCATTCATTATCTCTCTATAACTTTCTCTCTCCCTCTTTATCTATCTCATTCTCTATTGCACTCACTTTTATTCTCTCTCGATATCTCTCTCACTCTCATTCTTTTTCTTTCTCATACAGTCTCTCTCTCTCCCTTTCTCATTCTCTCTTTTTCTCCCTCTCATACTCTCTCTCTCTCTCTCTCTTACTCTCTTTCTGTGTCATTTTCTTTTTATTATCCTTTCCCACTTTCTTTCTCTAACACACACTCTCTCCTGCTGTCTTTCTATCTCTCTTTCTCTCAATCTCGCTTTCTCTCACTCTCTCACTCTCTCTCTCTCTCTATATATATATATATATTTCTCTCACACACAGGCGCTCATACCCAGAAACGTATAGGTAAGTCATTTCGTACTTAGTCTGGCTGACAACTTTTCAGTACTCCCTCATATAGTTACATATTTGAAATGAATATAAGTCATCATCATCATCATGTGGCACTGCTAGTTTGGATCTCCCTGAGCCTCTTTCGTCACCCGTCACTATCGTCCATCGCTCCCTGCAGGTCTTCCAGGCTATATCCTGTATCGGCACAGAGCAGTTGTATATAGGTTCTAGCTGGTTGTCTAACCTTTGCTCGTTCATGCGAAGGGATCCACAGGAGTATATCGCTTATGAGTTGGTCCTTATTTCTCCAGCAGTGTCCCGTATGTCTGGTTCGTCTAACTTTGATAGTTTTCATGATGGGTGGGAGGTAGCCTTACAGTTGTTGTTTTGCTCCAGGACTTGCTTAATACTGCTTGAGGCATTCTTGTGTAATTGCCGTCATACTTCTTCTACATACATTTAGTTAGCATCCATGTAGTGCAACCATATAGTAGCATCGATACGACCGTTGCTTTTATTTTATCGGTCAAGTCTGACTTCCATATGACCGATAGCGTATCGATAGCTATGAGTTAACTGCTTGTTGAGTATTGAGTGATATAGAGTAAATGACAAGAAAACTTGTTACAAGCAATAACCAGCTAAAAGCGACAATTAAAGAACTCCTACTATAAATATATACACATGCATATATGATAATTTATTTTCTAAAAGAAATCGCCTAAAAAAATTCCGACATTCCCGTGAAATCTTATACAGTAATAAGTAAAGTTGGCGACCGTAGTCGAGGGCCACCAGAAGGCTCCCTTTTCAATAGCTACTACACCAAGGTGTAAGAGAGGGTTCTACTCCTTTCCCTGGATTGCTTCACTTTACCCTTGATACGTACCTTATATTGCTGAGTGTAAACAAGGAGGTATCAAGTACCATTTTTAAAGTCTTTGGTATGACGCGACCTGGGATTGAAACCAGGTCTCCTGGACCTTTGACGAAAACTCTACCCATTAGGCCAATGAGCTGCTATTATACAGTAATAACCTGTATATATTTTGGATAACCATCTTTCGGTCGGTGGTCGTTCTTTCTTTCTCTGCCCTGTTGATCGCTTCTTCGTCGGGATATTCATAACGAAGACATTTTCTCGTGTACATAATTTTTTTTATTCGTTTTCTTGGAACTTCTTTACGCATAACCGGCCGTACGTTGCCGGGTGCCCACTTTGCGCCTTAGATGAAAATAAAGACCGCTACAAACTAAGGTTTGTCTACCTCTGCGGTTCTGGGCTGAAAGATTTGAAGTTAAAATCTAAAATCTATTTTATAAATTCTTGGATTTTAGTTTGGTTTGGTTTCTTTGTTTAATGGCCTATCAAACTTAGGAATTTTTGACACTGAAGCCATCTATAAAAACGAACAGTAGTGTTGCAATTTAATTTATTGCTGGGAAATAAGGGAGTTCATACCTTGTTTAAGGGTTTTAGTTTGAAAGAGAACAAAATAGCGAGACCGTAGTTTAAATTTGCTTAAAACAATGTCGCTGTCCAACACATAAACCGCTATGCAACAGGTACACAAACTCTTGAAGTGAAGTCATCTGACTTAACAATTCTCCTATGAGGACCTAACTTTCAAAAAGTCCTTAAAAGTTTTTGCCTGTAAATTAAACTGAATTAATCTCATTTCGGGTGCTAATTTGTGCTTCCTATTAATCATTGGGCCAACTTTTATCGAAATTTTGTTTCATATTAATTTTTGTTTTATATTAATCATTAGGCCACCTTTTATCAAAATGTTTTTCTGCAAATCATATTCTTTCATTTTTGTAATTTCACTTATTGTTTGTGGTTTCAAATTTGATATGAATTATTAGTTTTACGTTTTAGTTTACAAGAAATATTTTCTTTATTTTTCATTAAAGGAGACAAAAAAGAAATTCTTTTATAAGCTTAAAAAAGACATCAGTAAATAATGTTTTAATCGTGTTATTAATTCAAAATCGACTGAAACTTATTTGTAACCATGAAAACATCAGGCTTCTATTTAAATAGTATCATGACAAGAGTTGTATTTATCGAGAGAAAAATAAACAGAAAATAAATAATCTTCAGGATAGTTTCCTATATATAAAACTCTCTTATTCCAGAGAGTTTTCAATAGGTCGAAGTATCAGTGAAACTCCAATTTTGATATTAGGCAAAGCAATGTCTTTATATTCCTTTAAAATCCTTGACATTCTCAAACTTTTCCCTTGTGAGATTGTTCTGTATTGGAAAATGTATGTTCACTTTCTGAAAGGTATGAGCCAATTTATCCTCGTGGCTGAGTTAACTAGTGTCACAATTGTCTTTCAATATGGAAGGGCTGAGCCAGTAAATGATCCATGAAGGTTCATATGCCATTAAATAAAGAAACCAAACAAATCATCTAAACGTAATTGTTGAATTTTGAAATTAGAAATGTAAAGTTTCAGTTTCGGCCAAATATGTTATAGAATCAAAGGCATTTTAAACTCAGATATTTGTATTTACCTAGCCCTACCGACGAGCAGTGTGCGACACAAAGTCAATTTTTAAAGCTAAGTTTAACAGATTTGAATTTTGAGTTTTCCTTCTCCTAGACCGGTTGCCATAACAAGACTAAAGAGAAAAGTCTAAACTACTATATCGTTGGTATCATACCTTTCTCAAAGGTAATAGTTAAATGTGAAATGTAAACAGTCTCCTTTAAGTTCTGAAATCGAGTTGCTGTGTCCATTTCGTATGATGATTCCCATTATACTACGAGCTCCTGCACATATTAAAATAAATTTTTGATGTTAACATGAAGACATCACCGGAATTACTTTTCGTCTTGGAAAATTCACTTATTTTCTTTAAAGAAATTATAAGAAAGCTTTTGTAATTTACAATTTCAGTGGAAATAAGCAAATGTAGCTGCCCATTCAAACAGTACACCAATTCAAATTTAAATCAATCGAAATCGAAAAGCAGTTTATAAAACTGTCGTCACTGAAATTATATTGTTGTAAAATGCTGAATGTTAAAAAGAAAGATGAATCAGTTACTGACTCATAACCTGATATTGGATCGTCTCATTTACAATTCATCTCCTTTCTTATCGGTATCTCACATTAGAACTATGAAACTCTTGCAAGAGGTTCAATATGAGAAATGTGTGTGTGTGTGTGTGTGTGTTTGTGTGTGTGTGTGCTTTTATTTGTATGTATATGTATATGTATATGTGTGAACAAGAGAGATAATGAATGAAAAAGTGAGTGACAGGGAGAGTTTTCCTACATAATTTTTCAAAGTTTTCAGAATAGAGTTGAAAATTATATGAACTGTGTACAGCTGACAATTTTGGGTGTGTTTCTGGCCGGGATCACAATCGTATAATGCATCCAATTGTTCACGAAATGAAGTCATGTCACAAAACTCTTTGTATAACATTTCAAGACAAATATAAAATGGTGGAGACGCCCTAAAATGTTTTCAAAGAAGAACAACAAGAAACTAATCTCCAGGCATTTGAGCTTCCGTGATAATATAACAATACAAATCGCTACAAATGAAATTTCCGAGGTTAGAAAAAACCCAAAAAGCCTGATATTTGGAGTTCAATCTATAAAGCAGAAAATAAAGTTTTGTATGTGTGGGAAAATAACAAAGATAATCTATAGCTATTTTCAATATATTTGTTTTAAGAACAACACACTTATATAGCAATGTTTCTTTTTTCCACTAGAAACTTTAAGTTGCATCGATAATACGGTGAGTTACCTTTTCTTCAGTTTTTATACGATACTGAATACAGACATTTGAGCACTCTGACCAAATTACCAATAGCTGCTTTTTGCACTTCTTCTTCTTCTTCTTCTTCTTCTTCTTCTTCTTCTTCTTCTTCTTCTTCTTCTTCTTCTTCTTCTCTCTCTCTCTCTATATATATATATATATATATAAACTAATGTTTATGTATATATATATATATACATATATCGACACAATTGCTCCTTGGATGAAATTGCGTCTCATTTTATGTCAGGTCTGACTTCTATATGACCAATAGTCTATCGATAGCTGTCAATACCTTTGTTAGTCGTATATCAATGTCAGTCCTGGTTGATGAGACACTGCTTCTTAGGTAGGTGAACTTGGACGCTAACTAACCGGACGGAGAAAAAGCTGGACGGCATCTACACGAGAATGTTGCGAGCAATATTGAACAAGTCCTGGAGGCAACACCCCACAAAGCAACAGCTATACGACCACCTACCACTCATCACGAAAACTAACAAAGTTAGACGAAGCAGACATGCAGGACACTGCTGGAGAAGTAGGGACGAGCTCATAAGTGATGTTTACCTATGGACCGATTCACATGGCCGAGCAAAAACAGGGTGACCAGCTCGAACACACATACTGCAGCTATGTGAGGATACAGGGTGTAGCCCTGAGGACCTGCCAGAAGCGATGAACGATATGGAGGAGTGGAGAGAGAGGGTCAGGGATATCCGTACTAATGGCACGACAAGATGATGATGATGATGATGTGTGAGTGTGAGTGTGTGCGCGTGTGAGCAAGCAAAGTTATATAAATAGACAGAGAGACAGATAGACATAGAAAGACAGACTGAAGGAGAAAGAGGGGAAGATCTATATTTAAAAATCAGATTAATGGTCGAATATATTAAGGAAATGAAGTGAAAATATTTGCTTATTAAACAGTTTGTAAGCTGAGTCGGCTAGGGCTGTAGAATACGCTGACTGTAGCTTTGCAGGGGAATACGATCCAAGCCCATACATACACACCAACGAGTCTCCTGGATATGACACGAAACTGCATCTGATGACGCCGTTCCAGTTAGGTAGCTTTGGGGGTTGCGTATTACACCTTCATTACCATTACTCTCAGTTCTACCCTGACCCGGAGCTATAGTTACTGTTAGGGTCCCATATATGGGTCAAATAGAACTGTATTAATGACTATTATTAGTATGAAATAGAATTATTTGTGATAAGTAGCGACACTTGAAATGATCTAAGTGAAAAACCATAAACATCAATGTTTGAAATCATTTATGCAAAAAAACACTTGGACTCTGTCCCGTTTAAAAATGTCGCCTACAAACTATTCACTTACAAGTTATATATATATATATATATATATATATATATATATATATATATATAATTAATAAATATATATTAGATTTATATATTTAATGCCATGGAATTTAGTCTGCGACCCTTGGTCCATGGAACCCAGGGGTCGCCGACTAAATTCCATGGCATTAAATATATAAATCTAAAATATATTTATTTATTATTATTATACAATTGCTCTATCCTACATACTGAGCACTGTCCATATTATATTGCACTTGGTTCGCCACAAACCCTCAAAGTGATTTAGTGGCAACCAACACTTTTTAATATATATATATATATATATATAAGGATATTTTACATTAAATAACTCACAAGGGTTGATTTGCCATAAAACACAATGAATGAAAGCAAAATCAAACCAAATCAACTGTTTGTGTCTAAGGAGAGCTTATAATACTATAAATTAACATAAATTCCAACAGTTTTAAACATAAATGTGTTTGCGTGTTTACATATATATATATATATATATATAAAAATAATCGTGATTTCTTCAGAACTACTACGGAGTATGTACTACTGAGTGGTTTGCACCATCTGGGCTCTTGCAAAACGCCCCTAGAAAAAGTTTGATGGGAACTACACAAAAATGCTGCTTACTCTTTTGAACAAATCCTGGAAATAGCACGTCACAAAAAAACCCAGCTATGCGGCCACTTGCCTCTCATCCCACTAACCACCCAAGTAAGACGAACAAGGCATCCTAAGCACAATTGGTGAAATAAGAACGAGGTCTAAGTATACGTCTTTTAATGGACCCCAACACATGGACACACCTCTGTTTGCAGACTGGTGAAGACTTTCATACATCAGCTTTATACGGACACTGAATTCAGTGAAGAGTACCAGCTAGAAGCGATGAACAATTGGGATGGTTCGAGAGAGAGAGAGAGAGAGAGAGAGAGAGAGAGAGAGAGAGAGAGAGAGAGTCAAGGGTCTTTGTGTTATCATCACGACTTGATCACTTGACTTAATGTGGGTTCTTTGTTTAATGACACATTTAATGCCGTAGTCATCCTTATAGAGAAACAGTTGCGTTAATATTTAATGCGTAGCTGGGTTATCAGGGGTTTTCCGGAGGGTATTGGTTTGAAAGTGAGCGTAAAAGCGCTACTGAAATTCGAACTCGTTTCCAACGATGTCACCGAGCAGACCTAATGCTTATATATATATATATATCATCATCATCATGTCGCGCCGCCTGCGCGGATATCCCTGACCGTCTCTCGCCATCTGATACTGTTCGAAATTCACGAATTCGGTTTTCAGGCAGACAGCTAAATAAAGAGAATACCAAGTACCTTTATTTCAACACACACACATACACACACACACACACACACACACACAAACACACACACACACATATATATATATAGTGGGTGTTTGTGAAATCCATGTGCCCAGTGTCTGCGCTGCTTCCTAAAACTTCTTTTACATTCTGCTTGTCAAACCAGAGTTCAGCCAGTTTGTAAAACGTATGAAATTGAATTTTTAAAGATAATTCCCTCACAAACCAAATTAACGTAACCACAGTTGTCCCTCATCTAACTCTACTTTAAATGGAAGGATTTATATGATAAGATGTTTAGATAAGTTTAATTAATTGATTTCATCTCGTCTTGAACGACCAGAATCGGTTCTTACAAATCTTCAGCACTCTAGATGTATGCTCCATTCCAACACTTTCTTCCCGCAAAAATTCTGCATTGTGCAGATAATTCCACAAGTAAATGTTTTCTTTCTTGTTCACAAGTCTAGATCGTAAAATTCCTGAATTAATAAGTTTCTTATATCATCTTCACCTAAAATAAGAGATCGTTGGATTTTTAACCCTGTTGTCGAGGCTTAGAATAAGCTGACTCTACATGCAGAATATACCGAAGGCGTCTCTGCAGAGGAGTATGACTCCTCCCTAGTGGGTGTCCGGTATATGACATTAAACAAACTGATTGCGAGGCTCCACCTTTAGAGGTTTGGGAAATGTAGAATACCTCTTGATTGTCATTGCTCCCAGGTCATCTCTGACCCGGAGTGGTAATACCTGATAGGGTACTGTCTACGAGTCTAATAAAACGAACTTATTGTGCAAGAAAATTACTGGTGTTAAATTCTGACTGCTCTGTAACAATGTTTTAAACTATTTAACTCTGTGATAAAAAGATATCAGGATCGTTTAAGAATGTTATCAACAAAATGTTATAATAAATCATATATTTAGTATACATGTATAAAGAGGATTTGGTATTAAATAACCTACAATGGTTGGTATGCCATAAAACCAAACCAAACCAAACCAAATCATCTACATCTTCAGCGGCGTAAGACTCACCAACCTCAGAAAGGGGTCTCCTTAATATAACTCTAAATTTCATCTCATGGTACGGCTCCAGTTCTGGAGATATAGGTAGTGTAGAAGAGCTCATCCTTTCCGTTACTCCTAGGTCTGCCCAGACCTGAGATAATAATACCTGTTAGTGTCCCATCTGTTGGAAAAATAGTTGTTTTAAAATCATTTTTCTTTCAAAACGAACAAAGAAAAATGAACTACACAAAAATATAAGTATGAACGTACAATGGACGCAGTTCCGTTACATGAAGGGACAGACAGGTTGAATATACAATGAACATAGTTCCGTTACATGAAGGGACAAACAGGTTGAATGTACAATGATTACAGTTCCGTTATATGAAGGCACAGACAGGTTGAATGTACAATGAACGCACTTCCGTTACATGAAGGCACAGACAGGTTGAATGTACAATGAATACAGTTCCGTTACATGAAAGGACAGACAGGTTGAATGTACAATGATTACAGTTCCGTTACATGAAAGGACAGACAGGTTGAATGTACAATGAACACACTTTCGTTACATGAAGGGACAGACAGGTTGAATGTACAATGATTACAGTTCCGTTATATGAAGGCACAGACAGGTTGAATGTACAATGGATACACTTCCGTTACATGAAGGGACAGATACGTTGAAAAGCCATTAAAATCAATCTATCAATTTGCAATTCTTGGTGAAATCAACACATGGAATTATTATTACACTGAATTGTTTTCAGATAAACTCGTGACTGCAGCTGTATTTACCTAGACAAATATTATTCAGAATAGTTTTCCTTGATAGTTATCTCTCTTGTTCCAGAAAGTTATCAATTCGTCGATAATATCTCTAAAATTTAACTTTTGATATAAAGCGAAGCAATGTTTTCATATTCCTTTAAAATCCTCGATATTCTTAAATCTTTCCCTTGGGGGATTGTTCAGTTTTGGAAACAAGAAAACATTGCATGGAGTTAGATCTGCTTAGTACAAAATAGTTCTGCAATGACACAATACTGTTTTTTGCAAAAAACATTTTGTCTAAAAACTATCAAGATTCGCTTCATATTATTTTATCAAATCGACAGAGAATTGTTTAGTCTGCTGTCTAGACATCTCGATATTATTAGTTGATTGTATAAATCACTCACTTCTGTATTCATTGAAATGTAAATTTTGAATTAAAAAAAAATAATCTTAAGCTCCACTTTCAATTCATTCGGTCAAACCTCAAAATTAAGAAGATATAATTTTTAATGTGAGTTCATTTCTGCGTTACATAAGAATGTATCGTAAATGTTTTGAGCGATGGACTGCGGATTCGTAGTACGCGAGTTCGTACTCCAGTCGCGCTATTAAGTTCACTTTCGAGCAAATACCCTTGGGAAAGGTATGAACCCCCTTATTCTCCCAGCTATGGGTTAAATAGTACCACTACTGTTCTTCTGGGAGAATGGCTTTGGCATTAAATGACCTACAAAGGTCAATATGCCATTAAACAACCAAACCAAAGGTTTAGACTTTTTTCTTTTTGAATGAGATTTTAATGGTTTAGTTTGGTTTGGTTTTATTCTTTAATGATGTATCAACTTTCATAGGCAGGTTGTTTAATGCCAAAGCCATCCTTGAAGAAAAACGGCAGTGGGACAATATAACCCATAACTGATAATAGAGGTTCATATTTTTCCCAAGTCCGAAAGTACACACAATAACGTGATCAGAGTTCGAACCCGTTTACTTCGAAGCTGCCATCCAGCATTTTAGCCATTACGCCAGAAGTTTCCCACAGTTGTTAATGTTTAATGTCCCAACTCCTCTGCCACAGAAAGTGTGTGAAAAAAATCAATTTTAAAGCTGAATAAAGCTAATCTGAATTCAAAGTTCTTTTCCTCCAAAACTAGTTGCCTCATTATTATCATCATGTCGCGCTATCAGCACGGATCTCCCTGACCCTCTTCCACCAACCCTCTCTATCGTCCATCACTTCCGGTAGGTCTTCCAGTCTACATCCTGTATCAGCACAGAGCTGTTGAATGTAGGTACTAGCTGGACGTCCTGCCTTAGCTCGTCCATGTGAGGGGGTCCTCAGGAGTACGTCACTTATGAGCACTCCCTTACTTTTCCAGCAGTGTCTCGCATGACTGGTTCTTCTAACTTGGATAGTCTTCGTGATGGATGGTAAGAGCCCGTACAGCTGCAACTTTGTAGGGTGCTGTCACTAGGACTTGTTCAATATTGCTCGCAGCATTCTTGTTTAGTTGCCGTCATTTTTTTCTCCGTACTTTTAATTAGCGTCCATGTAGTGTATCCATACAGCAGTATTGACACGACCACTGTTTTGTCTAACTTCCATATGGCCGATAGTCTAGCGAAATCTGTCCATGCCTTTGCTAGTCGCGTGTTGATGTCAGTCTCCGTTGATGAGATACTGCTTCCTAGGTGGTGAACTTGTCAACTATTTTTAGAGAACTACTGTTTTGTGTTGAGATGTCGCCTATTTGAGTAAAGCACATATTCCGTCTTGTGTGTGTTGACATAGAGGTCTATGCTAGTATCTGCTCGTTCCAGAATATGTAGAAGGGTTTCGGCTCGGATTGGTGTATTCGCCAGAATGTCATCGGCGTAGTCCGCATCCGTAATTGTTTGTGCGGGATATCTTCAGCTTCTTTCCTTTGTCAGCTTGAAATCGTTGTCTTTCATTTTATCATATTTCCTTTGTCAGCTTGAAATCGTTGTCTTTCATTTTATCATATTTCCTTTGTCAGCTTGAAACCGTTGTCTTTCAATTGCCTAACCACGGCTAATGAACCGAGTTTTCTCTAATATTTGCTGGGACAGGAATTAACTAATGGATTCATGCCTTTCTCAAGGGCACGAAATAATCTCATATCATTATGAGGAACAAATCATTTTTGCTACGTTAAAACCTTTCTTTCGAGCCAACAAGTATGCATGCATAACAAATTTGAATGTCTATAAAGGACAGACAAGCAAAGTATTTCTATGAATTATTAAATTGATAATGGACATGTATATATAAAGGCGAGTGTCAATATTATTAGGCATTTTCAGACAATGATCGAGTATATATATATATATATATACTTTCTTTAAAGAAAAAATCAAAGACCGGTTATTTTAGGATTACAAATTTATTTCCATCCTGTTTTGCGTTTCTGGTGTGAACCAAAAACACGAAGAAATATATAACAGGACTTCTTCAGATGTAATGGATAAATAAAACAGAATAGATAAGAGGGGGGAGGGGGATGGAGAGAGTTATAACCGGTCTTTGGTTTTTTTCTTTAAAGAAAGTATTGCGCTGTAAAATTAATTACATTGAGCTCTCTACCAGGAAAATTTTAATGTTCAGCTCTTGAATGATTTTCTTGTCCTGAAGGAATTACTCTCAACTCTGGTTTAACTGGACCGAATACTACTATATATATATATATATATATATATATATATATATATATATCATTATATTTAAAAAAAATCAATTGATATAAACCATTATAAATTCATTTCACCAGCTAGTCAACTGGAGCAGATTTCAATAGCACTGGGTTTCTTTTTAACCGTTAACATCAGGGAATACATTTCATCTTAAGTAAGGTATTTAAGGAATTATCATTTAAACGTCTATATATATATATATATATATATACCTATTGGTACATGAAAATTTTATCATTATGTAGAGTAAGAGAATCATATTTATTCATTAATCAAAATAATAAAAAAAAACAATCTGGAGGGACCCTTTCGTTCCGCACTTTTTTCAGTAAATATACCGGAATTGTTTGAAAGATAAAGATATTTAATCACACTGATGGCGGGAACTTAATAAAAAAACAACAACAAAAAACTCAACTATCACGATCCCCACCTAATTTCTCAAACAGACAAAGAATGTCGAAATATATTCTCTGTCTGTTCAATAGCTAGATTGCAATGAACAGGAATCGTGCAAGTTGATTTTTCGAAATTATATATATATATAGTCATACACAGACAGATCTGTTTCGTTCTATCAGAACTCATCAGTGTGGCTAGACAGTAGCTTCCCGTAGCTGGGATCGAAACCCGGTTGACTTAAACGCCAAGCCAAAGCCTCTAACCATTCAGCCATGAGGAGCGATTATCTGTGAAGTAAATTTTAAACGGTTATGGATCACAATTACAATTGTTTACATACATCCGTTCAACGGCTGCCGAGACCTCAATTCATATACGAAGAGGCTTGCAATAGACGCTAATGGCAACACGATTACTTCTTCGCCAGAGAACTCAACCCTACGGGGGTAGGGGAGTATATATCTCTATAGTCATATATATAAAGTCATATATATATATATACATATATATATATATATATATATATATATATATATATATATCTGTAATGTCTGCAACTTCTTTAAAGAAGAATGCCGTCTCTTCAATTCAGCTGAAAGTACCCATGGGAGCTGCCACAAACGTGACAAGCAAGATAACTGTCATAGTTGCTGACGATGCCCTCGTGCACTCTGATATAGCTTCTTAAAACTGGTGTAAATCCCCCTATTTCACATTAATACGAGTCACCTGTAGATTGCTGTAGAAGGACCAGTAAAAAGTAAACCCGCAAGTACTTGCTGTCATAAAACCTCTTATAACTAAGGGGTCAGCTATAAACAAACATATCCTGATACACATGTTTTAAATGTGTTCAGGCAGAAAAGCATCCGGAACCAAGTTCAAATCCTTCGTCTAAAATTATTTTTTATAAATGGAGTATTCGATTCTTCATGCTTCAAATGTCTTACCATCATCATTGATCACTTTTTTCTTCAAGTTGATCTAATTTCCGTTATCTTCTTCTTGTCTCCAAGATCAACACTTAGTACCCTGTAGTACCATCAACACTTTGTACCATGTTTGAAAAGTTCCATAGGTTTATGTTTTGGACCTTTGCAACGTTGTCATTCTTCGTCAAACAGCTGCTTAAGTAACCTAACATCCGTCTTCCAAAAACGTGCATAGTCCAAAGCATGTATTTATGGATGTATGAGTACCACCCTGTCAGTGGGGGTCAGAATACACTGACTGTATCTCATGTAGATTGGTAAAACCAACCCCCCCTAAAAAGGGGACCTTGGTTTACAATTCGGGCGATTACCACGTTGTAACTCTTCATAAAATTGCAGAGGGGTAAGATCTACCCCAACGACTGTCCTAGATATGACATTAAACAATCTGATGGTGAGTCTTCAATAATAGTTGAGCTATAGGGAATGCGGTGCGTCTCTTCATTGCTATCACTCCTAGGTCCACTCTGACTCGGAGTGGTTGCAACTAATATCAATGGGTCAAATAGAAATGCTTGACGTTTAAACTATGGGCAAACAAATGATATGCTAAATCGAATTGTTAGAAATATAACTGTTTGATTATTACACTGTGTGTATCAATAAAATGTGTTTATAAACCATATATTTAATAGATATGTCAAAAGAGTATTTGGCGTTAGATAACCATCAGTGGTTGATAAGCTAAAAAAATCAAACTAAATAATCTTAATAAGGTATTTTTTTAAGAACGAAAAAATATTTGTTAAAAAATAGCCAGGGGTTTCTTTAATATCTAATGAGAGATCTGGCGAGTCTAGCTTGAGTTTTTTTGAGTTTTAAAAAATACAGATAGACATTCAGGACGTGTGTGAATTTTATCAACATGTTTAGATAAGTGATCATCTCAGAAATAAATTTTCAACCACTGCCGGCATACCGCCGGTTGCGAGTTTGGTTGGTTGGTTGGGTTTTATGGCATATCAACCTTTGTAGGTTATTTAACGCCAAATCCATTTTTATGTAAATAATCAGTACTATTTCAAACACTTCAGTTTAGCATGAGTAAACAGTTTAATTGTCAAAAAACATTTCTTTTTCAAACTATTAAGTTTATTCAAACAGTTCTAATTCAGCTATTTCAGTTCAGTGTGTAAATACAGTTTCAATGTCAAAAAACAGTTCTATTTCAAATAATTCAGTTTAGCATTAACCCGTACTTTAAATGTAAGTACGGTTTCAGTTTAGCATAAGCACGCAGTTTAAATGTAAGTACAGTTTGTCAAAAACATTTCTATTTCAAGCTAATCAATTTAGTCAAACAGTTAAGTTTAGCATAGGTATTCGTTAGTTCTATTTAACCAATTGATAGGGCCCTATCAGGTGCTACCATTCTGGGCAAGAGTGGACCTGGGAGCAATGGCAATGAGGAGGTGCTCTGTATTTCCCAAAGCCCCAACATTATTGGAACCTCACCATCAGATTGGTTAGAGTCATATCCAGAACACTCATTGGGGGGTCTTACTCCTCTACAGAGCTGCAATCAGTGTTTTCTATAGCCCCAGCGGCCTGAGCAAGCAAGTTTGGTGAGAGTCCACGTGACGAATCACTTGGCTTCTACAGCTAAGAAAGAGAGTTCAAACTCCTGTCATACTGTTTCGTTTAATTTAGGATTAATACCCATAGAAAAAGTAGGAACCACCTTGTCCTCTCAGCAATGGGTTAAATAGTACCCGTACTGTACTTCTACAAGTATAGCTTCGGCATTAAATCACCCACGATTATAGATATGCCTTTAAACAAAGAAACCAAACCAAACCAAGCCGGTGGCCAATATCACGTCTCTCCTTCTCTTCTGTAACTGTTCGGCAGAAAGAGATAGCAATATATAATAAAATATAACCATTTAAAAGGCGGATGTTTAATTTTTCTCAAACAAATTGAAGCCTTGGCAAATAGAATTATTTTACATACAAGCACTTTAATGCATAACGTAAATAATTACACAGGAATTTTGTACGCAGTCGTGCCCCCCACCCGCTTTCTCTCTCACTCTATGATTGTGTGTGCATGTGTATGCGTGTATGTACGCTCACGTACGTGCTGCTGAAAAGAGCATGAAGTCCTTTTCGTCGATACGACGCGGACGCTTTTATTAGATATTTCGCCGTTCAAATTACTTTACTTTCTATGTAATAACTCTAATTCCATTTGTTTGGCGCGTAGCTACTACTTGGGGAATATATGAACGGAAGTTGCCTTGATAACTGAATCATTGGGTATAGTAGTGGTAGGTATTACTTGCGACATACACAAACATTTAAACAAATACAGAAACATGGATAACATCGGAACATAAAAATACCGAGAAAATAAATACATTGCCGTAAAGAAGCACCATCATTTATTGATATATTTCTTTATATATTTTTTTCACAATATATATATATATATATATATTCTATTGCCTGCTGCTGTTGAATACGCTGACTGCATTTCTGCTGTGAGATAAGATTCCTCTATGAACAAGTGTCCTGGATATGACATAAAACCATCTGATGGTGAATCTTCAGTTTTGGAGACAGGGGAATGTTAGGGTCCCATCTATAGACCAAATACTAATGTCTTGGCTACGTCATTAAACTGCATCTAATGTTCAGGCTCCAGATCTGGAACTTTGAGGAATGTGGAGTACTCCTTAATTGTCATTACCCCCAGTTCCACTCGGACACGGAGTTATATTACTTGTTAGGGTCTCATTTTTTGCAAGGATCCTATTTACCAAACCCCTCCGCTCGGGCAGGATATGACACAAGGTCAATTTTTTAAGCGGAGTTTAACAGGTTTGAATTCAGAGTTTTCCTTCTCCTAGACTAGTTGCCTTACCAAGGCTGAAGAACCTAGTCTGTCCTACTACTTACCCATAGCTGGAGGGAGAATAATTAGATTCATACCTTTCCCAAGGGTATTAGTACTATGAGAAATGCAATCAGCCTCATCCAGGATTTGAACTCGTGTCGCCGTGTCCATTTCCTACGACGATAACAATTACACCACGGGCACCTCATTTTTTGCAAGGATAACCGTTACTTTGAGCATACCCCCATTAAAGATACATTCAGTGACGGTTATCTATTTAGAGAAATTAAAATTTTTAGCTGAACACAAATGACTTCATAAAAATAATGACACAATTCAAGTAGTAAATCACTTCTAAGTTAAGAATATTTATCTCTAAGCTTAAACCTTTCGATTTAAATTCTCAATTAACAGCAAAAATTGTTAAATAATCATTGTTTTGAAAATAATAAAAACTAACCTTTTTTGACATCTGTTTGTTAAAACTCTTGCCATATCTATAAATTCAATTCTTGAGACCTACTCTGAGGAAACGGGTAGTTCAGTTAGAATCGTGTGTATATTCCAATTTTAACCCCTTCACCAAAATATGAGGTTTGTTAACAAAAGTATAGAGACAGAAGTTTTATTCCTAGACAGACACTTAAAAATAAGAAAAGGTTAATTCTCATTAAAATAATCGCCTTGGTATTCAATAGATTTATTCCAGTGAACTTTTCATTGTTCGAAGCACCTCTGATATTCCGTACTTGGTATGATGTGAAGCTTCTTTTCTCTTTCCTCCACACCTTCCAACTTGGCCGTTAAAATTTTTTGAGTTTAGGAAATAAGAGTATTTCACACCGAGGTGAGTTGAATATGTAGGGTGATACACTTGCAAAAGTCCGTGTTTAGCAAAAAAGAAAATGTTCAAATAGTATTATAACTGGCTTCATATTTTTATTTCAGGCTCATATTTTTATTTCAGGCTCATCCAGAAGGAGTCTTTTAAAAGCCCATGCTAACCATACTATGCTGACCCCATCCCAACGCGCGGCGCGTCTTGTGATGTTTAAGATCTTAATTCATCTCTGCCGATCGAGATCCGAAAAACTCAACCGCACACCTCAACGGTAGAAAACCCAACTGCTCGCCTCAACGGTCGAATCTCAACTACTGTCCTTTCAAAATCCTCAAATTCTCAGGACTATCCTTTCTGGACATGACGTCATCCGCACTTCAGCCCATTTCCTGTCTGGGGGTTTATTATGACAAATGTTGATTTTCATATTCTTTCCGCGCGTGAATAAAACTGCACCAAATGACTATGCACCTGGGCTAAGAGAGCCGAATAGTTCAAAGGTTTACCAAACTGTATTATAAAATATAATTAACGAAAAATGATTAATATAAAAATTATTCCTTAATTTTATGACAGGTACATACTTCCTGGTACATTGATATATATTTACTCAGCCGTCTGCGATGGGTAGGATGTGAATTAAAGTTACCTTTTTTGAGAGAATTTCTTCTTGAATTTTGCTTTTCCTTGATTGATTGCATTATCGAAGCTAAAGAACTCCGACGTCCTATTTTTCAGGGACTCAGACAGTGTATTCTAAAAAGAGATAAGTTCACTTAGAAATATACAGTTTAAATCACTCGAAGTTTGCTACATTCAACAACAATTAAGTTGATTTGGATTGTTTTCCATGTTTTATGACACATCAAACTTCGTGGGTTATTTAATGGGAAAGCCATCCTTGTATAAAAAAAAAGTAGTGATACTATTTAAACTCATAGCAGCGGAGAAAGGGGTTTATACCTTTCCCAAAGGCATTAGTCTGAAAGTAAATGCAATTGCTCGACTGGAATCCGAAATCGCTAACTACGATTTCGAAGTCCAGCAGGTTAGCCACTACACCATGAAGACTCACAGGAAATAAAGATATTCATTAATATTTAACAAACCGGTCGAAGGTGCTATTCATTCATATGTCTTTATTTTATGTCTAATAAGGTGCGCTTACTGTTTCACAAGAAAAATAAATTTTACAAGATTGTATAAAAACACTTAAAGACGAGAGTGGAATAATGACAAGTTCTGAAAGTGTTTTTTTTTTCTCAATTTTTTGCTCTGGAATTGAATCAAATCAAATCAGATAACGTTGAGTTCAATGGTGGCGCTGAGGAAATATTTTTCACATAAAATATTTGGAGTTAGTGTTTTAATAAGAAACATCTTGAATGTATATAAAATGACACACACTGTACCAAAAATATGTCAATGAGGAAAATTCGGCAGTGGCAAACGGTGGTAAAAAATTGTGCTGACATGATGAACATGAACAGTTGGTATGAATTACAAATAAAGTCTAACTTTAGACTTTACAGTTACAAATGCAATTCTTGCATTATTTAATGAAGGGGAAAATAAAGAGGAAAATATACTACATTGTTTTTGGTAGAAGCAAGTGTAAAACTCTAGGCTTTTATTCTGCCGAAAATCTCTGTATCCTATAATGAACATAGAAAATTGTTTGTCATGTGCTACCTACTGCAATACCATCGGGACGCCGGCACTGTTGTATAGCCATAATGGTATCAATCACAACAGTAATACAAATACATATTCAAATACAGGCGCACTATGTCGTTTCAGATACGAACGGGTTTATTAATTTCTGAGTTCGGTCCATGGCAACACAAGGAGAGAGACACAATTCTTAAAAGCCCATGCTAACCACACTATGCTGACCCCATCCCAACGCGCGGTGCATCTTGTGATGTTTAAGATCTCAATTCATCTCTGCCGATCGAGATCCGAAAAACTCAACTGCACACCTCAACGGTAGAAAACCCAACTACTCGCCTCAATGGTCGAATCTCAACTACTGTCCTTTCAAAATCCTCAGATTCTCTGGACCATCCTTTCTGGACATGACGTCATCCACACTTCAGCCCATTTCCTGCCTGGGTGTTTATTATGACAAATGTTGATTGCCATATTTTTTTCGCGCGGGAGTAAAACTGCACCAAATGACTATGCACCTGGGCTAAGAGAGCCGAATAGTTCAAAGGCTTACCAAACTGAATGATAAAATATAATTAACGAAAAATGATTAATATAAAAAAAATCATTTCTTAATTATATAACAGGTACATTCTTCCGGGTACATTGATATATATTTACTCAAGCCGTCTGTGATGGGTAGGATGTGAATTAAAGTTACCATTTTTGCGAGAATCCCTTCTTGAATTTTGCTTTTCCTTGATTGATTGCGTTATCGAGGCTGAAGAACTCCGACAACCTATTTTATTTTTTAGTAAAAAAAGCAACTTTAGTTTAGTTAATAGAATGTATGCACATATATTTTACATCGATCTTTTTTTTGAAATTTTGAAATTTAAAGTCAGTAAGATTAGCTGCAGCTTGCAGCAATATGGCTTTTCGTTGACTTTTAGAGGCATCCTCTCAACTTGCTTCTCTTTTCGTTTTGAGAATCAAAGAGTTTTTGCGACGATAAAAGTTTCCCCTGGGTTCAGCAAGTATGCAAACTAAATTTTGGTGTCTATAAAAGACAGACAAACCTAATGCTCTTGTTTCTTTACACAGATATAGTATGTACGTATAAACGCAAGAGATAATATTTCAAGGGATTTTCACAGGGAAAAATAATCTTGATTTCTCTTTCTAATGTATTAATTATGTGTATTGGTTCTCTCCTCCTTTTTAAGCAATCGATTCATGATTTCCTTGCTCAGTGGGATATTAACCAAAAGAGATGATGACAAAGGAATTTATTTAATGCGATAAAACGAAGTGAAACTTACAAAATTATATTCGTGGATCAAATCAAGTTTACCTTTATGGATATCAGTATATCCGCAAGTCAGTCTGCGTGTATGAATAATGTTCCACATTAGAGCACATGTTGCCACCTATCGGGACGGCATAGTGTGGTCTGTAAAAGACCTTGTCAAGTCATTCAATAATTTCAAGCGTAGCGTATGATTAACCAAATCGCGTTATTTTGCGAGATCTCATTGGCTGAATCCTGATTGGGTTAGCGTCCAACCATCCTCACCCATACACTATCACTATCCAATTGCTTATATTAGCCCAAGCGTCAAAATTATATTGGTTCAAGTAGTAGAGACGGTTCTAACGCTCAGTGTGACCCAATTCATTTTATTAGTGAGCGGTTTGTGCTATCTTCATTGCATTATAATCGCGCTGCACATGAAGTATCTAGCAGCCCATTCCCAATATATATATATATATATATATATATATATATAAGGGCGTGTAGAGATGTGCTGCAGCTATCAATGCAACGGGCCATTTTCTCGCTTCCTAAATACGCTATATCACAATAATGTCTTGCGTGAGTACTAAGTCAAAATTTTATTTTCCCTCACTCACACACACTTACATATATATATATATATATATATACTAGTTAGTGCAAAATCAACACGCAGTAAACGTCGCTTGGTGACTGTCAGTTTCTCATGTGTGCATAATTTGGTCCGATGATCGCATAGGCGAGAAACTGATATTCGCAAAATGCCGTTGACTGTTTACCCTAGGCAATGTTATATATGCTCTCTCACTTTACTTATAAATATAGCAAATTATACTATATATATATATATATATAATCAAATATATATGTTTTCACGTGTGTGTGTGTGTGTGTGTGTGTGTGCGTGAAATTGTCGGAACGTTATCATGACATATCTTCATTATCATGACGTGCCGCTGGAATGTATATCCCTGACCCTCTCTCACCACTCGTCTCTATTGTCCATCGTTCCCGGTAGGTCATCCAGGAAATATTCTGTATCTGTACTGACCTGTTGTAGGTAGGTTCTTGCTGATCACCCGACACTTGCTCGTCCGTTTGAAAGGGTCTATTGGAGAACGTCACTAATGAGTTCGTCTATATATCTTCAGCAGTGTCCCGCATGTCTTGTTCGTCTAATTTGGATGGGTTTTGAGGTGGGAAGTAGGTGGCAATACAGCAGCTGTTTTGTGGGATGTTGCTTCCAGGTTTTGTTCATTATACTACTAGTATTAATATATATATATATATATATATATATATATATATATATATATATATTATCAAATGTAAATGCTCTGTGCAATTGCTGCTAAGCTTTTTATCTATACGCTTGGTCAGCGTTCATGTGGTGCATCCATATAGTAGTATTGACATGACTTGACTGCTTGGAAAAGAATGCGTTTTAAAAGTGTGTATTTATCTATCTTGTCCGCCACTAGCAGAATATTACACAAGATCAATCTTTTAGCGGATTTCAGTAAGATTGAATTCAGTGTATTCTTTCTCCTACACTGGTTAACTTACCATGGTTAAAAACCCCGTCGATTTTACTATATTGATTATAAAATGAACAAAAAAGTGACTAGAAAATGGGAATAATATTTCAATAATATATGTAATATTACGGACGGGCGCTGTCATTGAATTGCGGCGGTCTCAACTTTGGAGAACGTTCGAGCACATCAGCTGTCATCAGTCATTGGGTACATAGGTCTGACGATCATAAATGTCACGAACCTCGCTCGTGAAGGCAGAGTAACCTGTAGAGTTCAAGCGTGATTTTAATATAATCACGTGTGAACTTTTAGACACAACGTTTTAATAATTTTTTGGTCCTATGCTACTTATATTGTAATTGTTTACTTTTCTGAACTAAATTCGAAGATCATCATCATCATCATCATCATCAGGGGAAATATTTTTTTTTACGCTTTTAAAAATTAATAAGCGACAAGGGAAGCAATAAAATGTGAGCTAAAACGTAATTGTTTGATTGTTTTTAATTGCATATCAACTTGTCTAGAGTGTTTTTATGCCTAGTGGTAACTGAATCACGTTCATTTTGCGATCATATTTACATGTTTTTTGTGCAGTTGCTTCTTCAAAGTTATGTTTCTTTCACGCAGTTCATTGGAATATGAATGATACTTTAAACAGCTCTACTTGATCCATGCATCGATCACTGATTGATGCTATCGCTCCAGTTCAGAATGGATGTTGTAGTAATGGCGATGAAGAACCAATCCACATTCCCCAGAGTGAGAGCTTTACCATAAGATGCAGTTTAGTGTCATACCCAGGTGGACTCTTTTGCAAGGTGTCTTAAACTAGGTAGAGGATACAATTAACGTATTTTAAATCCCAACGACAGGACAGTTTTATTTGGTTACATTTTATGACATATCAACCATTGCAAGTTATTTAATGCCAATTCTTTTTATAGATATTCTGTAAATATATATGATTTGGTTTGGTTAAGTCTTATGGCATATAGACAGTTGCCATATATATATATATATATATATATATATATATATAGGAGCTGGTTTTATTGGGTTTTATGGCATATCAATTATTTTAGTTTATTTAATGCCAAATCCTCTTTATATATACGGGGTGCATACGATAAGTTTCCAGACTTTTTTAGTATGGTCACTTTTATTGATAGTACACACATGAAGCTTTAGTCCCCATCGAAGTAATCTACTCCGGTTGCAATGAAGTTGTTGTACCGTTCCAACAACTTCTGGAAGGCCACATCGAAGTTCTCTTGTGTGAGCATGTCAATGACCTTTGTCACAGCATCTTTCATTTCCTCAATTGTCTCATAACGACAGCCTCTGAGCTTAGGCAATAACCAAAAGTCACAGGGAGCAAGGTCTGTACTATAGGGAGGGTGAGTAACTGTCTTGATACCCATCTTGGTCAAATAGCCTGTGACAAGGATGGAGTTGTGGACTGGTGCATTGTTCTGGTGGAAATGCCACTGACCCCATTTGAGAAGTGCTGGCCACTTCCGACGGAATCTCTTCCTGAACTCCCTTAAAACCTCAGCAAAGTAACCCTAACCCTAACCCTAACCCTTTGGCTCATCAACTCTGGTGTATTGACTTCCTTACTCCTCCCACACTTCTCATCATCCCCCACAGACTCCCTGCCTTCCTTGAATCTCCTATGCCACTCAAAAACTGATGCTCGATTCATGTAAGATGATCCACAAGTAGTGTGAAGCATTCCATACGTTTCTATAGCATTTTTTCCAAGTTTAAAACAGAATTTTATTGCATATCGTTCTTCTAATTTGTCAGATTGCATTTTTGAAATTCACTAGCTGTGACAATCAGGCTTTAGTAGGGTGTATTCCAATTGCTGCTATAGCTGTTCATTTGAACCTGAACTTATAAAAATTTATCAGTCATCTCATAAGATGTATAGCAATAACATACTGAATTTTCAAGAGTCTACGACAATTTTAAATGCCCGTACAAAAAAGTTTGGAAACTTATCGTATGCACCTTATATATATATATATATATATATATATATATATATATATATATATATATATATATATATATAAGATTTGGGTTGGTTGGGTTTCATAGCATATCAACCATTAAAGGTTATTTAATGCTAAATCCTCTTTATACATATATATCAAATATATATAATTTTTAAACTCATTTTGTAGATATCATATTTAAATGAGCCTGGGCCCATTTTATCACGCAGTTAAATCATTTCACATATTTCTAAATTACTATTAATCATTTGTTAGTACAGAGTAAAATGTTTTTAAGCATTGCTGTGTATCCCTAAGAATTCATTTAAACATAATGCATTTGTTTACGCACAGTTGAATGATCAAACAGTTCTATTTCAAACAATTTATTTCAGTATGAGTACAGAGTTTTTAGTTTTACACACAATTAAATGTAAAATCATTTCTATTTCAAACAACTCAATTTAGCATAAGAACACTGTTTAAATGTCAAACAACTTTATTTAACTCATAGATACAACCCTATCAGGGAGGGAGTGGACCTGAGAGCGATGGCAGTTAAGAGGTACTCCATATTCCTCAAAGCTCCAGTATTATGAGAGCCTCACCATCAAATTGTTTAGAATCCTATCCAGGACACTCATTGGCGAGGAGTCTTACTCCACTGCAGAGATGAAGTCAGTGTAATTCTGAAGCCCTTGCTGACTGAGCCACTGTCAGGACAGAACTTATAGCATTGGCTTGTCCATGTATTTAATGAGGTTTGTGTTTTAAACCCTTGGCTGATATTTATGTTTAAGTTGTCATTAACAAAGCAGAAACACTAAGTAAAAGGCAATAAATTAGAAGGACCAAGAGAATGTATTTACCGCTGCCTCCCACCAGACAGGACTTGACACAAGGTCAAAAGCCCGAAGGCCGATTTAAGTGGGGATAGAGGGGAGGGGAATGTCGGGAACGAGCCGAGACTTGATCCCTACTAGTCATTGACCCACTAAATGCAATGTAGGTCCAATGAGTCAAGCAGCTTCCCGGACCTAAATCTAGATCCGGGCACGTATACCAGAATATTGCTTGAACTAGACCGTTAGGTCTAGTGCTATACAAGGGGTGCATAGGGGTCTGAAAAGCAGCTCGCCCACCCGAGGGTGGCGCAACCAGAGTTGGGGGCCTTTCGGCCTCGAATCTGCCATTGGTTTCGATACCCTATCCGACACAAAAGCCAGACGCTCCAGCCAAAAGGCCAGGGAAGTATAGGAGGACCAAGTAAAAACCATAAACGACAACACTGGCTACTTAGACGTGCTTTGTTAATAATCACGTGACACCTAAGGTATTTGCATAATTGTATTTGAATAGTCGTAAATAAAATTAATGAAGTGGTATGTTAAGGATTTGTTTTGTTTTCGTTTCTTTTTTTTTGCTTTCATGAAAATTTTCCATAAAAGTTAAACAACCCAGTCAGCTGAGGCTGTAGAATTCACCGACCGACACTCTTCAGAGGTCTAAGACCTCTCTAACGAGTGGCCCAGTCGGTTGGGGCTGTAGAATACACCGACTGCAATTCTGCTAAGGGGATAAGACCCGTGCAAACGAGTGTCTTATATATGAAACTAAACAATCTGGTAGTGAGGCTCCAGTTATGCTGGAGCTTTGGGGAATACGGAATATCCTTTCATTGTCATCGCACACCGGTCAACTTTGGTCGCACTTTATAGGGTCCAATCAAGGGGCCAAGAAGAACTGTTTGATATTCAAACTGAGAGCAAACAAATAACTCATTCTTAATTTAATAGTAAGAAATTGAACTGTTAAATCATTTAACTGTATGTATCTACAAAATGAGTTTGCAAATCATATTTCTAATATTTATGTAAAACAGGATTTGCCATTAAATAACCAACGATGGTTGATATGTCATTAAACCACACCAAACAAATGGCAATACTGATATGCAAAGAAAATGATTTAGAACTGATGTAAAAATGAAATCACTTACTAACTATAAACTCACAAATCATGTATCTACATCCATTTAAATGTGTGCAAACAAATGACTAATGCTAAAGTATTGCTGTTACAAAGTAATACTTGAAAACAATATATGTGAGCAAAAAATGACCGCAGGCTCGCTGAAAAATATTATCAAAATAATAAGTTTACAAATTATATTTAGAATAAATGCATAAAAAGGAGTTTGCATGAAATAACCTAAAATGGTAGATATGCCATAAAACCCAGCCAAACCAAATCTTATATACTTAATGTATATGTATAAAGAGGATCATTGGCGTTGTGAGTAGAGTGTTCACCAATGGTCCGGGAGATCGGGGTTCAAATTCCCTGTCGAGTCATACCAAAGACTCAAAAAATGCTACTTGATGCAACCTTGCTTAACACTCAGCATTATAAGTTAAGGATCAAGAGTAAAGTGGAGCAATCCATGGAATGGTGTAGCGCCCATCCCCTACACCTCGGTGTTGTAGCTATTGAAAAAAGAGCCTTCGCTAACTGTACTTACTTTATTATTAAAAGGATTTGGCATTAAATAACCAACAATGGTTGATATTCCATAAAACCCAAACAAACCAAATCATCGGTCATATGGTTGTCAAATCTGACTGATAAAATGAAACGCAGTTTTTTCCAAGCAGTGGTCGTCTCAATACTGCTATATGGATGCACTACATGGACGCTAACTAAACTGCTGGAGAAAAAGCTAGACGGCAACTACACAAGAATGCTGCGAGCTGTTTTGAACAAGTCCTGGAGGCAACATCCCACAAAGCACCAACTGTACGGCCACCTACCTACCATCACGAAAACTATCAAAGTTGGACGAACCAGACATATAGGACTCTGCTGGAGAAGCAGGGACGAGCTCATAAGTGATGTACTCCTATGGACCCCCTCATATGGTCGAGCAAAAGCAGGGCGACCAGCTCGAACCTATGTGAGGATACGGGATGTAGCCCTGTGGACCTGCCAGAAGCGATGAACGATAGAGAGAAGTGGCGAGAGAGGGTCAGAGATATCCGTACTGACGGCATGACATGATGATGATGAATGATGATATATGTATAAAGAGTATTTTGCATTGAATAACCTACAATGGTTGATATGCCATAAAACCCCACTAAAGCAAGTCATATATATTTAATATATGTATAAACAGGATTTGGCATTGAATAACCTACAAGGGTTGATATGCCATAAAAGCAGACCAAGCAATAGAAGTTAAAACAACAACAGCAACAAAGCAACAACAATAGCGACAAAACCTACTCTTAGCTATAATACGCGACTACTTGTCTCTTCATCTGTATTCTGAGAGACTTGCAATGGCAGCCAGATCAGCATATTAACGCTGGATCATCTGAAGTCATATGACAAGGATTGGTGACGCTCTTATCTGGTGTCGGGAAAGAAATAGGAGTACTGCCGTTTGTATAAGACATTATATTACCAAATGTCGGCCTTCCGTCCTATCACCCCCACTCCCTCTCAATACTTCCTGGTGTTTTTTTTTCTATTTTCCTATACTGTGTTTTCTTCTTTTTCTTTTTCGTACGATTTTTGTATTATTTTTCTTTCTCTAATCAGTTGGTATTTCTCTCTCTCTCTCTCTCTCTCTCTCTCTCTCTCTCTCTAACACTCACACACACATACACACATTTTCATTATCCTCTAATTCTAATTTTTCTTTTTTCTTGTTCTCATTTTTCTTTTTTCTTTTTTTCTTTCTTTCTTTCTTTCTTTCTTTGTCACTCTCTCAGTTTACTGAATCTAATTTTTCTTTTTTCTTGTTCTCATTTTTCTTTCTTTCTTTCTTTCTTTCTTTCTTTCTTTCTTTCTTTCTTTCTTTCTTTCTTTGTCACTCTCTCAGTCTACTGAATCCATGTATTTGATGCTTTTCTTTTACAGCTTTTCCTCCAATTTTCATCTTTCTTTCTTTCTTTCTTTCTTTCTTTCTTTCTTTCTTTCTACTGAATTATTTATATATTCTTTTACGCTTTATTTCCTCTAAATTTCATTTTCTTTCTTTCTTTCTTTCTTTCTTTCTTTCTTTTACTGAATTATTCCATTGGCTGTTTTTCTTT
Organism: Sepioteuthis lessoniana; assembly: GCA_963585895.1. Taxonomy (NCBI): domain Eukaryota; kingdom Metazoa; phylum Mollusca; class Cephalopoda; order Myopsida; family Loliginidae; genus Sepioteuthis; species Sepioteuthis lessoniana. Next base: position 36,110,283 of record OY757906.1, read on the forward strand.
TTCTTTTCTTCCCCTCGAATCGTTTTTCTTTTCTTTTTTATTAGCAGTCTCTATTTTTATTTAAATTTATTTTAATTGCTTTACTTGAATTTTTTTTTCATTTTTTTTCATTTTTATATTCCGCGATTTTCTCTACTTCTTTCTCTCTCTGTTCACTTTTTCTTTTCTTTTCCCTTTACCTTCAATGTTTCAAACATTTTTTTCTTTTTTCTTGTATTTCTCCCTTTACAAGCCCCCTCCACCTCCTAACTACAGAGCTTAACCCTGGTTTCTAATCCACTTCATTTTATCCCGACTCAGATGGAATTTTAATCTCTTTCATTGTTTTGTCCTTTCCGCTATTCAGTTAGTTTTTGTTTTGCTTCTTTTTTGTTTGTTTGTTCTTTTTTTTTTTTTTTTTTAATGCTTCAACCAAAGTTGTCGCTCCCTTTGCAGAAATATCAACATCCGTTTACTAACAGTCCGCATCTGTTATGAGTGCCCAGACGAACTAAAATAAACAAAACATCTGCAATGAAAAGACAAACAGAAAAACAAATACTTTCTCGAACAATAGATAAACGAAGACATATTTGATATCCATCCCATAAGTAAGTAAGATGTATACATCTGCTAATTAAAACCGACATGGCCTCTGACAAGGTTTTGCGTTACCGAAGAATCTTTCAGACGTTCCACAATATGTAAGTCACAATGCGCATGCGTGTACGTGTTTGTAAGTTTGGCTGCATATCATTAGTTTGTTTTTCTTTCTTTCTTTTCGTTTGGGCTTTCTTCAACTCAACATCGTAATCTGCTCGGTATATTGTTAACAGAAACTGCAACTTCCCGATTCTTTGAATTGAATATCTTGCATATTCTTCAAAGTTTGTCAACAGCTATCAGACTTGATGGCTAAAATTACTATTCTCCATCTGCTTGACACGTGGATTTTACTTAAAAGATTTAAATTCGTTTTCGATAAACGAAGAGAATCTGATAATTTCTGTAACTAAAATCTATTTTGCTAATCTTGAGAGTCACGTTATGACTGAACTTTTGTGATGCATAATCACTTTCAATAAAAAACCAACTGTTTTCAATGCTTGAAATTTTTCATGCTAAAAGATTGAAAAAAAAAGGAGTTCAATATACACTCATCAAATAAACTTAAGAAAAACACTCCCACTATTCCCATTACATACAGATCTATCTCTCTACCAACAAACGCACATAAAAACCTTTATGACAAATCAAACAAATTAGGAATACCAATCGTACAAACTGCATTAAAAACCATTAAAAATCTAACTAACATCTCGAAACGAACTAGCAACACAACCACTTCTCACGCAGGCATATATCTTATTCCAGGCAAAGATAGTAATAAACATTACATCAGCGAAACCAAACGTACTTTAGAAAAAAAATCTACGAACTCAAACGATCAATTAAATTAAATGACGACCGAAATGCCTTTTCTCCTTCATGTTAGATCTCAAACACACTTTCAATTTTTCCCAAGTCTCTGTAATCAAACCCATACATTTAAAAAAAATCCTGCGGTTTGTTAGAATCTGCAGTAATTTCCAAAACAATGAATGTATCAGTTCATATCATAGTATATACAGCTTATTAGCGAGGATTATAATCTAATGACGTTATTCCCTATAAAAAGGTAATATCCAACCTTTAGAAACTTGTGTCCTAAGCATGACACTAAAAGTGCACCTTGTGAGGAGACTTTAGTTCTAAAGATCGGAGCGTATGCAAAAAATAAATAAATAAATAATTAAGAAATGACAACGCAAAAATGTACAACGAACGTGATTCCCTAGCTTCCAGGGATCAATCACGCCAGGTAAAATCAGCGTATTCGAAGCCCCATAGACAGTGATTATTGAGTTCTATTGTATTATAGGCTTTATAGCATAAATAGATAAATAATCAATGGAAAGTATATAGTAATTAGCATTTAATAGTCATTCCGATTTGATAGATTATAACGATTTGGGTAAGACCAAGTGCAGACTCCACACTTTGATTATTATGTTGCAAATCAGATCAGGAATTGTGTTATTCTCTAGGTTAGAGAATTTGAATGCCATTTTTCTGTGTAATAGTAATGTTCTTACAAAAATCAGATCATTATCTTCTTCTTCTTCTTCTACTTCTTCTTCTTCTTCTTCTTCTTCTTCTTCTTCTTCTTCTTCTTCTTCTTCTTCTTATTATTATTATTATTATTATTATTATTATTATTATTATAGATTATCAGTATCCTAATTTCACAGAGTCAGAATTTAGAATTATCTTTAACTTTTCGCACGCTATCAAACACCAGTTTCTTTCCTTAAAAAGAAAAGCGTGATACAAACAAAAAACATCCGTTTATGATGTTGATATAAACTACAGTGCAATCTTTGTGAACGTATTTCTGACTAATGCGTCTATAAACTAAATCTCGGTTAGTCTGGATCTTTTCCCCCCTTTTCTTCGCTGCTTATTTCTCTCTCTCTCTCTCTCTCTCTCTCTCTCTCTCTCTCTCTCTCTCTCTCTTTCCATCTTCTTTTTTTTTTGTCGGTGCCTTTTGTTCTTTCATTCAAAAAATATTTAAACAATAATTTCAAGATAAAACCCGGCATATCTTTTTTGTTTCAAGCAGCAAATTGTTCTTTTATTTTCAATTTTCAATCTTGCCTTTTATCTTAACTTTATTTTCTTTCAATGTTAGCCAGTTTATTTTCGATTTTAGTAAACTTCCGCCAATCCTTTTTTTAACGCATTTTGTCTTGCAAATCCAATTTTAACCCGCCCTACTGGTGATCTTAAAATAAGCTGGTTGTATCCCATGAAAAAGGGTAACACCCTCCCCAAAAAACAAGAGGTTTCCTAGGTATGAGGATGAACTGCATCTGATTTTAAGGGGCATGTTCTAAAGATCTGTGGATTGTAGACTACCCCTTCCTTATCATTACTCCAAGGTAAACTCTGACAGATAGTGATAATAGCTGCCAGGGTTCGATCTCCGGGTAAAATAGGTCTGTTTTAAAATCATACGTATTCGGCAGGAGAGTGTGCCATAAAAAGTAAACACTTGTGAAACAAGTACACTTAATATAAACTCAATTCACTAACCTCAAAGCAGAAAATAACCCAAGACGAGTCGACTTGCTGTCAGAATCAATTAAGCTGTCAAGTAATAAATACATCAGTTTTAAATTAATTATAATTTCTTTTACTTCTAAACATGCAAAATAAGATTTAATTCATTTTAGTCTCGCACAGCCGACTGAGGCTGTAAAATACACCGACTCTATCTCTGAAGAGCAGCAAGACCAGACCACTAACGAGTGTCATGGAAATGACATTCAGCAATCTGATGGTGGGGCTCTTGCCTTGGAGATTTAGGGGAATGCGGAGTACTCCTTCATTCCGATTGCTCCCAAGTCCACTCTGACCCGGAGTGGAAGAACCTGACAGGGTCCTATCTATGGGTCATATAGAACTAACTATGTGTGCAAATGATTGATGTTAAATTGTGACTGTTATACAGCAATTCTTGAAACCATTTGACTGTGCAAGAAATATATGAGACTGGTTTAAAAATGTTATCTCCAAAATGTGTTTACGGATCCTATATGTATGTATGTATGTATGTATGTATGTATGTATGTATGAAGAGGATTTGGCATTAAATAACCTACAATGGTTGATATACCAGAAAACCTAACCAAATCATATATATTAAATATTAGAAGATTTGGGATTAAATAGGCAACCATGTTTCGCATGGCATACCCCCCCCCCGAATTAACCCATAATTTATGGCATAATTTCATTCTGCTACTTTTTATAATTTATATATTTACTTATTTATCATTAAATTTAAAAAGAAATTTCGATCAGTTTGAGTAGAGCCAACTTATTTGCGGTTAAAAAATTCCGGGAACTCCACACTTTTTATTACGGCCAGTCGGTGGAGCCATGAAAACATTGACTGTATCACCTGCAGAGTGGTAACCTGCCCTCAACAAAGAAAAGAGGCAATAAACTACATCAAAAGTTGAGGCTTTAGTTCTGGAAATCTCGGAAGAATGGAATAATTTTTCATTGCCATTACTCCCAGGTCCGCTTTGATCTTGAGTAGTAGTACTTATTAGTGTCCCATCTAGGGGTCAAATAGATTCATTATTTATATGCAATAGGAATCCTTAATGCCCTATGAATGTAAATTATTTGTATTAAGAATAGTTACTTCAAGTTATTGTCTACTAAAGCTTTTTATTAGTTACTTGAGACAAAATAAATATCTACACAAAACTATTGTTTAATGGATTTGATTTCATAATAATATGATTACTAGTATTAGATTAGAAAACTTGAAACCAAAGAACTGTAGAAATTATTTGTATTAGAAAGAATTACTTCTTATATTATGAATGGGCACAAAACGAACTTTTAAGAAACTACAAAACAAAACAAAAAATTAAACATAAATGTAAAATGAACAACATTCCCTAATCTCTAGGCATAAAATAACCCAAGACGGTTTGGCATTTTATAATTCTAAAAAACGACTTATTGAGGGTTCATACGTTAATAAAAATCATAAATTGGGAAAATGATTAAGGCGTTCGCTTGGCAATTGCTCGTTTTTCGAAAAAAAAATCCGTTTTTTGTGTTGACTGGAAAAAAGAGTCGTTTGCAAAACGCAAAAAATAAATAAATAAATAAAATAAATAAATAAATAAATAAGTAGAAATAAAAAAAATGAATTAATTAAAAATATAAACGAAACAAAAATAACCCTCAAGAAATTCAAAAAAGTTTTCTTTTTAGTCATAAACAGATTGGGATTGTCATCCATAACGCTGAAAAAAGAATACGGTATCTGTTTTATGTTTCAGCCCAGTCGGCCGCAGTTGTAAAATACACCGACTGCTTCTCTGCCGAGGGGTAGGAGTCTATAAACGAGTGTCCAAGATTTGACACAACACAATCTGTTGGTAAAGCTCCAGTAATGCTGGAGCTTTAGGGAATGCAGAGTACACTTTTATTGTCATCGCTCCTAGGTCCACACTGGTAGCACCTGATAAGGTCCTCTCTGTGAGTCAAATAGAATTAAACTATGTGCATATGCCAAACTGAATTGTTTGAAATAGAACTGTTTTGACATATAAACTGTGTACTTATTCTAAACTGAATTGTTGGAAATAACGCTGTTTTTACATTTAACTATGTGTGTATCATTATCATCATCATGTCGTGCTGGTAGCACGGATATCCCTGACCCTCTCTCGCCACTTTTCCCTATCGTTCATCGCCTCTGGCAGGTCTTCTGGACTACATCCCGTATCCTCACATAGTTGCTGAATGTATGTTCGTACTGGTCGTCCTGCTTTTGCTCGGCCATATGTGGGGGTCCATAAGAGTACATCACTTATGAGTTCGTCCCTGTTTCTCCAGCAGTGTCCTGCATGTCTGGTTCGTCTAACTTGAATAGTTTTCTTGATAGGAGGCAGGTGGCCGTACAGTTGGTGTCTTGTAGGGTGTTGCCGCCAGGACTTGTACAAGATTGCTCGCAGCATTCTTGTGTAATTGCCGTCTAGCTTCTTCTCCAGCCGTTTTGTTAGAGTCCATGTAGTGCATCCATATAGCAGTATCGATGCGACCGCTGCCTGGAAGAAACTGCGTTTCATTTTATCGGTTAGGTCTGATCTCCATATAATCGATAGCCTATTGATAGCTACATAGCAATACTTGGAATCATTTAACTTTCTTGATTAAACTGAATAGCTTGAAATAGAACTGTTTCTAAATTTTAAATTGTGTACTTATGCTAAATTGAATTATTTGAAATAGAACTGTTTATATGTACAAAACTGGATTTGGCATTAAATAACCTACAATAGTTGATATGCCTTAAAACCAAACAAAATCAAACCATTCTTTTTCTCTTTTGTCCTAGATTAATCTTATATGAAATTTGAAAAAAAATTTGACTGGGATTTATAAGCAAGACGAATATATTTTGTAATCTTGAAGAAGTAATCCATATAAAATATTATAAAAGAATTATCTGTATCAGCTGACATGAATGAAATATTAAAGAAAAAGGAAAATATTATTAAACATCAAAACCTAGAAAGGAAGATGATAATAAAATGTTGTTTGAAATATAAAACCATTCTGTCTTGATAGATTAGCAACGAAAACTAATGAATTTGAACAGATCCCGAAAGACATTTGATTACCATACGAGTTGTATTTATAAAGAAATCTACTATACTTCTGGAGCAAGAAAATCAGAAAAGTAATTCTTATCTAAGAAAAATAGATGTGACACGATACCATACCCATAAAGAATAGTGGAAAAAGACAAGTAATAGAACTGTCAAATTAAGAAAGAATCAGAACACTTGGAAAAAAAGGAAAATTTCAAGTTCTTGGGAATATTGGAAACGAGCACCATCAAACGGATATGAAGGGAAAAAAAAAGGAAAGTGAACCTCAGACGAACGAGAAAACATCTCAAAACAAAGCTCTACAGCAGGAATCATGTCAAAGTGATAAACACCTGTGTATTCCCTCTTCGTAAGGTCCTCTGGACCATATTTAAAATGGACTATGGAAGAACTCAGACGAATGGACAAAATGGCAAGAAAGCTGATGACGATGCACAAGGCTTTACATCGGAGAGATGATATAGAGAGACAAATGCGTCATGAAAAGAAGTAGGTTGAGGATTCGTCAACATTGAAAATTGCATGGATGCATCAATACAATGGCACGAAGATTTCATAAATAGAGTAAGTAAAGACTACTGCAACCAGAAACAGCGCAAGTAATACAATGATAAATGGAACAACGATAACTAGGAAACAGGAATAGGAAGAAAAACAACTGTATGGATATTTCAATAGATAAATATCGTTCAAAAACACCTGGAAATGACTACAAAAGGGAAACCTTATGAGAGAATCTGAATCTCTTCTAAAAGTAGCTCAAAACAAGGATCAATTATATTAAAGATTCTGTCCAAGAGAATGAGACGCATAAAATTCTCTGCGATTTTGAGATACAAATGGATCATCTGATTTCTGTCATGGGACCAGACCTATTGATGATTTAAAAAAAAAGGGAACTTGCCATTTCAGTGCACCACAGAGAGGAAATCAACGAAAGTGAAAAAAGAGACAAGTACCAAGACCCTTCCAGAGAACTGAGAAATCTGTAGAACATGAAGTTGACGGTGATATCAATTGAACGGTGTCCAAAGGCTCGGAAGAAGGACAGCAAGAGTTTGATATCGGAGGAAAGATCGAGACTATCCAATCTAAATATTGTTAAGATCAACTAGAATACTGAGGAAAGTCCAGGAGACCAGAAGATACTTGCTGCCCTCACACTCCAGAGAAATACCATCAGCTAACGCTGGTGTGAAGAACTCACAAGGAATGAAATGAGAATAGATATTCAAATCGATATGTCAGTACCAACATAGAACATATCTGTCAATAATACAATAAAATAAGTAATATAAAAATCTGGAAATAGAAACTGAAAAATGTGGCACCTTAAAACTACCACCGTGTCTGTAATAGAGGCAGCCCTAGATATGATCAAGAAAGGAACAGATAAACAAGCTTGTCCCTACTCATTTCCTTTAGAGAGAACTATCAATGTCACTAGAAAATATCGTCAGAAAGAGGCAGTAAAACATAAATTCATAGAAAACATATATTCACTACTTTGCTCACTCTAGATCTTTGATAAAAATCGGGTGAAAATGACGGTGATACCAATCGTAATTGATGTACTTGGAACGATTCCGAAAGGCTTGGTAAAGAGTTGGAAATTGGAGGACAAGCAATGACCATCGAAACTACGAAACATAGATTAAATCGGAGAAAATACTGAGAAGAGTCCTGCAGTCCTGGTTAGACATGCTGGAATGAAAAATTAATAATAATAATAATAATAATAATAATAATAATAATAATTTCAAAGCAAAGATTTATAATACACACAAGAATAGCAAGTGTCAGTTATGATCTGACAGAGATGAAACGGTTAATATCAGAATAATGAATGCAGCTAATTGGAAAAAAAAAAACTGTACTTGACACGACTAGGTGAGAAAGGTGACCCCCCCCACCTGGGAATTGAGCAAGAAATTAGAATTTGATACAAGTAACAAATAGAATATGCAAAAGCAAGATTTTGTCGTAGAAAACGAGACTCTTGGCATTAAATGACCCACAGGGGTTGATATGCCGTTAAACAAAACTTAAACAAAACTCAAAACGAGACTCGTAAAATTATTTCGGATTTCGACGTACAAATACAACACCAAATCCCTACGAGAAGATGAGGCTTAGTGTTAATCAACAAGAAAAAAATAAATCCGTCTTGTGTATTTTGCTGTTTTAGCGAACCACAGAGTAAAAATAGAATACCTGGATCTTGTAAGAGAGCTGAAAAGCTGTGGAACGTGTGGGTGAGGTTGATACTAATTGTAATTGGCGGACTTGGAACGGAGTCCAAATGGCTTAGGAAGAAGGCTGGGTGAATTGGAAATCAGAGAAAGATTCGAGACCATCAAGACCACAGCACTGTTAAAGATCAACCAGAATACTTGATACTTAAGATGAGATAAAATCCCAAGTTTTAATTATCGCTGTCAGAAGTTATGATATTTTGGGAAGACGTAATTAAAAAAGATTGAAAAAGATGATTGATTTGTAAATCTGATAATCAAATTTGCTGGATTTTATGCTGTGATTTTTTTTTACTTGAATAAATATTACCAGTTACTGAATATTAATCATGAACAGTTAAAATCAGTGAAACCAAATGTTTTTTTTTTTAACGTTGGTGGCAAGAGCATTCAATCAAATGTCGAGAAGCTGTACATAGGTTTTGTGGTGCATTATTAGTAGCTTCAGTAGATTAAAGTACAAGAAATGTTGATAAGTACCTTACCTGTATATTATTGTTAGCTCAGGTGGATTAAAGTACGAGAAATGCAAATATATACGTTAGCCGTACATTATTGTGAGCTTAAGTAGATTAAAGTACTATAAATGCAAATAAATACTTCAGCTGTACATTATTGGTAGCTTCAGTAATCTAAAGAACCAGAAAGCCCTCTAAATTAGCGTAACAGTTATCGTCTTAGGAAATGGAATGAACCTCACGTGTTCAAATCCATGAAGAGCTCTTTTGCGTTTCACTTTACACAGATGACCATGGAAATAAGGCATCAGTATAGAATCTGTCTTATCTGTCGACATGATTGAAACATGTAAAGAAAAAGAAATGATTGTTAAAAGTCAAAATTCTGGAACGAGACATAGAAAAACAAAGTGTCTCTTCAAATATTATAAGTGTTAGTTGGGTTTTATGTGAAATCCTGTTTATACATCTACTTTAAATATATATGATTTGAACGAATTGTTTCTTGGTAACATTTTCAAAAGATCCAGATATTATTTGTTTGCACACGGTTAAATGGTTTCATGCATTAATATCTAACACTAACAATGTAATCTAACATCAGTCGTTTGTTTGCACACAGTTAAATGGACATACATATATGATTTGTAAGTGAATAGTTTGTATGTAATTTCATTTGTTAAACAGTTAAAGAATTTGTTTGCACATAGTTAAGTAATGTCGTAGTTTACATACAGTTGAATGATTTCATGTATTCTTTTTTTAACATGAATAAATCTATTTAAAATAATAATTTGTTTACACACAGCGAAGTGGTTACAAGTACTGCTATTTAACATTAATAATTCTATTCAACACAATTCCTTTATTTGCACTCAGTCAAATGGTTCCAAATGCAATGACGTAATTGTTGTGTCCCCGGAAAGGGTCACTAATGAAAACGCAAACACGGATATTAGATAACAGATTATATTACACAAGAAAGATAGAGTTACATAGAAAAGGTAAGAAGTCTCGTACTGTTCTGATAACACCGATATTGATCTGCCTCTCTGGCATCGAAATCTCTCAGTACTAATAACGGTGAGAAGAGCTCATTATGGTAAGATGGGTAAGGCTCCCACAACAGTAACACTAATAATTTAATTTTGTACATAAATAAAGGGTTTCAGATATTGCTGCTCAACACTTAAAATTCCATTCAAAATTACTCGTTCATTTGCCTGCTGTTAAATTGTTTCAAGTATTGCTATGTAACACAAACAATTCAATTCATCTTCTATAATTTGTTCGCGCCCAGTTAAATGTTCAAAAGCTCTATTTGACCCGTAGATAGAAACCTATCAGATACTATCATTCCAGGTCAGAGTGAACCAAAGAGAAATAGCAATGAAGGGAGTGCTCCATATTCCTCAAATCTCCTGAAACGAAGCCTTATATCAGATGGTTTAATGTCATAAACAGGACACTCATTGGGTCGGGATTTCACCACTTTGCAGAGATGCAGTCGGTGCATACTTCAGCCTCAGATGACTGGGCTTTCTTACTATTAGGTTTTGGTGCTTTGGGTAACATAACAAACAAATTAAAGTAGTTCCTGAAAGACTTTGAAGAAACAATACGATGAGTATGTTGTAGGGCGGGCTTGGTTCTGAAAGTATATAATATCAAGTACTCCTATATGATACTGATATTTTAAGAACAGCAATATGGCTAAAGGTAACCATTCCTATTCAATAAAATTCAATTGTTTATGTACAGTTTTATGGTTCCTTGTATTGCTTACTCCAATAGGTTACAAGCAATAATTTTGTTTCCAAGTTACAAATAATAATAATAATAATAATGATAATGATAATAATAATAATAATCAACAAAAAAAGAGAACTTGCAGAATTGTGGACTTTGCTACCCGGGCGGAACAGAGTGAAATTGAAAGAATTTGAAAAGAAGGATAAGTAACTCGACCTGGCTAGGGAATAGACAAAAACTGTGGAACATGAAAATGACGATTATACCAATTGTAATTGGTACTCTTGGTACAGTCACCAAAGGTTTGGTACAAGGACTCGAGGACTTGGAAATAACGGAATGAGTGGAGACTGTCCAAAGAGCAGCATTGTTGAGATCGGCCAAAATACTGAGAAGGGTCCTGGAGATTTGAGGAAACTTGTTGTCCTTCAAACTCCAGCGAGAAACCATCAGTTAACGCTGATGTGAAAAATTCGAAAAGGAGTTAACAATATTGATAATAATACTAAGGTTGTGGTGATGATAGTTATTATTGGTGTAGCTAAGAACGATCCCAAACGTTTGGAAAGGAAACTGATAGAGTAAGAGATCGGAAGATGAGGACAGACTATCGAAACTACAGTAGTGTTAAGATCGGTTAGTATACTAAGAAGAGTCCTGCAAACTTGAGGAAACTTACTGTCACTCAGACTCCTGTGAGAGACCATCAGCTAACGACGGTATGAAAAAATCACAAGGAATGATAATAATTGTGTTTAGTAAACAATAATATGTCCAAGTGAGTTGAGTCCGTGTAGCATAGTGGCAAACGGGCTGGACATCGACATTGTAGTAAGATGCTATATAAAAACACGAAAGTAAAAGTCTGCTCCCCGGATGAAGACAATGACTACTTCGACGTTGTAGCAGGTGTGCTGCAAGGAGACACATTAACCCTATACCTGTTTATCATCTGCCTAGACTACGTAATTAGAACGTCTATTGATAAAATGAAAGATAACAGTTTCAAGCTGGCAAAGGAAGGTAGCAAAAGATACCCGGCAGAATCTATTACGGACATGGACTACGCTGATGTCATAGCACTTTTGGCCAATACACTTGCCCAGGCCGAATCCCTGCTGCAGGATCTGGCCCTAGTAGCTGCTGGTATAGGTCTGCATATAAACGCAGACAAGATGGGATATATGTGCTTTAATCAAAGAGGTGACATCTCGACACTAAATGGTAGTTCACTGAAACTAGTGGACAAGTTCACCTACCTGGAAAGCAGTGTCTCATCCACCGAGACAGACATCAACACACGACTAGTAACGGCATGGACAGCTACCAATAGACTATCGGTCATATGGAAGCCAGACCTGACCGATAAAATAAACCGCAGTTTTTTCCAGGCAGCAGTCGTATCGATACTGCTATATGGATGCACTACATGGACGTTAACTAAACGTATGGAGAAAAGGCTTAACAGCAACTACACAAGAATGCAACGAGCAATATTGAACCAGTCCTGGAGGCAGCACCCCACAAAACAGCAGCTATACAGCAACCTTACACCCATCAAGAAAACTATCCAACTTAGACGAACCAGATATGCGGGACAAAGCTGGAGAAGTAAGGGAGAACTCATAAGCGATATACTCCTGTGGACTACTTTTCAAGAACGAGCAAAGGCTGGATGACTTGCTACAACCTACATATTAAAACGATGCACTGCGGAATCGTAGTACGCGAGTTCGTACTCCAGTCGCGCTATTACGTTCACTTTCGGGCAAATTCCCTTGGGAAAGGTATGAACCCCCTTATTCTCCCTCCAGCTATGGGTAAATAGTAGGACGGACTAGGTTCTTCAGCCTTGTTGAGGCAACTAGTCTAGGAGAAAGAAAACTCTGAATTCAAACCTGTTAAACTCCGCTTAAAAATTGACCTTGTGTCATATCCTGCCCGAGCGGAGGGGTTGGTAAATAGTACCTACATATAAGAGCTCTTTGACAATACAGGATGTAGCCTTGAAGACCTACCGGGAGTGATGGATGATAGAGACGAGTGGCGAGAGAGAGTCAGGGAGATCCGTGCTGGTGGCGTGACATGATGATGATGAATAAGCGAGTTCGAACTCCAGCTGCGCTATTTCGTTAAATTTCGAACTGATATACTTGGGGAATGTGAAAACCACCATCCACACAATGAATTAAATAGAACAATTCCTCTTCTTTTACAAAGTTGGCTTTGTCATTAAATAACCCACAAAGTTTTATATGCCTTTAGATAAAGATATCAAACCAAACCATAGCTCGAATAACTATTCTAATACAAATGATATATAGTTCTATCGTATAAAATCCTCATCATCATAGCATGCCGCTGGCACGGATTTCTCTGACCCTCTCCCGCCTCTCATCCTTGTTTTCGGCAGGTCTTCCATGCAACATCTTGTATCAGTACAGAGCTATTGTTGATAACTTCTCGCTAGTGGCCCTACCCTTGCTCGTCCGTGTGAGTACATCGCTTATGAGCTCGCCCTTACTTCTCCAGCAGTGTCCTACATGTCTTACTCGTCTAGTTTGGATAGTTTTGAAGATGGGTAGTAGGTGTCCATACAGCTGCTGCTTTGTGGAATGTTGCCCATAGGACTTGTTCAATACAGCTCGCAGCATTCTTATGTAATTGCCGTCAAGCTTTCTCTCCTTACGTTTAGTCAGCATCCCTGTGGAGCATCCATACAGCAGTATTGACATGATCGCTTTCATGGAAAAAAAAGGCGCTTTATTCCTCTCTAATACGAATAATTTTTTAACAGATTTATTTTTATTCTGACAAGTACTACCGCTCTGGGTAAAATGGGACATAGAAGTACATGGTGATAATAATACTCAAATTCAAGAAGGGGTGAATGATTCTAATGAGTATTTCTTAGTTAATTTCGTTATATTTATTTTTTATAGTGCGCTTGGTTTGATCGTTATCTTAAGAAAATTAAAGTACAAAAAATCCAAATGATTCAGTCTACCACTGTTGGATACTTTATTAAAATAGCAGCATTTCATCAAATATGTCGGGGAAAATAGACAAGGTAGTGCAGGTAAGGGTAAATAAATGACGGTATTGTACACACTCACAAGATAGATTGATAGATCGATAGAAAGACATATAGACTGTAATTAGCAGATTTAGTTAGATAATATATATATATATATATATATATATATAGATTGATAGATAGATAGATTGTAATTATCAGATCTAGGCAGATAATTAATAAATCAAAATATATATTTTATTAAATTTCGGGTACAGGAAAATTTATATAAAGTGATTACCAAAGACACCATTGGTAATGAAAGTAGGGTAACTCTAATAAAATAATAAAACAAACAAAGGCCTTTTCTTCTGGCGCTTTTCAAGTTTTTATACACCGGAAAATTGGATAAAAACGGGGGTATATATTATATAATTTGGATTGCCAGAGAAGAGGTGGGGAAAAAATAAACTTAAGTCACCCCAGTATCTAGCAGTTCCCCAAAAATAATGGACGAATAATGGAGGAAAATGTAAAAGAGTCCTTAACACAACACACGGAATAGAATTCTTAAACGGGGTTAAGGACTTTCATCAACCATTTAGCCAAAGAATGCTGGGCGGAATGGCTCATGGAAAGAATAGGCCGCAGAGGAATACCGGACTTATGAATTTTTGGTAATCCATACATTCTCGGTCTCTACGAACCAAATGGAATATATATATATATATATATATATATATATATATATATATATATATATATATATATAAAAGTAGATTTAGATAGATAGATAGATAGATAGATAGATAGATAGATAATTAATATTAATTAATCCACATACTCCTTACGTCTTCTCTGTATTTAATTAGGTCAACAAATTTGAAAGAATGAAAAAATTAATTGAAGCAACAACCACAACCAGAAAAAAAAATCATTTTGTGTCTACGACATTTTCTGTGAGATAGGCAATTAAATACATAGAAAACTACCGCATTTTTTATTTTTAAAAGTAGAGTAATTGCTTTAGAGTAGGTCTTTTTATGTATAGTCTTTAAAATGACAGTGGAATGAAAATAAGGAAACCAGATGTTTGAATTCTGCTCAAATTAATGTGTCACTTCAGTCTGTTTCAATGTCACTGGCCTCGTGTAAATCAAAGCTGTTATCTGAATCTTCGTTTTCATCATCTGGACAAATCAAAGCTTTCTCACTATTGTCATCGACTTCTTTAAGCATCTGATAACCTACAAACCAAAAGTTTTGTAAGATCCATTGTCTGGATGCTACCCACACTAAAGTGAATTCTGAGATAGGTCAGCAAGAAGATCTTTGAGGTGAGAGTAATAATATCTTAAATACAGTGCGTCTCAAAATAGATGTAACCCATTTATATGATTATGATTTGTTACGGAGACAAGCACAACGGCAGTCATTTGGAACATGTCCAGTAAAAAAAAAATGCATTCTTTTGCAGCTTCCAGGACATACAATCTTTTTTTGAATTTCTTATCCCTGTAATAAAACATTATCATATTAATGAGTTAAATATATTTTGTGACAGTTTTAAATGATTTTGTCTCCAAATAAGTTGTGAGGCAAAATATTTTCATCTCTTGTCCAAGGCGTTGTGGCTGAGGATTAATAGTTTTATTGAATACTATTTTCAAATCTGAAACGAAAGAGAACACATTATTATTAGTAGAGTTATGGGTAGTCTCATCGGTCCCATGGATATTGAGACGACTTATATATATATATATATATATATATATATATGTGAATGTATACACAGGATTTGGCATTAAATAACCTACTGTGGTTGGTATGCCATAAAACACAACCATATCTAATTCTATGTCAATGAAATGAAAATAAAAACAAAAATTAATTGATGGAAACTTATTTCTACTATTTAAAGAAATGAAATATATTTTTCAGTTTTTACGCATTTCAAGAACTTTTGAGCTTAACTCACCAACTTAAACGTCGGAAAGATGCCATAATTTTCACCAAGAATGTACAAGCTAACTGCTATAAGACTTACTTATTTGATTAATAGATTTTAATGGCATGCCACACCTTCTAGGGTTATCTAATGCTGAGAGGTTAAATGATCGCATTCAAAGTATGTTCATATTTACATTCTATTTTGTGATGTTTCTTAAGAGTCGTTTTTTTACGAATAGGTATATTTTCTCAAAGTTATCCTTTGGAGCAATGAATGGGGAACAACCACATCGGATTAGAGTGGACCTGAAAGTATAATTAATGAAGTAGCTACTTTACACTCACCTAGCCCATGCAGCGGGGGTTGTAGAATACACCGACTGCAATTCTACAGAGAGGTAAGAACCGCCAATTGAGTGCCCTGGATATGGCGTTAAACTATGATGGTGAGGCTCTAGTAATGCTGGATCTTTGAGGAATGTGGGGTACCCCTTCATTGCTATCGCTCCCACGTCCACTCTGGCCCAGAGTAGTAGCACCTTATGGGATCCTATCTATGGGTCAAATAGAACTGTTTGACATTTAAACTGTGGGCAAACAATTGAATTATGCTTTAAACAGCTTCAAAATGTCAAACATTTCTATTTCAAACAATAACTGAATTGTTTGAAATAGAACTGTTTGCCATTTAACTGTGTGTAAACAAATGACTGAGGTTTAATTGAATTGTTTGTTATACATAGCAATTCTTGGAACCATTTAACTTTGAGTCATGCAAAATTGAGTTGATAGAAATAGAACTGTTTGGTCATTAAACTGTGTTTATCAACAAAATGTGTTTAGAAATCATATCTTTAATATATATGTAAAAACAGGATTTGGCATTGAATAACCAATTATGGTTGATATGCTATACAACCAAACCAAAATAAACCAAACCAAATCTACACTCTCCAGAACTGGAGCCTCACAATCAGATAAGTTTTAGTGTCATACACAAGACAACCTTTATTGACGGAGGGCTCTCTTCTCTGTCACAGTATTCTAAGTTCCACTGACACAGCACAAAGTGGGGATGGGCTTAAAATTTTGTTGGTTGAAAAGTTTATACTGTTGATAACTTTTTTGACCAATGAAATGCAAATCTGCAACAAGTGTGTGAACCACAAGTGGGACAATGTTAAAAAATAAAACTCATTTAGTCACATTCCATGAGAGTACCTATAAATTGTTTCGTACTTTATCCTTCTTAGGCTTACAATTAAACCACGTGCACACGAAAATATAAATAAAGTGGGTGACCTGTCTGCTGGGGTAGCAGATTATACCGGCTGCGTTTCTGCAAAGGCGTAGGACCCCCACTGCCAACGAGGCTATCTGTTGGCTGTGGGTGGCTTCACGACTCCCATTGACCCAGCAACCGAAGTGGTCACGTAACTTGCAATAGTTCACTCTACTCCTGACAAGGTTAGACTGACAGTCAGAAAGGCCAAATCTGATCACTCGGTTGACCATGTCAATCTCTAGCCTCCATATAATATGTCCTGGCAGTATTTTAAAAACTGGTCTTGTGGCAAATAATTACCAAACCTTATTTTATTTTAAAACTGCTTGAGGGAGATGGCTGCGGGTCAATTGCGCTGTGATAGCTATACTTGAAACCATCTAAATTGTTCAAACAAATGAGTAATATATAGAATAGTTAGAGTTGTCAACAATACCTTAAACCATATAACTGTGTGAAAAAAAACTGAGCTGGTGCTCATTTTAAAATAATGTTATAAGCAAAATATTGATTTTTCAGTGTTAAATTGCTATATCTGTTTGGTTTTGTTTGGTATGATGGGTTATCAACCATTATTGGTTATTTACTGCTAAATCTTTTTATACATATCAAATACATGATTTTAAAACATATTTTGACACAGAAAAATATAAACAACAGATAGATAGATAGATCGATAGATAGAATGATAGAACAGAAAAATAGAGATAGATAGATAGATAGATAGATAGATAGATAGATAGAACAGAAAAATAGAGATAGATAGATAGATAGATAGATAGATAGAACAGAAAAATAGAGATAGATTGATAGATAGATAGATAGATCAGAAAAATAGAGATAGATTGATAGATAGATAGATAGATCAGAAAAATAGAGATAGATTGATAGATAGATAGAACAGAAAAATAGAGATAGATAGATAGATAGATAGATAGAACAGAAAAATAGAGATACATTGATAGATAGATAGAACAGAAAAATAGAGATAGATTGATAGATAGATAGATAGATAGAACAGAAAAATAGAGATAGATAGATAGATAGATAGATAGATAGATAGATAGATAGAATAATAGAACAGAAAAATAGAGATAGATAGATAGATAGAATGATAGAACAGAAAAATAGAGATAGATAGATAAATAGATAGATAGATAGAACAGAAAAATAGAGATAGATAGATAGATAGATAGATAGATAGATAGATAGATTGATAGATAGATAGATAGAACAGAAAAATAGAGATAGATTGATAGATAGATAGATAGATAGATAGATAGATAGATAGATAGATAGATAGATAGATTGATAGATAGATAGATAGAACAGAAAAATAGAGATAGATAGATAGATAGATAGATAGATAGATAGATAGATAGATAGATAGATAGAACAGAAAAATAGAGATAGATAGATAGATAGAATGATAGGACAGAAAAATAGAGATAGATAGATAGATAGATAGATAGATAGATAGATAGATAGAACAGAAAAATAGAGATAGATAGATAGATAGATAGATAGATAGATAGATAGATAGATAGATAGATAGAACAGAAAAATAGAGATAGATTGATAGATAGATAGATAGATAGATAGATAGAACAGAAAAATAGAGATAGATTGATAGATAGATAGATAGATAGATAGATAGAACAGAAAAATAGAGATAGATAGATAGATAGATAGATAGATAGATAGAACAGAAAAATAGAGATAGATAGATAGATAGATAGATAGATAGATAGATAGATAGATAGAATGATAGAACAGAAAATAGAGATAGATAGATAGATAGAATGATAGAACAGAAAAATAGAGATAGATAGATAGATAGATAGATAGATAGATAGAATGATAGAATAGAAAAATAGAGATAGATAGATAGATAGATAGATAGATAGATAGATAGATAGAACAGAAAAATAGAGATAGATAGATAGATAGATAGATAGATAGATAGATAGATAGATAGAATGATAGAACAGAAAAATAGAGATAGATAGATAGATAGATAGATAGATAGAACAGAAAAATAGAGATAGATAGATAGATAGATAGATAGATAGATAGATAGATAGATAGATAGAATGATAGAACAGAAAAATAGAGATAGATTGATAGATAGATAATGGAAATGAATCCGACAATATAGAGAAAAATAGAAAAACAAAGTAAATAAAAAGAGAAGAATTTAATGTAAAAGAAAGTGAACGTCGTAACGTTTCGGTTCCAAAGAAAACATCACCCGGACTTAAAAAGAATGATATTGAGTGACAGATCACCGATGGGTTTTTAATGAAATACAAAACAAGAGGGAAATTATTTATACAGAGAAAGGGGTAAGTGTTTAACAGCTATTGATACAGAAGAAAGATAAACGATCGATAGATATATGAAGCGCTCTCATTACATAACACAGTCAATATATCTTTGCATTTCAGTTTACATATCAATGCTTATCTGAAGCAACAAGCTATCATTAAATGAGAAGCAACAAAATTTATGGATAATTTCGGGTCGTTGTTGTTTGATTCCTAACTTACTTATTAAAAAAATGTAAAAGGAAACAAAATAAAACAAAAACCTATTTGAAATTCTTGACTTTAATTAGACTCAAACACTGAATTTATCCATAAAAAGTAAAGCAAATATTTCAGCCAAAAATTATTTTAATATATTTCATTGATTGTACCAAGTGAGACCTACTAAGAGTTTCATTGATGTCATTTTATACAAGTTTCTATACCAATGACACACGGTAGCGATTATCGTGTATAAGTCGATTGTTTATTGTCAGTGAAACTTTAATTCATGTCATTCAGAGATGTCAAAATAAAAATCCCAGATTGAAATGAGACCTGGGGGATGTGAATGACGTCATGCCTCAGTTGCGCGTGCGGAGGATTTGGGGGATTTGAGAAAAGTCTGTTAGTTGAGTTTTAGCGTCCGAAGAAGATGGTTGACTTTCGGGGCTCGCCGAGATCAGACCAGTAGTTTGCAGCGGGGTGCAACGCGTGATGGGGGTCAGATGGAAAACTCAGTATGAAAAGATTGTGTATCACTTTCCTTATGTTGAATTACCTTTAACTCAAAGGTAATAAAAAGTTTCGTACCTGAACTAAGAAGTCGTAAGTGTTTTTTTGTGTTTCGGCATTCTTATGTTATCTATATATGAGTTATGAACATTCTATGTACATTTCGCGTATATTATGAGAATGTTACATTTGTATTAATAAAATAAAATGATGTACTAATAAAATAATAAAATATTATAAAATAAAATAAAATAATAAAATAGAATTAAATTTTCAAAATTCGGCCAATACATGAGCATACTGGGAAGTACGTTGAAAGTAACTGTTATCTTCATAGGAAATAGAATCAGAGACCCGATTTCAAATCCTGGAAGAAGCTGTATGCGTTTCACTTTGTACTAATAAAATAAAATAAATTAAAATAAAATAATGTACTAATAAAATAATAAAAAAATAATAGAATATAATAAAATAATAAAATAGAATTAGATTTTCAAAATTCGGCCAATACATGAGCATATTGAGAAGTACGTTGAAAGTAACTGTTATCTTCATTGAAAATAGAATCAGAGATCCTATTTCAAATCCTGGAAGAAGCAGAGTGCGTTTCACTTTGAACTAATAAAATAAAATAAAATAAAATAATGTACTAATAAGATTATAAAAAATAATAAAATATAATAAAATGATAAAATAGAATTAGATTTTCAAAATTCGACCAATACATGAGCATATTGGGAAGTACGTTGAAAGTTATCTTCATTGGAAATAGAATCAAAGACCCGATTTCAAAACTCTGGAAGAAGCAGAGTACGTTTCACTTTGTACTAATGTCCTTCAGAAAGGCACGAATTCATCTGTTCTTTCTATGGATAAATAGTAAAGCAGACAGGGTTCTTTCTCAGTGATTAGAGGACCAGTCCTGGAGAGGGAAAACTCTGAATTCAATATTACTCCGCTAAATAATTGAACTTGTACCACATCCTGCTCGTAGCAGAAGGGTCGGATAAATACATAAGTTACCATTAAAATAGATGTTCATTTTTTTCTGTCGTTGCTCTCTTTAAACATGTGTTCTCGCCGCAAAAATATTGATGATATTTAATCAGTACTTGTTGGGTGGGTGTCTAACAGTGGGACTTGTTTTAAATGTCGAGGAATGGGATTCGTCTGTTTCCTGTAATAACGATGTAAATGAGGGGGTCGGTAAATATGATTTTGTTATCATCTGAGTGAACATGAAGAAGAAGAAGAAGAAGAAGAAGAAGAAGAAGAAGAAGAAGAAGAAGAAGAAGAAGAAGAAGGTAAGAGGGCACTGACAAGAAAGTTACACGAGGAAGATGATATCTGAAAGCAGGGGAGGATAGTGAAAAAGTGAATATAAAAAAGCTGATGAGAAAGAGGTTTAATTTGGTTTTATGGCACATCAACAATTTTAAGTTATTAATACGAAATCCATTTTATACATATAAACGGTTCTATTTCAAACAATTCAGTTTAGCATGAGTACACAATTTAGCACTATTTGACCCATAGATAGGACCCTATCAGGTGCTACCACTCCGGGTCAAAGTGGATCTGACAATAAAGAAGTACTCCGCATTCCTGAAAGCTCCAGCGTTACTGGAACCTCACCATCAGACTGTCTAGTGTTATAAATAGGACATTCATTTGGTTTTTTTTTTACCACTCTGCAGAGATGCAGTCTGTATATTCAGCAGCCTCAGTCGACTGGGCAAGATGAGCAAGAGGAGTGTATATATATATATATATATACTGAAAGTGCCCGTGCTGTAATGATTATCGTCGTTGGATACGGCATCATGAGTACAAATCCTCGACGAGTTTTTTTGCTTTTCACATAGGACTTGGGAAAGGTATGAATCCAATTATTTTCTATCCAGCTATGGATAAATAGTATGGCAGACTGGGTTCTTTGGCCTTGGTTAGGCAACCAGTCTAGAAGAATGCCCATCTCTGAATTCAAACCCGTCAAACTCTGCTTAAAAATTCACCTTGTGTCACATCCAGCATGTGCTGAGGGGTTGGTTGATGCACATGTTGGGTAACACCCACCTTTTCCACACACTGAACTAGTCTATCTGCCATATTTAGCAGTAGCTACTAATTCCAGGGCAGACTAGAGGGTGAAGAGCAGCTTCTTATAGGAATAGTATTAGAGCGTTGGAGACTGGAGATCACGCGATATCACCTTACTTGCTATCGTAATAACGGAAGCCAATACTATCGTTGGACTATGTTCTCGTCTACTAATAGTCTCTCTATTGTATATCCTTTTTCCTGAGAATATATCTCTATTTCCTCTCATGTCGTGGTTTGTCCTTTATTTAATACTACAAGCGTTCACTAACCAGAACGCAACAGCACATATGAAGATGGGCAAGGAAGACGAAAATATAATGAAAGAAAATAAAAGAAGAAAATATAAGGATTGGGAGTCGTAAAAGTCTTGACGGAAAGACGATGAAAAGAAAGAAAAGATAAACAAAATTGACTGTGAAGATGTGATGATTATGCGGTCATGGTTGTCGTGGTGGTGTGATAGTGATCACAATCATGAACGGAGGAGGAAGGTGAAGTAGAAGAAAAGGAAGGAACGAGATGAAGACTGGAAAGAACAGAGAAATATTTGTATAAAATGAACCTTTAAAAAATCTAAGGACTTTTAAGCTTCTTTGCATATAATAACTAACAGTGAAAAATGTTATTAGTAGATATCTTTAGTCTATCTCAGATATTGAGTATAAAGATTATGGGTCTCAAAAATACTACCTGCAGGTCGAATACGGCAAGCAATCTTCTTTTCTGTGGCACGCGGCAGAAAAATTTTCAGGACTAATTTTTTTTCCCCAAAACCTTGGTAATTTGTCTTTCGCACGATCGTGTTTCACTTCAAAGAAGCGTAGAAAATATTTTGATATTTCAATCACTTTTACTTCTAGATCAAAAGCTGAATAATAAACCAATTCTATATACTTTAAAAATAACATTCTTAATAAGAACGTTTGAAAAATCTACAACTAGCTATTGTTTCGGAATGACTAAGAACTTAAAAAAAAGAGAATTTCTTTGTTTGTTAATAATATAAGAACGTATATTTACGCGGCATGGACAGCTATCGATAAGCTATTGATTATATGGAAATCAAACCTGACCGATAAAATGGAACACAGTATCTTCCAGGCAGCGATCGTGTCGATACTGCTGTATGGATGCACCACTTGGATGCTAACAAAACGGCTGGAGAAGAAGCTAGACGGCAATTACACAAGAATATTGCGAGCAATATTGAATAAGTCCTGGCGGCAACACCCCACAAAGCATGCCACCTGCACCCCCCATCACGAAAACTATCCAAGTTAAACGAACCAGACACGCAGGACGCTGCTGGAGAAGCAGAGACGAGCTCATAAGTGATGTACTCCTATGGACCCCTACATATGGCCGAGCAAAAGCAGGACGTCCAGCTAGAACATACATACAGCAGCTATGTGAGGATCCGGGATGTAGCCCTGAAGACCTGCCAGAGTCGATGAACGATAGGGAAAAGTGGCGAGAGAGGGTTAGGGATATCCGTGCTATCGGCACGATATGATGATGATGACTTGAAATGGCAGATAACACACACAAACAGAAAATCGTAAGAAATGTTTGATAATATAATGTTAAACAAATAGAAATCATATCTACTATTTTTTAAAATGAGATCAAAATTTGAATTTTCATTTGGTTTCTCTGTTTTAATAATATTTATGGTAGAATTTATAGCAGTTTACCAAGGAAATGTAATAAAATAGGGGAAAAAACGGACATTATCAAAAAAGGAAAACTGAAAAAATGGAATTTACCAAAAGTAAAAACGGAAGCAAGGAAAATTGTAAACGAAATTTTTTTCCAACATTTTGTATTAATTCACATATACCACTTACTATCATATGTGTATTCATTTTGAAGAAAATAAAAGTAGCCTCTCAGCAGTATTGAAGATTAGCATTATATGACTGGTGGAAATCATAGGATTCTCATTTCACTTTTGGCCTGCTTTATGGTTTGAAAAATAACATGAGTAAGCGGGGTTCATATCTCAGACTAGACCATTTAGATTTATTTCATATTAATGCTCTTGATAAAGGTACTAATTTACTCTCCACCCTACTGCTATGAATAAAATAGAAAGCCAGAGTGGATCATCTAGTCTTGATTAGTAGGAAAACTGAATCTAAAAATCACAGAGAAAAAAAAGGAGAAACCATCCCACTATTACACTCTAGAACATTTGTAGTAATAAACAGGTTATTGAAAAGAGAAAGTGTGGAGACCTATAACCACTTAAGTCTTAAAACAGACATGATACTTTCTACTGAAATGGATGCATTAAAGCACCTACTATAGAGCAACTGCAAGCAAGCTCTCAAAGACCATTGTTAGCAGTGTGGTCTCAAGTGTGCTTAGATAGTCTTATGGCAGACTCAGTCAATTTTAGTTGATATATAGATATCTGTGTCTCTCTGTAAGGACATAATGGCCCTTTTGATTGTTTGAATTTGAGACCCCTACAGTAGATTCACGAAGCTTTTACACAATAATAATATATTCCTATTTCAGTATACATATCATTGTTTTCAAACAATCACAAATCAATAAATGAGAAACAAAAAACTTTGTGTAAGTTTTGGTTATCATTTGGTTTGATTAATAAGTAGGTTGGCTTTTCGGTATATCAACTTTTATTGGCTTATTTAATAAGAATTGAAAAATAATCATTTGGAAATAATTACAGCTTCAACTAATCATTCTTAATTCTAATAATTTGCTTTGTTATATGGTTTTAGGTAAATTACAATTTATAGATAATTATAGTTTCAAGTAACAATTCTTAATACAAATTCTAGAACAGTTATAGGGTTTAGATTATTTCTACCTCATACTAATAAATTTTCAAACGGATCTATTTGATCGATAGATGGCGCTCTAAAGGGTACTGTGACTCTTGCTTACAGACGACTTGGGAGTAATGGCAAAGAAAGGATGAATCTAGACTTCTCAAACATATGAAGTTGAGCCTCAATATGACATGTTGTTAGTGTCCTATCCAGGACACGAAATTTCAGTGAGAAAGGATAAAATATACTAAAGATTGCGAGAAAAGTCCAAATGAATAAAAGCTTTGCGCATAATTTACGGTCAAGTCATGTTGAAAGCATCTGTCCAGGAACAAAGTTAAGCAACAATTAGCTTGATCAATATTTAGATGAATGACAACTATAGTTACAGCAGGGTCTGTAAACAAGCCGAGGTATGAGTTTACAATAAGGCTTATTAACAATAAATATAAGACGTAAGGAAGAGAATTGAAGTAGTCATGGAGGGTAGGAAGATAGATAGATGGTTAGATAGATAGATAAATGGATAGAAATACGAGACGTGTCAAAGAAATAAACACAAAGAAAGTAGGATATATATACATATATATATATATATATATATAGAGAGAGAGAGAGAGAGAGAGAGAAAGAGAGAGAGGGAGGGAGAAAGAGACAGAAACACAAACACGAACAGAGACAGACATAGTTAAACACAGGAATATATAAATAACAAGATAGATGGATAACTAGATATATAGGCCTACTCAGAAGACAGATACACACTGACGTACACACGCGCGCGCGCACACACACACACACACACATATATATATATATATATATAGTAGCGAGCATAAAAATCAGAGCGGTGTTTTAAAAAAAGTCTAAATGTAAAATAACATTTTTTAAAGTTTCATAGAACACTTTTTCAAGGAAAAATACGGTAAATTAAATAACTCCAAAATATAAAGCTCAATAAACCTATTTTGATGAAGTTATGAGAATAATTATATAACATTCGAAAAAATAAAATACATGGTCAAAGACATCAGAACGATTAAATAAATCCATAAAATGTAATAATCCTTTTGTATTATTAAAAATTTCTTTAGGGTAAGAATATAAAATAGGTATTTTACTAAATTACACCAGCTCTTCACCAGTTCTTGCATCGTAAACATGGTGAAAAATGTATGACATCATTGGAACTTAGAAAACTGATAGTTAAGTTATTTATAAAGAAAACTCTCGATTGAGGATATTTCAAAGACTGTGGGGAAATCTAAATGTGTTATTAATAGTATTTTAAGAAAGCTTGAGGAAACTGGGTCATGTGAAACCAAGAAATCACCTGGCTGGCCTAGGAAAACTACTGCAAAGGAAGACAAATTAGATGGGTAATGAATCAAAAAAGGATCAATTTGCGACAGCAACCGCTATCTCTAAAAGTGTTAATGCTAACCTTGGGATTAAAATATCAAGGCGCACTATTTACTGAAGACTAAATGAAATAAATTTGAACAGTCGAGTAGCTTCTACAAAGCCTTACATTTCTAAATAAAACAAAATAAGGGGATTGAAATTTGCAATTGAACACGCCATATGGACTGAAGAAAAGTGGATTGTGTTCATTTCAGCGATGAGTCAAAGTTTAACCTGTTCAGTTGTGACGAGAGAAGGTTCGTTCGATGCAGTCTTAAGGAATGGTATTCGCTTCAGTGCTCTGAAATCAGCGTTAAATTTGGATGGGGAAGTGTGAAGGCGTTTAGTATGATTTCTGGGTGGCTCAAGACCTCTTGTCAGGCTACACAGTAAAATTAACGCAACCCTATACAAAGAGATATTGAAGAAACGTACCTAATTTGAGAAATGTAATTAATCAACCAACTGTATTTATGCAAGATAACGCTTCGTGTAACACGGCAAAGTCTATTGAGACATTTCTCTCTGCGGATGATGTTATTGCTATGGGGTGGCCTGCTCAAAGCCCAGACATGAATCCTTTTAAGAATGTGTGGAAGTTACTAAATGAAAGAACCAAGGAAAAGATTCCAAGAAATGTCGAAGAAATATGGACACATTTGAAAGAAAATATCCGTTGATAAATGCAAGACATTGATTCGCTCGTGTAGTAAAAGATGTCAAGCTGTTATTGAAAGCAAAGGTCAACACATCAAGTACTAATGAATTATGAACGCTATTGTCATTTAGATATGATGTATCCATTATAACAGTATGATTTTATTAATCGTTCTGATGTTTTTGATCATCTATTTTTTCGGGGATTATCTAATTATTCTTATAATTTTATCAAAATTAGTTTATTGAGCTTTATATTTTGGAATTATATAATTCACCTTTATATCCTTATTTTTCCTTGATAAAATGATTTAAGAATCTTTGAAATAAAAGGTTCTTTAACATTTAGACTTTTCTTAACTTTGTTCTCATCTTTATGCTTGCTACTATATATATATATATATATATATATATATATATATATATCGATAGATACCATATTGAGATTTTAAGATAGATACATACTTACATAGTCAGATAGATAGATAGACACATACAAAACAGATAGATAGATAGATAGATACGTCACAAAGCTTTACAGCGAGTTAGCTGGATAATATATATACACACAAGACACATAAATAGATTGATAGATAGATAAATAGGTAGACAGACAGACAGACCGACAGATTGATATAGTTAAAACACACACACACACAAGACATATACACACACTCACGCATATGTATATGCCCATATACTTGTATATATAGAGAGAGCGGGAGAGTGAGACACACACATAGATAGATAGGTAGATAGATTGTCATATTAAAGTGGATAATGCAAATAATCTAGTAAATACACATTAGATTTTATAGAGAATCACCGCAAATCCAACAGAAAAAGGTTAACTGATTAAGTGCATATACTGTGATCCCGGTAAAGTACTTAAATCTCTCCTTAGAGTTGAGGTTTGGGGTATCACTTGCTGGGGCATCATCTCTCATCGTTTGGACACTTGGATGCTCTTAAAGCATCGCCTGTTCTTGCAGAATGTTTGGTGACATTGTTGAAAGGAGAGCAACAATTATAAGTGGTAAAGAAAGAAGATCTATTGAAGAAGAGACGAGGAGAAGGAATGAAGAGGGAAGGAGAACTAAACAGACGAGATGGGAACTCAAGTGTCGAAAAGAAAGTATTTTAGGTATAAGAATGTGGGGCGTTTTATGCTTTTGCAGTTCATAATAAAGTGTTAACGAAGGGAGAAAAAAAAAGAAACAGAAATAAACACAAAAGAGAAAACCACTAGTTAATAGTGAATGTGAAAGAAAATATGGGAGAAGGAAGTGAGTAAGGTTAGTGTGTGTGTGTGTGTGTGTGTGTGTGTATGGCAAAGAGAGAGGAAGAGTGAGTGAGAGAGAGAGAGAGAGAGAGAGAGGCATAAGGAATAATAAGAATAAGTGTGTTGGGAAATTAACAGAAAGAAAAGATTTTGCGAACAACTCCGCAAAGATATGTTAAAAGTAAAGAAAGACATGTGAACGGAATAAAAATGGTGTGTGTGTGTGTGTGTGTGTGTGTGTGTGTGTGTGTGTGTGAAAGAGAGAGAGAGAGAGAGAGAGAGAGAGTGATGAGAGAAGGAGAGAGAGAGTTGATGAAAGAGAAAGAGAAGGAGAAGAGAAAGATAGAAGATGAGTGATAGGGGATTGTAAAAGTGGAGAAGGAGCGATAGAAGAAGTTTGGTTTCTTTATTTAATGGCATATCAACCTTTGCGGGTTATTCAATGTCAAAGCTACCTCTGTAAAAGAACAGTAATGATACTATCTAAGCTATAGCTGTAGGGATAAGGAGGTTCATATTTTCCCAAGGGTATTAGTCCTAAAGTGAACGTTAGTGTGCGACTGGAGATCGAACTCGCTTATCTTCAGATCGCAGTCAAGCACATTAGCCACAACACAACAGGAATTCCTTTGGAAGTTAAAGGGGAAATGTTGGAGGCGGGAAGAAGGAAGAGATCAAAGAGAGAAAGTGAGAAACTTTAGATGGGGAAAAAAGGAAAGAAATGCTAATTGGGAGAAGGAATGAAATGTTGAAGTGTAGAATGGAAAGAAATGAAGAAAAATAAAGGAAAATAAATGTAAAATGAGGAAAGGAAAGAAGGGGAGAAGAAAGGAAATGTAAAAGATGAAAAGGAGAGAAATGTAGAAAGGAAGAGAGGAAAAAAATGTAAAAAGTGTGAAAATGTGAAATGTAGAAAGGGAGAATGAAGATAAATGTTTATAGGGAAATGTATAAGGTAAGAAAGTAGAGAGATATTGAAGGGGGAAAAGTAAAGAAATCAAAAAGGTGAAAAGAAGCGAAATCATGAGAAAAATAGAAGAGATGAAAGGAAATACTGAAATAAGTAGGGAAATGTCGAAGACAAAAGGAACAAAATTGTAGAAAAAGAGGAAGAAGTTAGGGAATTCAGAAAATTATTATGCGAGAAAAATTAGATAAAGTAGACGTGATCAAAATGTAGAGGGACGGAATATTTACATTTAAAGGTTTCAAACTTTAAGTTTTAAATTCAAATGAAGTGTGCACAACTAAAAATTAGATTATAAAGTGATGATATCTTGACGTATTAAAGAAGTCTTTGTGAGTCAGTGCAAGTTTGAAAAAAAAATGAAGCAAGTCTCAATGCTTTTTCTATGTAGATGTTCTGACAAAAGACAGGATTTCGCAAACGCAGCACCCTTATATCAACCAGACCAAGCTCTATGTGAGGTTTTCTTCTCTTTTGAACCAAACATTAACCCCAAAGTAACATATGAGAACGTCTAAGTCAGTGCGAAAATACAACATTTTATATGGCTTAAAGACATATAAACACTATTTTTTATATGGTTTTAAACAATATAAAATCTTATTTTTATGTGCTTTAAAGCCATGTAAAAGTTTCTTTCAGATGGGCATCAAACAATAAATTGAAAACTCGCTTTCACACGAGAGTTGATTGCCATTTTTAAGACTGCTTTGAAGAAAGTTAAGGTTTCATTCATTGGTCCAACTGGTCTATGTAAATACCTATTCAATCCCAACAAAATCTTAAACGTATCCTATTTACCCAACTCATCCGCTCGGGCAGGATATGACACAAGGTCAATTTTTAAGCGGAGTTTAACAGGTTTGCATTCAGAGTTTTCCTTCTCCTAGACTAGTTACCTCACCAAGGACGAAGAAGCTAGTCTGCCCTACTATTTACCCATAGCTGGAGGGAGAATAATTGGATTCATACCGTTCCCAAGGGTATTAGTACTATGTGAAATGCAATCAGTCTCGTCCAGGATTTGAACTCGTGTCGCCGTGTCCATTTCCTACGACGATAACCATTACACCACTGGCACCTCCTAACGTATGTAGTAAATAGATTATTTAGATTATCTATAAAGTTACTATTCAATTTCTTTACTATTTATTTAATTATTACTTTTGCTCTTTTCTAATCGACTGATCTTTAAATACCTGAAGATATAAACTTGATGATAATTTTTAAACTTATTAAGCAACTAAAAGCTACTTTCAAATGATTTTCCTCAGATAACATTAAAATTTATAAAGATTGTTTACTATAGATAAATGACTTATCACGTCCAGACTATTAATCTCTTGTGTATGACACTAAACAACATCGAATAAAGAGGCTCCAGTTCTAGAGAATTGAGAGTGTAGATTACTCCTTTACTGCCATTATCGCCAGGCCTGCACATATCAGAAGTGTTTGTACCTGTTAGGGTCCTATCTATGAGTCAAATAGGTCTCTTGAACATTTTCGTATGCAGTACAACATATAGAGCCGCCCGGTTGGCTGGATATGTAGAATACGTCGACTACTTCTCTGCAGAGGGGTAAGACCCCTCCAATTAGTGTATAGGATACAACATTAAACAATCTGATGGTGAGGTTCCAGTAATGCTGGAGCTTCGGCGAATGCGGAGTATCCCTTCATTGCCATCGTTCCCAGGTCCAATCTGGCCTGGAGTGGTAGCACCTGATAGAGTCTTATCTATGAGTCAAATAGAATTAAACTGTGTACTTATAATAAACTGAACGGTTTGATATAGAATTGTTTTTGACATTGAAACTGTATACTTATGCTGAACTGAGCTGTTTGAAATAGAACTGTTTTTAGATAGAACTAAACTGTGTACTTATGATAAACTGAATTGTTTGAAATAGAACTATTTTGACATTTAACGTTTTGTAAACCAAAACTATACTTATACTAATCTGAATTGTTTGAGATTTAATTCGACGTTTAATGACAAGAAAAGGGTTGATACGACGTAAAACAAAACAACCAACCAACCAACCAACCAACCAACAGCATATATAGATTACCTCACATAGACTTATAACATATTCATCTAGTTCAGATCATTGCTCGTAGATTCTAATTCTCAAGATATGACACACGACCGTGTTATTGTGAAAGACAAAGCTAAATTACGATTTTCTATTAGTTGATATCAATAATGAAGCAAGTTCAGATTTTGTTTAGACTTCAGGTTTGATTAAGCTCTTTGCACTTTAAAAATATTTGGATATTAGAGTAGAGCTCATATGATCTTCTTGCGAATCAAGCTGTTTTGCTGCCTGTAGACAGGATATTGATAAGAATGTTAATTCTATATTGTATCCCAGTGGGATAAGTAAAAAAAAAAAATGTATCAGAAAGTGGGTGATAAGATATATGGAAAAGAAACCAAGTTTGGAAAGACTAAGGGGGTCACCATTTGGATCTTTCGACTTTAACAGTCTATCTGAATCTTAGCAAAGAAATAGAGACTCAAGATTTCGATATTAAAGCAAGCGGGAGGAACAGAATGACGACCGCATTTGAGACTGGGTCAAGAGGGTATAACAGATAGGAAAAGTAGGTAAGATATGAAAAAGTAAAACTAACAAATAAATAATCATATATATATATATATATATATATATATATATATATATATATATATATATATATATAACAAGAACCATAGGAACAAAGTATTTGAAGTCTAGAAATGGGTTGGGAAAGGAGATGCTGTGTGCATAAGTGTGTGTGTGTGTGTGTGTGTGTGAGAGAGAGAGAGAGAGAGAGAGAGAGTGAAGGACCATAAACAGTTTGTCAAGAGAAGGGTTTTGTGTAGTGTGAAAAACGCTGGAGGAAAAGATGAGAACAAACGTAGCAATCAGTATATTCTATAAAAAAAGATGTTAGAGATACAGAGTTGGGTGGGTAGAGCTTAGAAAACTTAGTTTCTTTTTTATCAATACATATAATCTTTTATAGATAGACTTATATATATATATATATATATATATATATATATATATATATGTGTGTGTGTGTGTGTGTGTGTGTGTGTGTGTGTGTGTGTGTGTGTGTGCGTATATATATATATATATATATATATATATATATATATGTAACAGTGTTGGTTGTCACTATTTCAATTTGTGGGTTTGTTATATATATATATATATATATATATATATATATATATATATATATATATATATATATTCATTTACATATGCATATACGTGTGAGTTTCTTGTTTTTAGGAAGGAGTGCTTTGTTTAAGGTTCCGTATGTTATTTGTTATCAGGCATGAATAAGTGCGTGTGTATGTAGGGGGAGGGTTAATGATTTTTTTATCTGTTATATCTCCATTAATTTTCCATGTGTTTGTGTCACGCTGATCATTTTTTTAACTCTTCTTTTTCTCTTAAGATGTCGTTTTTCTTTGTGTTCCTTTTTATTCTTTTTTAATTTTTCATTTTTAAACAATAGATTCTCTATAAAATAAAAACAGTATCATCCATAAATATGTACACCCTGCTATGTTGAAAAACAAAATGTAATTTTATGATTTCTTGTGAAGCATTACAAAATTAAAACAGATATTATCTAGTGTTATTTATGACCAAACTCTACAGTACCGAAGGTGGGGGAGGAGCCCCGTGACGTAGTGGCCGTTGGAGTAAACAAGTTCGAACTCTAATCGCAAGATCACGTTTACTTTTTTACTAATACCCTTGGGAATAGTTGAACTCCCTTATCTTAAATACTACCACTGTTGTCCTTCTACCAGGATGCTTTGGCATTAAATAACCCATGAAGGTTGTCAAGCCTTAAACAAAGAAACGAAATCTAACCATTTAAAGTAAGTAAATTTGACGACCGTAGTCAAGGGTGATCCAAAGGCTCCCTTTTCGATAGCTACTACACCAAGGTGTGGGAGAGGGTGCTACTCCTTTCCCTAGATTGCTCCACTTAACCCTTTATCCGTATCTTATACTGCTGAGTGTTAAGCAAAGAGGCATCAAGTACCATTTTTTGAGTCTTTGGTATGACTCGACCTGGAATTGAACCCAGGTCTGCCAGGCCATTGGTGAACACTCTAACCATCATTAATTTGTACAACCTACACTTGCTATTCTTTTGCATATGACCAGCTTTTGGTTTGGTTTGGAATTTGGGCATATCAACCATTAGGTCATTTAATGCCAAATGCGTTTTATTCATATCTATTTTTGCCCAGTCGGCTGGGGTTGTAGAATACACTGACTGCTTCTCAGCAGAGGGGTACCCCCCCGCAACGAGTATCCTGGATATGACACTTAACAATCTGATGGTGAGGTTTCAGCAATGCTGGAGCTTTGGGGAATGCGGAGTACCCCTTCAATTCCATTGCTCCCAGGTCCATCTCTGGCCCGGAGTGGTAGCACTTGATAGGGCCCTATCTATGGGTTAAATAGAACTAACTGCATACTTATGCTAAACTGATTTGTTTGAGTAAACTGAATTGCTTGAAATAGAGATGTTTTTGACAATTAAACCGTACTTGCATTTAAACTGCGTGCTTATGCTTAACTGAATTATTTGAAATAGAACTGTTTTTCGACATTAAAACTGTATTTACACTTAACTGAATTATTGCATATAACTGCTTGAATAGTTTGAAAGGGAAATGTTTTTGACAATTAAACTGTGTACTTATGCTAAACTGAATTGTTTTAAATAGAACAGATTATTTACATAAAAATGGAATTGGCGTTAAATAACCTACAAAGGTTAATATGCCATAAAACCCAGCAAACCAAACCAAACCAATCAAAGCTAAATGGCCAACTTCCCTACACCTTGGTGTAAAGCTATTGTTTTAAATAGAAGAGATTATTTACTTAAAAATGGATTTGGCGTTAAATAACCAACAAAGGTTGATATGCCATAAAACCCAACAAACAAACAACCAACCAACCAACCATATTTATTAGACATTTATTAGTTGTAAACATAATTCAACAAAGTTAACTGAATCCAAATTTTGCTATGTATCCCAAACAATTCAATTTAATATCAGTTATTTGATTACACACATTTAAATGATCAAACAGTTCTATTTTAAATAATTCACTTTAGCATATGTCATTTGTTTGCACAAAGTTTAAACGTCAAACAGTTCTATTTAACCCATAGATAGGACCCTTTCAGGTGCTACCACTCCGAGCAAGAGTGGATGTTGGAGCGATGGCAATGAAGGGGTACTCCACATTTCCCAAAGCAGCTGCATTTCTGAAGTCTCATCATATGATTGTTTAATGTCATATCAGGTCATTCATTGAGCAGAATTTCAGTCGGCATATTCTACAGCCTCATCCGACTGGGCTATTTTTGCTTTGATATAGTCGCTCCTCGTGGCATTATTTTGCTAAGAAAGATTCAGGTTCTCTTTTGGTGTTCCCCTTTTCGAGTTATCTCATGGTCATATTTTGATGGTTGGTGGGTTGGCTGGTTGGGTCTTATGGCATATCAACCTTTGTAGGTTATTTAATGCCAAATTCATTTTTATGTAAATTATCAGTTCTATTTCAAACAATTCAATTTAGCATGAGTACACAGTTTAATTGGGAAAAACATTTCTATTTCACGCTATTCAGTTTAGTCAAGCAGTTCTAATTCAGCTAATTCAGTTTAGTATAAGTACAGATTTTGTTTACACAGTCAAATGTCAAAACAGTTCTATGATAAACAATTCAGTTTAGTGTAAATACTGTTTCAATGTAAAAAACAGTTCTATTTCAAGCTATTCAGTTTATCAAGCAGTTTAAATGTAAGTACGGTTTTAGTTTAGCATAATTATGCCGTTAGTTCTATTTAACCCATAGACAGGGCCCTATCAGGTGCTACCACGCCGGGCCAGAGTGGATCTGGGAGCAATGGCAATGAACCGGTGCTCCGTATTCCCCAAAGCCCAAGCATTACTGGAACATTCCCATCATATTCTTTGGGGACTGTTCCGAGCGCACCCCTTACAACTGGTATCACCGTCACTTTGATGTCATGTAACTTTTTTAGTTCTCTGGCAAGGTTCAAGTACTTCACTGTCTTTTCGTTTTCTTTGATTTTCATGATGTGGTCCACCTGGAATATAAAGTCCACTATTCAGTAGGCTCTCTTTTTTCGTTATCCCTTATTATTTTAATTTATAATTTATCTATTTATTTATTCATTAGAGTTTTACACATCATCGTTAGCTGATGGTCTCTCATTTGAGATTGAGTGACAGCAAGTCTCCTCAAGTCTCCAGGACTCTTCTCAGTATTCTGGCCATTTTCAATAATGCTGTTGTTTGGATGGTCTCCACTCGGCCGCCTACTTCCAAATCATCCAGGCCCTTTAATAATCCTTTAGTTATCGTGACAAAGGCCCCATTCACAACAGGTATTATTGTCACCTTCATGTTCCATAGTTATTCAATTTTCTAGCAAGGACGAGGTACTTATCTCTCTTTTCACAATCTTCCTGTTTTATTCTGTGGTCAGCCGGGACAGCAAAGTCAACAATTTTGCAGATTTTCTTTTTATTCATTATTATTATTATTATTATTATTATTATTATTATTATTATTATTATTATTTACTCCTTGAAAGTTTTTCACATTAGTTTTAGCTGATGGTTTTTCATGGAGTTTCAGTGACAGCAAGTCTCCTCAAGTCTCCTGGAATTATTTCAGTATTCCGGCTGTTCCCCATAATGTCGTAGTTTGGATAGTCTCCACTCGTCCTCCGACCTCCAAGTCCTCCAGTCCCATTAATAATCCTTTGGTGACTGTACCAAAAGCACCAATCACGACTGGTATAATTCCCAGCTTCATGTTCCATAGTTTTTACAATTCCCTACAAGGTCGAGGTACTTATCCTTCTTTTCACTTTCTTTCAGTTTTATTCTGTGGTCAGCCGGGACAGCAAAGTCGACAATTTTGCAAGTTCTCTTTTTTTGTTGCTGATTATTATAAGTTCCTGGCTTCAGGTCAAGATTAGGTGATCCATTTGTATGTCAAAGTCTATTATTATTATTATTATTATTTTCTCCTTAGAGAGTTTTTCACAATAGCGTTAGCTAATGATTTTTCCCTGGAGTTGGAGTGAAAGGGTGTCTTCTCAAGTCTCCAGGATTCTTCTTAGTATCTTAGCGGATGTTCCATATTTTTTTTCAATTCCC
Organism: Sepioteuthis lessoniana; assembly: GCA_963585895.1. Lineage (NCBI taxonomy): Eukaryota > Metazoa > Mollusca > Cephalopoda > Myopsida > Loliginidae > Sepioteuthis > Sepioteuthis lessoniana. The sequence goes on from OY757906.1 coordinate 36,146,711, forward strand.
TAGTAAGTTCGAGGTACTTATCCTTCTTTTCACATTCTCTCAGTTTTATTCTGTGGTCAGCCGGGACAGCAAAGTCGACAATTTTGAAATTTCTTTTGTTGATTATTATAAGGTATGGTCTTCTGGCCGAGATTAAGTGATCCGTGAGTATGTCAAAGTCCCATAGGAGTTTATGAGTGTCATTTTCTTGGACAGCGGCTGGGTTGTGCATACACCATTTGTTCGTCTGATCAAATTTAAATTTCTTGCAGATTTCCCATTGGATCTTCTTGCCCACCCAGTCGTATCTAGTTTTATACTCCTTCTGTGCTAATTTGCTGCATTCGCTTATTATGAGATTGAGCGTTTCATCTCTGTCACCACATAGCCTACCTTTGCTATTTTGTTGCGTCTTATCTATTTTCGCTTTGATATGATTGTTTCTTTCGGTGTTGTTTTGTGCTGCTATTAGGAGAGATTCTGTTTCTCTCTTTAAGTTTCCTTTTCTTAGCCAGGTCCTGGTATTCTGGTGTGAAATGTTGTTTATTAGTCGTTTAAAACGCCCATAGAGTTGTTTTTCTTCCTATTATCATTATTATTATTATTATTATTATTATTATTATTATTATTATACACCTTTGAGAGTTTTTCACACCAGCGTTACTCGATGGTTTCTCACTGGAGCACTCAAATCCCAGTAATTACCCACAAACTAATGAGATAGCGAATCTCCTATGGTTTCCAGGATTCTTCTCAGTATTCAAGCCAATCTTAACGCTATTGTCATTTGAATGGTCATGATTTCTCTTCTGATTTCCGATTCCCTCTGTGTTTTGTTGGTTGGTTTCTTTGATTTTATGGCATATCAACCTTTGTTGGTTTATTTAACGCCAAATCCATTTTTATGTAAATTATCTGTTCTTTTAAAAGCAATTCAGTTTAGCATAAGTACACAGTTTAATGGTCAAAAACATTTCCATTTCAAACTATTCAAGCAGTTATATGTAACAATTCAGTTAAGTGTAAATACAGTTTTAATGTCGAAAAACAGTTCTATTTCAAATAATTCAGTTAAGTATGAGCACGCAGTTTAAATGTAAGTACGGTTTAATTGTCAAAAACATTTCTATTTCAAGCTATTCAGTTTATTAAAACAATTCCGTTTAGCATTAGTATGCTGTTAGTTCTATTTAACCCATAGATAGGACCCTTATCAGGTGCTACCACTTCGGGCCAGAGTGGACCTGGGAGCAATGGCAATAAAGGGGTACTCCGCATTCCCCAAAGCTCTAGCACTGCTGGAATCTCACCATCAGATAGTTTAGTATCATATCCAGGACACTCGTTTGGGGGGCCTTACCCCTCTGTAGAGAAGCAGTCAGTGTATTCTACAGCCCCAGCTGACTGGGCAATACACAGAGTTAAATGTCAAACAGTTTTATTTCAGATAATTCAGTTCAGCATAAGTACACAGTTTAGACGTGAAAACAGTTCTATTTTGAGCAATTCAGTTCTACACTAGTACGCAGTTTCAACTTCAAAACAGTTCTATTTTAAGCAATACAGTTTAGCATAAATACGCAGTTTAAATGCAAAAAAATCAGTATTGTGAAAGAAGCACGGTTTAGTTCTATTTAACCCATAGATAAGACCCTTATCAGGTGCTACCACTCCGGCCAGAGTGGACCTGGAAGCGATGGCAATGAAGGGGTACTCCGCATTTCCCAAACTCCAACATTGCTGGAACCTCACCATCAGATTATTTAGTGTCATAAACAGGACACTCGTTGGGGGCGTCTTACCCCTCTGTAGGGAAGCAGTCGGTGTATTCTACAGCCCCAGCCGACTGGGCAACCTGCGTTTTGTTTCTTTTTATAACCGAAAAGAGTCTGTCTGTACTCAATGTAGACCTACTAATATGAATGTACATATAACTGGACGCAGAAGAAAAAATCTAACCAGTGAAGAAAATAGGCCCCTCAGTGAGAGAGGCTTCCAATGATAAAATATAATCAGTAGGAAAACAAATTTCTGTATCTATTTACCAAACCCCCTGCTCGGGTAGGATCAAACACAAAGTCAATTTTAAAGCGGAGTTTAACAGGTTTAAATTCAGAGTTTTCCTTCTCCTAGACTGGTTGCCTAACTATATTTCTGTAATACGTAAATGACATGAGAAAATTTAAATTTCCAAACTGAAAAGAATAATAAATATCTGGTTTTACTGACATTTAAAGTTGCGTTAATAGAATGGAGTTCCCGGCTTTCTTTCGCAATTTCACCTCAATCATTCATCTCTCCAGGCAGGTCTACTTGGTAACATCTTGCGTTCGCACTGAGATGAGGTAAGTAAGTCCTTGCTGGTCGGTCAATACTGGAACGTCCATGAGCAGAAGTCCATAAGTGACGTTCTCTTATGAGTTCGACCTTGCTCCTCCTGCAATACCCATCATGGCTTGTTCGTCTTACTTTTATGGTTTGTGAGATGGAAAGCAGGTGGCTGTACATCTGTTTTTCAAGTAATCCTTCTAAAGAGCACCAAGCATTCTTCTGAATTTCCCATCTTGCTTTTTTTATCCAAGCGTTTCGTTAGTATTCTGTTGGAGCAGCCTTACTGTCATACCGACAACCCTAGAGCTTGGCAGAATTCTATTTTATCTAATCAAAAAGATGAGATTCCCATATGGTTGATAACCTGTTAACCTCACGTAATATCTCAGCCACGGCGTACTCTTTCCGCCATCAATTATGATTCTTTTGATATGACTCGACCAGGGATTGAACTCCGGTCTCTCGGCCCATTGGCGAACACTATAAGCATTATGCCAATAGGCCAGTTTGGTAACATCTTTTAAACGAGCCAGAGTTCATTTGTTTTCACACAGTTAAAGGGTTTCAAGTGTTACTAAAACTAATTTATCTATTTACACACTGTTAACAGTTTTCAAGCATTGCTATCAAAAACTAATTATTCAATTTAACATTAATCGTTTGGTTGCTCTCAGTTAAATTGTGACCATTAATGTAAGTGATTAAACAGTTCTGTTTGATCCATAAATCGGACCCTAACAGGTAATACCACTCTGAGTCAGAGTGGACCTGGAAGTAATGGCAACAAAGGGGTATTCTGCATTCCCTAGGACTCCAGGACAAGAGCCTTACCATTAGAGGATCGAGTGTCATAATCAGGACTTTCGTTGTGATGGGTTCTTACCACTTCTGCCCAGAGACAGACGGCATTTTCCTCTGCCTCAACCGATTTGACTATATATATATATACATATATATATATATATATATATATATATATAGTCTAATCAACCGATCAGACTCTATAAATACATATATACGTAAACACACACGCGCACACACACACACACACACACACATATATATATATATATACTTATACAGTCTAATCAACCGATTAGACTGAATAAATACATATATATATATAAAGACAAATTTATATATATATATATATATATATATATATAGTCATCCACAGACAGACTGTTTCGTTGTATCACAACGCTTTAGTGTGGCAAGACACGTCGGATGCTTGAAGCTCCGGATCGAAATCCGCCCAACTTGAACATTTTTTTATTCATATCTATTTATCTATATCAGTCGGCTTATATGTCTATCTATCTATCTATCTATCTCAATCGGCTTATATCAACCGATCTATCCATCAGTTATGTGTGGACACTGGGTGCTGTCTTACCAACAGTAGTATCCGATAGTGACGAATAGTCAGAGAGAGAGAGAGAGAGTCAAAGGAATCCTTGTCATCAGTATGAAGTGATTATGCTGCTGCTGCTGATGTTATTGATGATGAAGCTGAGGATGACATGTACAGCAGTTTTCGTAGAGATTGGCTTCAGGGGAAATCACCGTTAAAATCTCAGCATCTTTCATCAAGAATGGTTTTATATTACGGTTCTTATAGCCTGCTGAGATTAAAGTTCTGAACCTTATCCTATTTACCCTATTTACCAACCCTCCGCTCGGGCAGGATATGACACAAGGTCAATTTTTAAGCGGAGTTTAACAGGTTTGAATTCAGAGTTTTCCTTCTCCTAGACTAGTTGCCTGACCAAGGCTGAAGAACCTAGTCTGTCCTACTATTTACCCATAGCTGGAGGGAGAATAATTGGATTCATACCTTTCCCAAGGGTATTAGTGCTATGTGAAATGCAATCAGTCTCGTCCAGGATTTGAACTCGTGTCGCCGTGTTCATTTCCTACGACGATAACAATTACACCACGGGCACCTTCTGAACCTTATAGTTCACAGACGAATATGTATATATGTGCTGTATAGCCATAATCATAATTATATCAATCCAACAGAACATATATAATACACCGGCGAAGAATACATGCGGTAACTGGCCGATGCAAATACAGGCGGACTCTTTTGTTCAGGTGCGAACGTTTTATCAACTTCTTGAATTCGTTTCTTCGACACGAGGAGAGAGAGAGAGAGTTCTTAAAAAGTCTTTCGTAATTATACTATGCTAACAACATGCCTAACGATTGGCACATCTCGTGGTGTTTTAGATCTCAATTCATCTTCGCTGGTCGGGACCCGAAAAACTTTACTGCCCCCGCAACGGTAGAGAACTCGACTGTCCTCCTCCATGGTCCAATGTCAACCTTCAACTCCATGGTCGGATTTCAACTTCTCAACACCATGGTCGGACCCCAACTTCTCAACACCATGGTTGGACCCCAACTTCTCAACACCATGGTCGGACCCCAACTTCTCAACACCATGGTCGGACCCTAACTTCTCAACACCATGGTCGGATTTCAACTTCTCAACTTCATGGTTGGACCCTAACTTCTCAACACCATGGTCGGACCCCAACTTCTCAACACCATGGTCGGAACTCAATTTCTCAATACCATGGTCGGACCTCAACTTCTCAACACCATGGTCGGATTTCAACTTCTCAACTTCATGGTTGGACCCTAACTTCTCAACACCATGGTCGAACCCCAACTTCTCAACACCATGGTCGGAACTCAATTTCTCAATACCATGGTCGGACCTCAACTTCTCAACACCATGGTCGGATCCCAACTTCTAAACACCATGGTCGGACCCCAACTTCTCAACACCATGGTCGGATTTCAACTTCTCAACTTCATGGTTGGACCCTAACTTCTCAATACCATGGTCGGATCCCAACTTCTCAACACCATGGTCGGAACATAACTGAATCTTTTTCAAAATCTTCCAAATTCTCAGCCCATCTCTTCTGGCCATGGCGTCATCCACACTCCAGCCCATTTCCTGTCTGGGGTTTATCATGACAATGATGATTGTGCACGCGCGTAAACTCCACCAAATTACTATACACCTGAACTCTTAACCCGAATAGTTCAAAGCCAAACCAAACTCGATAATAAAATATAATTAATGAAAAATGATTAGAACAAAAAATCATTCCCTCATTATATAACATATATATATGTATGGAGGTATGTGTGTTTCTGTGTGTGAATACCGAAAATTATTGACACTGTGATATAAAAATTATGGAAGAAATTGACGTAGCTACACAAAATAAAAGTAAATACAGAGACATCTTGAAACACACACATAATCTATCATTAATAATCCTTAATATCATCATCATCATATGGTGCTGGCAGCACGGATATCCCTGACCCTCTTTCGCCACTCCTCCCTATCGTTCATCGCCCTAGGCAGGTCTTCAGGACAACAACCTGTATCCTCACATAGCTGCTGAATGTACGTTCGTGCCGGTCGCCCTGCTCTTGCGCGGCCGTGTGTGGGGATCCATAAGAGTACATCTCTTATGAGTTCATCTCTGCTTCTCCAGCAATGTCCTGCATGTCTGGTTCGCCTAACTTGAATAGTTTTCGTGATAGGGGGCAGGTGGCCGTACAGTTGGTGTCTTGTGGGGTGTTGCTGCCAGGACTTGTTGAGGATTGCACGCAGCATTCTTGTGTAATTGCCATCTAGTTTCTTCTCCAGCCGTTTTGTTAGCGTCTATGTAGTGCATCCATATAGCAGTATCGATGTGACCGCTGCCTGGAAGAAACTGCGTTTCATTTTATCGGTTAGGTCTGATTTCCATATAGTCGATAGCCTATTGATAGCTGTCCATGCTTTCGTTAACCTCGTTTCGATGTCCTTTTCGGTTGATTCGACAATGGAGATTATATGTCTGTCTCTAACCTAAACTTCGTCACCACCAGCGTCAACATTTCCTTAGTTATTCACGTTTAAATATCAATGATTATTGAATAATCATTATTAGCATTTCATTCATGACAGATGTTTCTCTTAAAATTTAGCTAACTTCGAGATGTATAAAAAATATCATAAATCAGTATAAAGCTGACTTCCCCACAAGCCAGGATGTGACACAAGGTCATTTTATAGTGGTTGACCACGTACGAATCGAGACTCATGTGTGGCTGTTTAAAAATGCTTGATCCCTTCGGTATTGCACATGAGGCACATGAGGCACCAAACAATCAACTCAGCCCTGTAAAGTAAGTATTGCCTGGAAGAAAGGCCCTTTGGGAGCAGGTTTTTCAACTTAATAACACTCACCCGGTGATATGCCAGGCAGGCTCCAGAAAACCTAGGAAGGAAATAGCCCATGTTATTAATGGGTTTGGTTAGGTTAGGTTTCTTTGTTTAATGACATATCAACCTTCATGGGTTATCTAATTCCTAAGCCATCATTCAAGAAGAACAGCTGCGATACTATTTAACCCAATGCTGGGAGGATACCTTTCCCAAGATCCCGCAGTCCAGCGCTTTAATCATTACACCACGGGGACGCCCCTGTTATGAATAGGTTTAACCGACTACCCACCAAGCCAATACATGACACAAGGTCATTTTATCCTGGGGAGCCAGGCACAAATCGAGACTCTTGTGTGGCTATTTCGAGAAATGATTGGTCCCTTCAGTATTGTCCATATTAGGACGCCTTAGGCACCAAGCTATGAATGCAGCTCTGTAAAATAGGTATTGACAAAGGGGACAGCCTCCTGGGACCTGGTTATTCAAGTTATTCAGGCCCAAGTTATTAATGCATTTAAAATTCAGCAATATGTGTCACATGTCACTAAGAAATAAAAGTTTACAGAGAACATGGTGTGGATAATTTGCATGCTGGTTTTAGGAACACCGGCTTTAATTAATATTTACTTGGTGTTATTGATTTCGGATATTATTGTTTTATTCTCAAACGTATTAAAAGCTATCTAAAGTCAGATTTTTATATAGAAATCAATTAAAATAAAATTAAAATCATTGTAATATTTCCATTATAGTTTTTATTTAGTTACTTTAGTTTTTCTAAGTGATAGTATAATTTTAATACAATACGTTTGCTAGTTAACTTAATAACTTAAACCAATAGAAGTATCTCTCATTTTCCTTTCTATTTCTCAGTATCTGGTTATATATATATATATATATATATATGTGTGTGTGTGTGTGTGTGTGTGTGTGCGTGTGTGAGAGAGAGAGAGAGCGTTTTCTTTGTTTTATGGCATATCAACATTTGAGGGTTATCTAATGTTAATTTTTTCCTTAGACGAGAATAGAAATGGTACTATTTAGCCCATAGCAGTCAGTGGAATCAGAGGATTCATACATTTCCCAAGGGTATTTGTTAAAAAAATAGATATAATAGAACGACTGGAGTTCGAACCCGCTTACTACGATGTTGCAGTAGAATACTTTAGCCATTACGCCATGGGATACTCCCTAACAATACGGTTAGCAAATAATTATTAACACAAAGGATGTAAATAACATTAATATGGACCAGAGTGAACCTGTGAGTGATGGCAATAAAGGGGTACTCTGCATTTCCCAAAGCTCCGGCATTACTGGAATCTCACCCTTTGATTGTTTAGTGTCTTATCCAGGACACTAATCAGGGGAGTCTTACCCCTCTGCAGAGAAGCAGCCAATGTATTCTAGATTCTAGATGTTAGGGAATCGCGTTCATTGTACGTTTTTATTTCTTGATAGGATTGGTTTTTGCACACGATCCCATTGAATTCGAATAATAAAACTGATCTTCCTGACTAACAGGTCCTATCACAACGCATTTGAGTGGACCAGGAGTAATGGCAATCAAAGAGTACTCAATACTTCCCACGACTCCAAAACTTAAGCCTCACTATCATACGCAATTTCGTGTAACACTCAGCAATTTACGGGCCTTACCCTTCTCCTGGGGTTAAGATTCCATCATCGTATTCGACTGGACGATCTGAATTTTAGCTCTGTCCTTAACTAATCTTGTGTTGAAGGGATAAATTATAATTTAAAATCGAAACATAAGATATTTATGAAGTCTTCGACAATATCCCAAGAGATTGCCAATTTCTGCAGCATAATTTTTTTGCAATTCTCAAGGCTTTTAGGTGTAAAATACTTAGACAGAATTTTATTTCGATTATACATTAAAACCACCGATTATATCATTGTTTCTTTCTATCTATCTATGTTATTCGGTCAGTATCTATATCAATCTACCCGTATCTATGTCAATTTATCCGTATCTGTTTTAGTCTTTTAGTATCTATCTATCTATCTATCGATCTATCTATCTAATTAATCTTTTCTTCTCATCTTTATCTTGATTCATTTTTTTCTGTGTTATTAGTTAGTTGTTGTTTTTAGCTTTTTTTTTGTTTTTATTAATATTTCCTTTTCTTATTTTCATATTTTATTCCTACTTTAGCGATTTTTATTTTTTTTCCTTGAAAATGTAAGTTGGCGACTGTAGTTGAGGGCAACCCGAAGGCTCCCTTTTCAGTAGCTACTACATCGAGGTGTAGGGAAGGGTGCTGCTCCTTTCCCTGGATTACTCCACTTTATTCTTCATAGGTACCTTACAATGCTGAGTGTTAAGCAAGGAGGTATCAAGTACCATTTTTAAAGTCTTTGGTAGAACTCGACCTGGGATTGAACCCCGGTTGACCGGACTTTTGGCGAACACTCTAACCATTAAGCCAATGAACCGGTATCTTGAAACTTTTCAGTTATTTTCCTGATCCCATCTATCACTCTCCTTTATTTATTTATTTATTGATTTATTTATCTATTTTTTGCTCGTTCCAGCCACTTATTTGCATTTTCACGTCTCAGCGTTGTTTATCATCTCCCACCCCCTCTCTCTCTCTCTCATTTTCTTTTTCTGCTCATTTTATTATTTTTTTTTAACCACCCTTCTTAACTCTTCGCAATCCCACATCACCCACCAGCGTCTTGATCACCAGGTTCTCAGTCGCACAAATACCATTATCGTGGATTTATAAAATGAGTTAGGATTTGGTTAGTTATATACGACAATTTGATTAATCTTCAGTAGTCCTCTTCGAATAATTATTGGCGTTAGGTGGGTCTGACGTTTAGTCACCATCAGCATCGTTCATTCTTAAGACATTTCGGTTTTACGATTCCGCGAACACATTACACACGCCGAGTAATACTTTTGCTCTTCACTAATGAGACCACAGCAGGCAAAATGAGACTTACAGTAGAAGCAAATTAGTACTAACGAGATGATTAGGGCAACTTGTCATGAACAGCCAATGTCATTTGCTGGAGTGTTATTTAAGAAATTGAGATTTTGGAACTTGTGCATATACGGTAAGCCCAGTAGTTTAAAAACTTTTCTTGTTCGTTTGGTTTGGTTTGGTTTACTTTGGTTTTATGGCACATCAACCAGTGTAGGTTATTTAATGCCAACTCTATTTTATACACATAAACAATTCTATTTCAAACAATTCAGTTTAGTATAAGTATAGTTTTCTTTTTACACACCGGTAAATGTCAAAAACAGTTCTATTTAAAAAAAAATCAGTATAGCATACAATAACAGTTCTATTTCGAGCAATTCAGTTTAGTATAAGTACACAGTTTCGTTCTATTTGATCCATATATAGGACCTTATCAGGTGCTACCACTCTGGGGCAGAGTGGACCTGGGAATGATGGCAATGAAGGGGTATTACGCATTCCCCAAAGCTCCACCATTACTGAAGCTTCACAATCAGATTGTTTAGAGTTATATATCCAGGATACTCGTTGGGGTGGGGTCTTACCCTCTGCAGAGAAGCAGTCGGTGTATTCTACTGTCCCTGTTGAATGGGCCGTTTCTTGTTCGTGGCGGACTTTACTACAAACAAAAAATAACTTGTCATACATTGCACTGAAATTTAAAAAAAAATAAAATAAAACATGAAAAAACAAACAAAACACGTCTCCAGTCATGTTGGTGATTCTTAGAATTCACCAAATCCCCTGTAAGCTCCCCACTACAAAAAGAGGGTTTGTCATCAAACTTCACCTGATGGTGGGATGCCGGTTCTAGAGATCTAGGAAGTTTGGAGTATCCCTTTATTGCCATTACTCCCAGGCCCCCTCTGACATGGAGTGGTAGTACCTATTAAATTCCTATCTATGGGTCATAGATCTGCTTAAAAATTATTCATATTCGATCGTACCAAGTGTAATACTTAAAAGCAACTCCGCAAAAAATGTAATTATGAGCTTACAATGAATGTAATTTTGGATTTTCTAAACATAAAATAACCCTAGACAGATTGATATGCTATTAAACAGCATTTAATCACTCCTTCAGTTAATAAATCAATCAATCGCTCTTTGTTAGACTAACGAGAATCTTTTGATTATATGTTCTTTTTCATTATGAGTTTTATTCAATTAAAACACTACTTCATTTCACTGACGATTTTATTTACTCACATACAAGTACAAAAGTAACAGGGCAGTTTGTATTATATAAAACCATAGTGGCCAGTAAAAATAAAATATCATTGACTGCAGTTTTATTCTACGCGGTCTAGAATTTTTGGGGGATTAAACTTTATAATTGGATTTGACATTATTTCTAACAATCAATGAACATGTGCAATTAAAAAAAACATTGTATTTGTTCAAATACTTATCCTATTTAACAGGTTTGAATTCAGAGTTTTCCTTCTCCTAGACTAGTTGCCTAACCAAGGCCGAAGAAATCAGTCTGTCCAACTATTTACCCATAGCTGGAGGGAGAATAATTGGATTCATACCTTTCCCAAGGGCATTAGTGCTATGTGAAATGCAATTAGTCTCGTTCAGGGTTTGAACTCGTGTCACCATTACACCACGGGCACTTTCGAATACTTATGGCCAATACTTTCTGTAGAATGATGGGCGCCTCTGGTGGTGTAACGGTTAGCAAGCGAGACTAGCAAACCTACACGAGTGAGTTCGAGTCTCACTGGGCGCCCAATTCATTCGGCCTTGTGCCACATCGAAGCAAAGAGCTTTGTAAATTACAATATGGGCGCCTCGGGTAGTGTAATGGTTAGCAAGCTAGACTAGCAAACCTACACGGGTGAGTTCGTGTCTCATTGGGTGCCCCATTCATATGGCCTTGTGCCACATCTAAGCAAAAAGCTTAGTAAATTACTACTTTCTGTAGAATGATCGCTTAGTGTAAGTGACGTGGCCTGAAAACTACTTTTCTTTGGCGCGCGGCAGAAAAATTTGGGAGGATAATATTTTCAGAAAACTTGCTAATTTATCTCTCGCTCCAAAACCATGTTCTCCACCACCAGTGAAAAAAAAAAAAAAAATAGAATATACTTTAATTGTCGCTTTCACTTTTTAGATCGAGAGCTAAAAAGTATAAATAATCCAATTTTATGAACCTTTGAAAATCATTCTTTAAAAGAATTAGTTGTATCAACATCGGCTTGTTTCAAAGGACCTATTGTGGTGGAGGGGTGACAGATTATAAAAAAAAAATTATTCATTCGCCAGAAGACAAAGAAATTCTTTTTGTTTCATAACGGTAGAATAATAAGATTTACCAACTCATATTGTGTGAGGAAAGTGTACCTGAAATGACAGGCAAAAAGCACATAGGAAATCAGTGAAATTGTTTGGGAGGGGATTGTTAAATAAATAGAAATTATGTCAACAATTTTTTTAAAATGAGATAAAACTTTGAGGGTTGCTTTTGTTTCCTTCTGTTTTAATAATCGGACATCGGCATAATGGTTAGAGTGTTCGCCAACGGCCCGCCAGACCAGGGTTCAGTCCCAGGTCGAGTCATACAAAAAAAAAATGCTACTTGATGCTACCTTGCTTAACACTCAGGATTTTAAGGTAAGGGTAAAGTGGAGCAATCCAGAGTAAAGGAGTAGCGCCCTCTCCTATACTTTGGTGTAGTAGCTATCGAAAATGGAGCCTTCGGTTCACCCTCAACTAAGGTCGCCAACTTTACTTTTACTTTCCTTTATTGCAATTTACCCATAGAATACACTAAAATAGGGACGAAAATAAAAAAGTAATTAATCAAAAGTTAAGATGAAAAAAAGAAAGAAATTTAACAAAAGCAAAAACAGAATTTAAAACGGAAAATCTGTCCCCTTACATTTTATGCTAATTCCCTCTTAAAAGTAATTTACTAAGCTTTTTGCTCGGACATGGCCCAAGGCCGTATAAATAGGGTTTTATTTGTCTCTGCCTCCCACCAGGAATGATTGGACAAGAAATTTACTAAGTTTTTTGCCCAGATGTGGCAGAGGGCCGTATAAATTGGGTCCCCAATGAGACTCGAACTCATTCGTGTAGGTTTGTTAGTCAACCATTACACCACCCGAGATGCCCAACATATTCCATTTAATATGCTTACTCATTTTGATGAAATAAAAATAAAAGAAATAGCAGCCTTCAAACTGTATTTGAAAATTAGCATTATGACTAGTTAACCTCCACCATTTATCTTTTGGTTCGCCTATTTCCAAGGATTTAATTGTCATTTTGAGTCCTTGAGTTTGAGACCCTAACACTACTTATACGTTTTAGCTTTTACAAATAATTTAGATATTATCAATAACGTTTTTTTCTCTAAAAGTATCGTCAGGAAAATCGGACTTACAGCTCTAAGTAACATTTTCAATCATCTATACTTATAGAAAAAAAATGTCAGTTATTTTTCCACCCTATCCTAAAACTATCGACTTTAAAGTTTGAGTTACATGTCTTCTGTGCATGAAGATAAATATATTAAAATTTGCGATTAGGACAATTAATTATTGTTATGTAACAGTTCAACTTTGTAGGGATTATCTTTACGTCAACTCTAGCACCTCAGCTACAAAAACTCTTTATTGTAATACATATATTATTATAATACATACGAACCAGACATGCAGGACACAGCTAGAGAAGCAGGGACGAGCTCATAAGTGATGTGACTCTTATGGACCCCCCTCATATGTCCGAGAAAAAGCAGGGTGACCAGCTCGAACCTACATACATCAACTCTGTGTGGATACGGGATATAGCCCTGAGAACCGACCAGAAGCGATGAACGATAGGGAGGAGTGGCGAGAGAGGGTCAATGATAATCCGTGCTGGCGGCATGACATGATGATAATGATAATACACAGTCGAGTTTATTTTAAAAGTGGAGAAGGAGAAATTATCGTGTGGACAACTCTGCCAGTCTATATGATATAAGGCTGCAGTTTATTCATGTTGTCCAATTCTCAAAAGCACTGAAAATATTTCTTTGATTTAATTTCGACGTATTCAAGAGCATTTTTTTTTTTTGAACACGAAGAAAAAAAGTTATGAGATTTGAAATTTCAGCTACTGTTTAATTGTGCAAAGAAATTGAAAAAATAAAACGTTCAATTAAGAAAATCATTTATTTATGATTTGTCTTAAATTAAGAGAGGTCATTCTGTCGCCGAATAAGTTTTACTTTTGATAAAAGAATTAACTTATAATTTAAATATTTCTGGGCTGACGCATTAGATATCAACGACGTCTTTGTTTGTTTTATTTTTTTTATCAGTTGGTGGTGAGGGGTTGTTTTACGGAGAATCGCACTAAGCAAGACCAAATTGGCTGATAATCATAAAAGAATAAGGATAATTTTTTAAAATGTTTTTTTCCTCCCTAATTCAGTAACGACGTACCTATTGAACCGTACCAATAACGCAAGGTGAGTGTGGGAGTGGGTCAGAGGTAACAAGGTTGGTCAGAAATATTTTAAATCAAAGAGACCATAATACTCAAAAAGTTTGAAATTTTTTCCGAACCCTCCTAGTTTCTTACCCAATTTATTTTTGTTGTTGTTGTCCTGGACGAGACTGCATTTAAACATACCACTGATACTCTTAAGAAAGGTATGAATCCAACTATTCTCATTCTATCTATGGTGAAATATGAGAGCATAATGGATTCTATAACCATGGTATGGCAACCGGTCTAGAAGAAGGAAAATGCTTACTTCAAAGCTGTTATAATTCCGCTTTAAATTAACCTCGTGTCGCATCCAGCTCATGCTAAGGGGTTGATTATATATATATATATATATATATATATATATATATATATATATATATATATATATATATAAACAATTACCGACGCCGACTACACCGATGACATAGCGCTACTGGCCAATACACCCAACCAAGCCGAAACACTACTGCATAGTTTGGAACGAGCCGCTGCAGGCATTGGACTCCATGTCAATGCACAGAAAACTGAATTTATGTGCTTTAATCAGAAAGGCGACATCTCCACACTAGACGGAACCTCCCTGAAACTGGTTGACAAATTCACCTACCTAGGAAGCAGCGTCTCATCATCCGAAAAAGACATCGACACACGGCTAACGAACGCATGGACAGCTATCGATAGGCTTTCGATAATATGGAAATCAAACCTGACCGATTAAATGAAATGCAGTTTCTTCCAGGCGGCGGTCGTGTCGATACAGCTGTATGGATGCACTACTTGGACGCTGACTAAACGGTTGGAGAAGCTCGACGGCAATTATACAAGAATGTTGCGAGCAATATTGAACAGGTCATGGCAGCAACACCCCACACAGTGCCAACTGTACGGCCACCTACCACCTATCACGAAAACTATACAAGCTAGACGAACCAGACATGCCAGACACTGCTGGAGAAGCAAGGACGAGATCGTAAGTGATGTACTCCTGTGGACCCCCGCATATGGCCAATCAAAAGCAGGACGATCAGCTCGAACATTCATACAGCAGCTATATGATGATACGGGATGTAACCCCGAAGACCTGCCGAAGGCAATGAATGATAGGGAGACGTGGAGAGAGAGGGTCAGGGACATCCGTGCTAGCCGCACGTCATGATGATGATGATATATATATATAAACTGATTGTTGCTGAAAGTCACTGTATATATTTCTATTTTGATAAGATTATCTCTATTTTTTTCTGAGTAATATATAAATAAACATTGTTACTCAATTCATTTCAAAGTATACTTTAAAAGTAAAATGTTCTTTCCTGAAGAATGAACTTCCAGCTCATATTTCTCTATATATTTATGTGTGCAGAATTTGTATGAAAATTATGTTGATTAAAATCAGGTTAAACATCTGGTATGAATCGGAGTAACCCAGCGATATTTTACTTTCATGATCCGGTACATCTGAGAGCTGAAAGATTTTCCATCACTTCACTTCGCTTAAATTTCCGATATTTAACTTAATGAGGCAGAATATCTAAAAACGAAGAATAAGAAGATGTTTTGAGTATGGTAATTGAAGGATTGCAAACAGGGCGGATGCGGATCGGTATCTTAAAGAAAAAAGAAAGGAAGTATAGCAGACTCCCAGAGGAATTGCGTGAAGAACATCTTCTGTAGGAGAACCATTCCTTTGCTCATTGGAATTAAGACGAACTTGATGGCAGTCGTCTCTTGCTCGATTATACAAACTCTTTAACAAGAAAAATATTTTTTCAAGAATTAGTAATGATATACAGAGTTATTAACTAATATTCATGTACCAATCTTACGATAGATATTGCTTTGTCGGAGGGTCTTAGAATAGGTTGACTGTATTTCCTACAGGGGGTAAGACTACTCCTCCCACCAAAAAAGGGTGTGCTGGGTATAAAATTAAACCGTGCCTGATGGCCAAAGTACAGTTCCCTAATTTTGCGAAATGTGAACTACTTCTTCATTACCATTACTCCCATATCCAACCTGAGTCCAAGTGGTAGTACCTGTCATTGACCCATCAATGAGTTAAAGATATATGTATTTAAAGATAATTCGTATTCGATAGGTCTGTGTGAAAGAAAAAAACTCCTAAGAAATCAGAAAAAAATGTACATATGAACGTACAATGAACGGGATTTCAAAGCCATAAGGTATACAATAACCTTAGACAAGGTTTCATGCCAAGAAAAAGTTAGAAATCCTTCATTTATTTTGTTTTCTGTTGTAATTCTAATGTTGTATGTACAAATCTGAATTCCAACCTCAATATTCTAAATAAAAATCAAATCATTTTAGGGGAAATGAAACGGTGGTTATAATCGATTTTTTAACAGATGTTGGTCGACAAAACTTTTTTGATTAGAAAATGATTATTGCATTTTGATTGGAATGAATTTAAGAAATTGTTTTTTAAATGCAACAAATAATTTGCATTTTTATTTCTGTCAAGTTCCATTTCATTTGGACTAGATAACTAACAGTTGATTATTTTTTATTTCATTTAATTATTATTTTAATTTTTGAAGCATCAGAATCTGCCGTTAATGTATATAAAATGTAATAAAAAATGCCATGACTTAAACTTTTTAAAATTTAAAATTCAAATAAAACGTTCGCATGGCTGGGCATCTTAAAAAATAAAATGATCATGTTCACACACCTAAACTTTATTCAGAGGAATTATTGCAATTCAGTATATCAACAGAAACCTTTCAAGGATACTTCAACCAATGAAAAACACGCAGGAATTAATACATTTGAATAACTAGTGGGTTATTTTGAATCAAATTGACGTTTCATTGGTAGTGCATTTCTGTCTTGGAAAATATAACTTTATTTCTGATAATTTTTGAGCGCACCGATTCTTTTTCATACTTTTTATATCTATTAAACATGCTTTCATTTATTGATCATGATATTTATACTAATGATTTGATCGATTGATTGATTTTAGCAGCATGACAATTGAGTTATTTTATGGCTAGATGTTAGGGAATCGCCTTCATTGTACATTCATATTTACATTTTTCGTGGAGTTGTTTCTTAGGTTTGGTTTGGTTTCTTTGTTTAATGGCATATCAACTTTTGTAGGTTATTTAATGCCAAAGCTATTCTCCTAGAAGAAAAGTAATGGTACAATTTAACCCATAGCTGGGAGGATAAGAGGGTTCATACCTTTCCCAAGGGTATTTGCCCGAAAGTGATCGTAATAGCGCGACTGGAATACGAAATCGCTTACTACGATTCCGCAGTCCATCGCTTTAACCATAATACCACGAGGACACCCCCAGTTTTTTCTTAAGATGTTGTGTGCACATCGAATAAGAATAAGTTTTAAATAGATCTATTGGACATCTATATGAAACACTAACACAAACTACCACTCTAGGTAAAAGGAGACCAGATGATAATGACGATGAAGGGGTATTCCACCCCCTCCAGATCTCAAGGATTGGAGTCTTTCGATAAAATGCCGTTTTGTGTCATACTCAGCACATACTACTTTTTAGGGGGCTCTCATCCATATGCAGAGGATCTAATTAGCGTATTCAAACCCCTTTCGACCGGACTGATTATACAAATAAAACAGGGCTTTCCTGAATCTATATGTTTATAGGTTAAAAGATGGTCATATAATTAGTTACTGGTGGGTGAAAATTATTTATAAGGAATCGTTTTATCTTAATATCATTCGGTCCAAGTGGGTGGTATTGTAGAATATGCCGACTGCACCCCTGCAGAAGGGTAAGGGCTTCTTCCCAATCAGGCCGCCTTGTGGCCCTTCGTAATACGACACGATGAAATCTTGGTGGCTGAGAAGTCATTTACCTGCAACCGAAATGTCAAGTGACTGTCAACACACCAGTTTGGCTCTGAGCTAAACGGGTGGAGAGAGAGAGGCTTTTTTTTTTCATTCAGCTGGTTATGCCACTTATATAATTGTTCTGACTATATTTTTCAAATTGCCAATATAGCAAACAATTACCCAACCCTATTTTATCTAAAAGATGCTTGAAAACGGTGAATGAGTGTCAATTGTGATGAGATAGAAATAACAATACTTGGAACCATTTAACTGTGTGCAAACAAATGAGCTCTCTCTCTCTCTCTCTCTCTCTCTCTCCCTTTCTTTCTCTATATATAATTTGACATTAAATAACCCACAAGGATTGATATGCCATAAAACACAACCAAACTGAAATTTAATTATTTTCACACACATAAACAAACTCATATTAACTCTGATATAAACCCCCGCATACAATGGCGAAGGATAAGGTAAAGTTCTTCCATCTAATTGAGCACTTGGATCTCCAATAGCGTTAAATATAAACAAAAGTAAGTAAATACATATACGTTAAATTCCCCCTAGTTTGTGTTTGGGCTGCTGATGGCTGTGACGTTATGTTATCAGGTTGACATAAAGTTAGTCGGTTTTCGATCGCAGCTTGAAGTATCTCGCGTGTCTAGCCACGCTGATGAGTTGTGATACAACGAAAGCGTCTGTCTTTGGATGACAATATATATATATATATATATATATATATATATATATATATATATGTGTGTGTGTGTGTGTGTGTGGATCTGTGATTTTGTATGAGTGCGAAAACATGAAATACTTAAAAAGTATAAAGGCATTAAATTAGTCGACAAATCAATTCCCATTCAAATTTGCGACTGGATTATAATTTGATGCCAATTTGCGTCAGTCATTTCTTTTATCCAGCCCAATTCTCGATACAACGGATGCAAATATAAAATGTTTATTAAAATAGATAACTTCTTCTGATATAAAAAGAATCG
The DNA here is from genome assembly GCA_963585895.1 of Sepioteuthis lessoniana. Classification (NCBI taxonomy): domain Eukaryota; kingdom Metazoa; phylum Mollusca; class Cephalopoda; order Myopsida; family Loliginidae; genus Sepioteuthis; species Sepioteuthis lessoniana. The sequence continues at coordinate 36,165,596 of OY757906.1, forward strand.
AGATCATCACGGACAACTGTTACCCAACCAGGTCACGGGTGATCTAGTGAACTCTACCATTTCATAATCGTTGGAAAATGAAATCAGAACTTTCTTCCGTCGCCTCACTGATATGAATAGAGTAAATACCGGTAGCTTATGTATAGTTCTTTATAAACACACAAGTTTATATATATATAGTCATCCACAGATCTGTTTCGTTTTATCAGAACTCATCAGTGTGGCTAGACATACCAGCTTCCCGAAGCTGGGATCGAAACCCGGTTGACTCAAACGCCAATCAAAGCCTCTAATCTTCAGCCACGAGGAACCAGTAGGAGCGAAGTAAATTTTAAAGGTTTATGAATTACAATTACTATTGTTTACATACATCCGTTTAATGGCTACCGAGACCTCAATTCATATATGAAGAGACTTGCTATAAATGCTAATGGCAACACGATTACTTCATTCGCGAGAGTATATATATCTATATAGTCATCCACAGATAGATCTGTTTCGTTCTATCAGAACTCATCAGTGTGGCTAGACATAATAGCTTCCCGTAGCTGGGATCGAAACATTATAGTACATTATATATATATATATATATATATATATATATATATATATATATATATAATGTACTAACTTGGTGGTTATTAGGTTACGTTAAGCTTTTTAGCAATCTCTATTTCTGACGCATGAAGGTGCGTACAATCTTTTTTTTTTTTTTGCTACCGCAACGTAATTTGGTGATATTTTTATTTCTGTAATAAAGCAAAGAGAGTCATTCTATTAAATCAACGAATTAGAAATGATTACAGGGTCTAAAAAGAAACGATGGAGACGTTATCACATCATTGAAAGTCTGAACGGGATATGGATAAAAGATCTGTCACTCACCAAATTATCAAAATCTTTATTTTGCGTAGAGAGATAATTTTCAGTCTTTTTTTTTCGGGTGGGGGTGGATATGCTGTTTGTATTTTAAATTATGCACTATTATAAATGTAATTATTATAAATGTAATACGAATGTCTTGAGAATCGGTTATTAATTCAGTTAATATTATTAAAGAAAAAAGCTGAGTTTAGCAATTTGATATATATATAATCCGGCTGGTAAGACGTATTCTCTCTAATCTCTTCACCGTCAACTTATATATATATATATATATATATACACATGCAAGTGGATAAACACTGTTATCAATTCTGCAATATAACTGAATTAACAACTGGTTCCTAATCTTATCGTATATCCTTTTCTATATATATTCTAATTATATTGTCATCCACAGAAAGAATGCTTCGTTGTATAACAACTCTTTAGTGTGGCGAGATGCTTTAAGCTAGGATCGAAACCTCTCTGACATTTGACACCATTTAGCAATTTTACCGCACAGCCACGAGGAAACTGAACTTAACAGAAGGGATATTAAACGCATATGTATCATTTTTATTTTGCTTACATACTAGTATATGGCTCAATTCATTTGAACAGCGTAGCAATGTATGTAGATGGTGCATTAAATAGGTTTCCAGACTTTTTCTGTACAGGCATTTAAAATTGTCATAGACTCTTAAAAATTCAGTATCTTATGGCTATACATTTTATGAGATGACTGACCAATTTTTATGATTTCAGGTTTAAATGAACAGCTACTACAAGAATTGGAATACACCCTACTAAATCCTGATTGTCACAGCTGGTGAATTTCAAAAATGCAATCTGGACGTGAGGACACTTTAGAAGAGCGATATGCAATAAAATTCTGTTTTAAACTTGGAAAAAAAATGCCACAAAAACGTATGGAATGCTTCAGACAGTTTTGGAGCATATTGCATGAATCGAACATCAGTTTTTGAGTGGCATAAGAGATTCAAGGTAGGCAGGGTTAGGGTTAGGGTTTTTACCTTTCACGTAGCGCTATATACTATTGGGATAAGCATGCTTCCAACTGTTCTTCAACCAGAAATGGTTAAGAAATAAAGCAAAACATGGCTTTTAACTTCGGTATGGTGACTAGTTTAGAAAAAGGCTAATTTAAAATTTAAACCTTTTAAACACCGCTTGAATAATTAACCTTGTGTATCAAGTCCAGCACACGTGGAAAGATTGGGTAAATAGATTAATATGTGTATGTGTGTGTCTATGCCTGTGTGATACAAATGTATGTAATATATTTTATATTTTAGAATTTTTTCAAATAATATTTTATAAGACGTTCGTTGGGTTACAGTTATTTTATTGATAAGTGAACTCGGCTGTTCGAGTTCAATTCCTGAACCAGGTTGTTTATGTTTTGCATAGTTCTAATAAACCTGGTAAAGGCATGAGTTTAACTATTATTCTCCAGTTATAAATAAATATTCGGGCAGACTCGGCTCTTTAATCTTGGTATTGCAAAATGAATAAATACTGTATTCAAACCAGTTTCATCCCAGTCGGCTGGAGTTGGGGACTGTAGAATACGCTGACTGCATCTCTGCAGAAGGGTAGGACCCCCACCCATAACGAGTGTCCTGGATATAACACTTAACAATCTGATGGCGAGCTTTGGGGAATGCGGAGTACCTCTTCACTTAGCAGCTCCGTTAGGGCTCGAGGTTGTGGCATCTGATAGGATACAATATTTGGGTCAAATAGCACTGCTTGACATTAAAACTGAGTACAAACAAATTACATGTAAAATTGAATTGTTATAAATAGATTTAATGTTAATTTGTTATAAGTATATTTAATATATATGTAAAAACAGAATTTAGCATTAAACAACCAACAATAGTTGATACGCCATAAAATAAAACTAATCAAACTACTTGTAAAACTGTCGTGGGATAGATATGCTCAGGCTATCCCAGCTTAAGACACGCTACATGGAAAGGGATAGTGATTATGATGTTGATGATATCGATTATATATATATATATATATATATATATATATATATATATATATATATATATAGCTACTGTGTTTGTCTATGCTTTTTCCGGGTCCTATTTCTACATTTAAAAAAAGTGTCGCCAAAACAACCTTGCCTGAAACAAATTTTTCAAAAGGAAACAAAGCAAAATGAAAATCTAAAAAAAAATTAAAAAATTAAAAAAAATCGATGTACAAGTCACGCCAAAAGTAATTCGTCAGGATTCAAAAGATAGCAATTGGAGTTTCTATTAAAAGGTATTTACCCAACCCCTCCACCACTTACAAAAAAAGTGGCATGAAGTCAATTTTTAAGCGGGGTAGTGCAGAGTTTTCCTTCCTCTTCACTCCGTTGCTGCGCCAAGACAACAACAAAAAAAAAAAAAAAGGTCTGCTCGACTATTTACCCATAGGTGGGTTGCGATTCTGCATGGGAATTAGCGCGAAAGTGAAACGCAGACAAGCTCCTCCAGAATTTGAACTCGGGTCGTCGCGTACATTTCCTGAGACGATAAACATGTGCCGGCCTATATTAGATTAATTTAAATGTAAACATAAACTGAAGCTTAAAAATAGATTAATCATATTTACTTCCGCTTGAAAACAACCCGTAATAGCAGTGCTAGTAGTTTTAGTAGCTGTGGTGATCGTCCCATGGAACAAAGAGATAATCATTGCCTTGCTTTAAAGTCAGTAGAGAATGTTGTGTCTGTGGGTTTGATTACCCTCCTCTTCTCTTTCTATTACCATCAGTATGACACTTATGAAGGAAGAGGAATAACTGGAAAAGGTATCAGTATTAATTGCACGATCATTTTTTTCCTGTCATTATCATCTTTTATAGTTATACAACACAAGGGTAGCTCAGTCGGCTGGGGTTGTAGAATACACAGACTGCAGAGAGGTAAGACCCCCCCTATACCAACGAATGTCCCAGAAATGACGCTAAACTATTTGATGGTGACGATTCAGTCATTGAGCTTTGTGGAATGCAGAGTTCCCCTACATTGCCAATACTCGCAAGTCCACCTGACCCGAAGTAGAAGCTCCTTTCAGGGTACCATCTATGAGTCATATAGATCTGTTTGTCTATTTAACCGACTGCAAACAATTGACTGATGTTAAATAGAATTGTTAGTGTTGCATAGCAATACTTGGAGCCATTTAAGTGTGTGCCAATAGATGATTGATATTGAATAGAATTATTAGTGTCGGATATGAACATTGAAATCCTTTAACTGTGTGCCTTAAATGAAACATTGATATTTCATAGCAATACTTAGAACCATTTAACTGTGTGCTAACGAATGATTGATATCAAATAGAATTATTAGTGTCGGATAAGAATATTGAAATCCTTTAACTGTGTGTCTTAAATGAAACATTGATATTTCATAGCAATACTTCGAACTATTTGACGGTGTGCAAATGAATGGACAGTGTATTATAGAATTATAATTTAACTCTAATAATTATTAGTGTTAGATAAAAATACATGAAACCACTTAACTCGGGTAAACAAATAATCAATATTAAATAGAATTATTACTTTTAGACAGGAATACTTGAAATCATTTAACTGTACGCAAATGGTAGCAATACTAAATTATATAGAAGCAATTTAGCATAAACTTATTAAAAAAAATTACTCACAAACTATTCACTGACGAATCATTTAGATATCCATTTAAATGTGTTTAAACAAATGACTGATGTTAGATTAAATTGTTAGTGTTACATAGGAATACTTGGAACATATTCAAATGTTTGTCAACGAATGAATAATGTTGAATAAAATTACGAGTGTTAGATAGCAATACTTGGAACCATTCAAATATTTGCAAACGAATGAATAATGTTGAATAAAATTACGAGTGTTAGATAGCAATACTTGGAACCATTCAAATATTTGCAAACGAATGAATAATGTTGAATAAAATTACGAGTGTTAGATAGCAATACTTGGAACCATTCAAATATTTGCAAACGAATGAATAATGTTGAATAAAATTACGAGTGTTAGATAGCAATACTTGGAACCATTCAAATATTTGCAAACGAATGAATAATGTTGAATAAAATTACGAGTGTTAGATAGCAATACTTGAAACCATTTGTGTGCAAACAAATGAGCTCTTTTTAAAATGATGTTTTCTACAAACTATTTGTTTAGAGACCATATATAATTAACATATATCAATGCACAAGATTTGCTAATAAATAACCTAAAAGGTTTGATATGCCATAAAACACCAATCGACCAACGAACACTAGTGTGTCCTTGTGTAGTAGTCCATAGGTGAATATCGCTTATGAGTTACCTCACTAGTTGAGCTCAGTATCTCTCGACTCTTTATCTTGGGTGGTTTGTAAAATGGGAAGCAGAGGGCCGTAAATGCTGCTTTGCAGATTGTGCTACTTGCATGATCCGTTCAAAGCAGCACGCATCATTTTTGTGTAGTTACATCTTTTTTTTCTCCAAGCGTGCAACTTGTACTGAAGCAACTACCGATTGGAAGAATTTTTGCTTTATTTTATCAGAGAGACCACATTTCCATAAGGTCGATGACCTGTTGATAATAGTCGCTGATTTATCTATGAGTCTGTTGACATCGAATTCAGTAGAGAAGATATTGTTTGTTACACTGAACTGAATTGCTTAATATTGAACTGTTTATATATTTAACTGTGTGTAAAGAAAATCTGTAATTTTGTTAAACTCAATTAGCTGAATTAGAACTGCTTAGATAAACTGAAAAGCTTGAAATAGAAATGTTTTTGACAATTAAACTATGTACTCTTGGTAAACTGAATTGTTTGAAGTGGAACTGTTTTTGACATTGAAACTCTACTTTCAATAAACTGAATTGTTTAATATTGAACTGTTTCGACATTTAACCGTGTGTAAAGAAAATCTGTACTTATACTAAGCAGAATTAGCTGAATTAGAACTATCTAAATAAACTGAATAGCTTGAAATAGAACTCATTTGACAATTAAACTGTGTACTCACGCTAAACTGAATTGTTTGAAATAGAACTATTTTCTTAAAAATGGATTTGGTGTTAACCTACAAAGGCTATGCCATAAAACCAAAACGACCAACCAATTTTAAAATTATCATCAATAACTAAAGAAAAAGTACTGATTAAATAACGATGTTTCAGTCATTTCTGTGACTTATTTAAACTCTCTGCACGGGTGCGCGAGCGCGCGCGCGCACACACACACGCACACACACACACCTACCTACGTATACACAGACTCATGTACCTATTTAAGCAGACAGACACACGCACACACTTACATACGCACACGGAAACACATATGGAACAATTTTTTATTCTGTAGGAATAAAAATGTCAAATGAGAAAAAATATTTCCTGCGTGAGACTCCCTGCGTAGATTGACACACATAAGACGTGGGTAAACACGCTGATATTCCTGAACACCTAGAACAATTAAATTTATATATATATATATATATATATATATATATATATATATATATATATATATATATATATATATATATATATATATATATATATATATATATATATATATATATATATATATATATATATGTGTGTGTGTGTGTGTATAAAAGATAGAATGTGTGTTGTGTGTATAAATAGGTGTGTGGTTTTGCGCATGTATGAGTGTGTTTTTTTTTTCATTTGAGTGACAAAAATTTTTTCATAGTATTGTAGCAAGTTCTGTAACAATAATATTGATCTTAAAGGGGCGTCCTCTTTAGAGCAGTGGCTAACGTGATACATTGTGACATCATATTAAGCGAGATCGAATTTCTATCACTCTATTGCATAGGTGCCCGTGGTGTAATGATTATCGTCGTAGGAAATGGACACGGCGACACGAGTTCAAATCCTGGACGAGACTGATTGCATTTCTCATAGCACTAATACCCTTGGGAAAGGTATGAATCCAAATATTCTCCCTCCAGCTATGGGTAAATAGTAGGACAGACTAGGTTCTTCGGTCTTGGTTAGGCAACTAGTCTAGGAGAAGGAAAACTCTGAATTCAAACCTGTAAAACTCCGCTTAAAAATTGACCTTGTGTCATATCCTGCCGAGCGGAGGGGTTGCTAAATAGTATTACTCTATTGCATTCGCTTTCACACCAATTGAGAAAGGCATGAACCCCCTTTATCTTCCCAGCTATGTGCTACATACTACCAATACAGTGGTTTGTCATTAAATAATCTACGGAATTTGGATATGCCATTAAACAAATACATCAGACCAAACCAAACCAACTGATCTTGGAAATTTACAATTTAGCAACTTTAAAAAGCGTTTTAAATTTCATTTCAGTGTTTATATTTTGTGAAGAGCTAATATACAAATAAATAAGCAAAACATATTCCTTATCAAATATGAACTTGCTTGTTTGTTTGTGGGGTAAGGAGGTTGTTTCATTGACATTATGGTTAAGTAAGGCCATATTGGCAAATGATCAGGAAAGGGTTATAAAAAAAGAGGCTTTGCTCTCTCTAGTTCAAAAAGAAAGTACACATTGAATCGGAACAAACCCGAAAGAGAGGGTATAGAAGGGGGTAATATGGATGCTTTGAAATAGTTAAAACTAACAAAACTGGAATATCAACCTTCGTGGTTTATTCAATACCGAAACCATTTTTGTTGAAGATTAGCTGTGATAATATCTAACTTATGCATGGGAGGGTAAGGGGGTTTATAACTTTTCCTAAAAGTATTGGTCCGAAAGTGAACCCACTTTCGTGACTGGAGTTCGAACTCACTATCACTTTAGTCATTTCATCCCTGGGACTCGCCTCCATTTTTGTGTAATTGGTTCTTATGATATTTTTATACGCACTCCTATTGAATCGGAATAATTTTCTAAACAGATTTATTTGATTCCTAGATGGGATCTTAACAGGTTCCACCACTCCGGTTAAGTATGGACCTGGAAGTAATGTCAATGAAAAGGCAGTCTACATTCCACAGATACCTAGAACAGTAGCCTCACCACCAGATGCAGTTTAGTGTAATAGCAATGAAAGGTCTGAGAGGACATGTGGTAATTGGCAAGGAAAGGGCGATTCCACACCCTATAAGGTCAAGAATTGGAGCCTCATCCTCAGATAGTGTTCTGTGAAATAACCAATGCTTACAAAAAATATCATCTAATTCTCCACAACTTAAAGTTGGTAAAAAATCTTTTAGTTCTTAATGTAACTCGCTTTGTACATTGAGCACTTCTATATCTTTAACTGCTACAGATTTTACTCTTTTTTTTTTATTCACTTATTTGATTTTAATGTCATATCAACCAATCGAGGATTATTTTATGCCTAAAGATTAGCTGTATTGTATTCATTGTGATTTACAGTTGTAGTTGTTATATAAGAGTATTTTGTTATGAAAAATCGGAAACTGGTTTAGCTTACTCTATCATTTATCAAACATTATACAATCATGAAGAATTTAAACATTTTCCCACAAAGTCGTTATATGACACAAGTTCATTTTAAAGTTGGGATGCAAGCACAAATCAAGACTCTTGCATGACTGATAAAAAAAAAATGCTTGAAACCGTTTGCCTTCACCTATTGGGGCGTTTCAGGCACCGAGCAATAAACTCAACCCTAGAAAGCAAATATAGCCAGTTGGGAAGGCCTCCTGGAACGATCATCAACCGTTCATAATAGAGTTATGGCCGTAGTAGGAAAACAGAGTACCGTATTTATAGTGAAAAGGATGCCAGACGAGGTAATCGGTTGTCTTATCAAGGGCTCAACGTCCTATCAAATATATATAATTTGTAGCTGATTTTTTTGGCCCATAGATAAAGCCTTAAAAGGTCCTACCAATATGGGTCAGAGTAGACCTGGAAGTAATTGCAATGAAGTGGTAATCCACTTTCTTCAGAGCTCCATGACTAATGCCTCAACATCAGATTCAGATTAGTGTTCTAACCAGGACAATAGTTATATTTGACTCATAGAAGAAACCCTAAAAGTTACTTCCACTCCGGCTATGAGTAGAATTGGGAATAATGATAATGAAGGAGTATTCCGCACTCCTCATGTATTCAAAACTGGAGGTTGACTATAAGATGCAGGTTAGTGTCATACACATGTCATCCTCTTTTTTTCTTGGGGGGTGCACTCAGGGTGTTCTAACATCCACCGTTAGAGTGTAATGAAGAAGTGGATATTTTACAGCAACTCAATATGAACTACAATAATCCGTATCAAAATCCAGTTTTCATCTAAAAACCTAATGCTATAAGTATTGTGGAATTGAAAAATAATAATTGGCTATGAGCTACACCGGGGAGAGTGGTGTCAGTTTTTAGTTGCCATTACGATACTGTAGTACACGAGTTCGAACTCCAATTGCGTTATTCCGTTCACATTTGGAATAATATCATATGGAAATCTATGAACATTCTTATCCCTCCTTTTAGGTATGGGTTAAGTACCGCTATTACTTTCCTTTAAAAAGGATAGCTTTTGCTGTAAATCACCTGCAAAAGTTAATATGTCAATTAACAAAGAAACCGAAATTGAGTATCAGTAAAAACGTAGAGACTCTCTCCACCCCCATATATATATATATATATATATATATATACCAACCGCTCCGCACGGGTAGGATATGACATAGGGTCAATTTTTAAGCGGAGTTTAACAGGTTTGAATTCAGAGTTTTCCTTCTCCTAGACTAGTTACCTCACCAAGGCTGAAGAACCTTGTCTGCCCTACTATTTACCCATAGCTGGAGGGAGAATAATTGGATTCATTCCTTTCCCAAGGATATTAGTGCTATGTGAAATGCAATCAGTCTCGTCCAGGATTTGAACTCGTGACGTCATATATATATATATATATATATATATATATTCGGTCTTTTAAAACTCACAAATACAAATCGATAAGTATATATCGTATTTGATCGCATGATATTTTAAGAGGCAGACATTATTTAAAAATGTGTTTAAACTGCAAATGTCTGGGGAAAGATTTTCGCTAAACTTCACGTTTCCTCCTCACTATCAAGAGAGTTTAAAGGTTTCGTGTATATTCAGTCCCTAATCAAATCTCAATATTTCATATGTAAATTATTGATAAGTTTGTTTAGGTACATACATGGTGAAGCAAATTCACGTTCCGAGTGATGGCATTTCATATGAACTAAAGGTAACTACAACGGTTTACTTAGAAACGTGATGTCATTGTTTGTTTGGTTTTGTTGGGTTTTATGGCATATCAAACATTGTAGGTTATTTCATGCCAAATCCACCTTATACATATATATTAAATATACATGATTTCGTTTGGTTGGGTTTTATGGCATATCAAACATTGAAGGATATTTCTTGCCAAATCCTCCTTATATATATATATATATATATATATATATGAATTGATTTGATTGGATTTTATGGAATATCAAACATTAAAGGTTATTCCATGCCAAATCCTTCTAATACATATATATTATATATACATGAATTGGTTTAGTTGGGTTTTATGGCATATTAAACATTGTAGGTTATTTCAAGCCAAATCTCCTTCAGACATATATATTAAATATACATGATTTGGTTGGGTTGGTTTTTATGGTATATCAACCATTTTAGGTTATTTAAAACCAAATCTTCTTTTAACATATATAGAAAGTATATAGGATTTGTAAACGCATTTCGTCGATAACGTTATTAAATGAGTCTAAGCTAATTTTTTACACACTAGTAAATGGTTCCAAGTATTGTGATGTATCACTAACAATTCAATTAAACATCAGTCATTTGTTTATACACGATTAAATGATCGTACAGTTCTTTTCTAAACTATTCAATTTAGCATAAATCATTTGTTGTCACTTAGTTTAAATGTCAAACGGTTGTATTCAATTCATAGATACGACCCTATCAAGATTTTCTACTCTGGGCATTTGTGAATTTGGGAGCAATTGCAGTGATAGTGTACTCCACTTTCCCTAAAGCTCCAGTTTTACAGGAGTCCTGTAATCAGATTGTTAAATGTCATTTTCAGGATTCTCGTTGTAGGGGTCTTACCCCTTTAGAGAGACGCAGTCGGTGTGTTCTAAAGTCACCGTCAACAGGGCTTTCATTGATTGTGAAATTACATTTTATATGCCGTCAAATGCGGTTGTCTCATTGGTTATTATTTCATGGTATATAAACCGTTGAGTTTTTTTTAATGTCAAATTATATATATATATATATATATATATATATATATATATATATATATATATTGCCCAGTCATGTTCACATGATAAACTGAATTGTATGAAATAGAACTTTTTGATGGTTTAAATGTGCGTAAACAAAAACTGTGTACTTATGCTAACCTGGATTACTTGAAATTGAACTGTTGACACTTAATCTGTACTTATGCAAAACTGAATAGTTTGAAATAGAACTGTTTTTACATTTAACTGTCTGTAAACAAAAATCTGTGAATTTACGCGAAAATCAATTGTTTGAAATTCAGTAAAACCATTACACACGGCTAACGAAGTCATGGACAGCTATCGATAGGCTATCATATGGAAATCAGACCTGACCGATAAAATGAAACGCAGTTTCTTCCAGGCAGTGGTCGTATCGATACTGCTGTATGGATGCACTACTTAGACGCTAACTAAACGGCTGGAGAAGAAGCAAGACGGCAATTACACAAGAATGCTGCGAGCAATATTGAACAAGTCCTTGCGGCAACACCCCACAAGGCACCAACTATACGGCCACCTACCTCCCATCACGACAACTATCCAAGTTAGACGAACTAGACATGCAGGACACTGCTGGAGAAGTAGGGAAGAACTCATAAGTGATGTACTCCTATGGACCCCCACATATGGCCGGGCAAAAGCAGGACGATCAGCTCGAACATACATCCAGCAGCTATGTGAGGATACGGGATGTAGCCCTGAAGACCTGCCAGAGGCGATGAACAATAGGTAGAAGTGGCGAGAGAGGGTCAGGGATATCTGTGCTAGCGGCATGACATGATGATGATGATGATTTAGCTGTGAGCAAATAAACGTGCTCAGGCTTGATTAAAAATCTTATATACAAAATGTGTTTCGAAATTATATATTTAATATATGTCTAAAAAGGATTTGACATTAAAGGACCTACAATGGTTGATATGCCATAAAACCAAACTAAACCAAACCAAATCAATTTTGCAAGTATTCATATCTAACATGAAAAATTTGCACACCGCTGTATTGTTTTAAATAACTTTTAACTATTATCCTTGTTTAATGATTGAACTGTTATATTTGACCTATAGTTTGAAACCTATCAAGTACTACTTCTCAAGGTGTGAGTGGAGAAGAAGTAATGATAATGAAAGAGTACTCTTCATTTCCACAAATTTTAGGACAGGAGTTTCATCAGCAGATAAAGTTTAGTGTCATGCCAAGATGTTCAGACTTGCTTTTTTCTTAACAGAATTGACCCGTATCTGCCCTCTGCTAGTAACTTTAACATAAAATAGAGCTGAACGGTGTTTAGTAACTGAGCAGTTAGAAGGATACGGTCAGAAAATCGATGCTTAAGCTTGACGCGGCCAGCCAATTGATCGGATCGGGTCTCTGCCACCGTCTGTCTAACCTGGTACGGACCAAAGGGGAGAGTTGCCGATAATATGACCACTTTGCTGGGTCACGGAGAGTACAGGCACCAGCATCCCGTCCCCAAGCCTTATAGGTCATCACTTATAGCCAACAGGTGGCCATCTTTTGAAGGAGATCCTACCTATCTACAGAGATGTAGTGGACGTATTCTGCAGATCTTGAACGGTTGAAATACGGTATTCAATCATATAGATGTACTTATAAAAAAACGAAGAGAATAGTTTGAACAAATATTTATTGTATGGGAAATTATTTAAATTTTTAAATCTTAGTAATCCTTTATGAATATATTGCAGTTGACTGAAATAGCTGAATTTTTTTCTTCCTTAAAGGAAAAAAATCTCATTCTATCTGCATCGGCTATGGATTAACCTTTTTTTTAATCTGAAATATCAAATAAACTTATTTGATAAGTTCATCTGATTTAATGCAAAGAAAACAGTCAATACAGTTGCAATGTTTACTTTGTGAAATTAGCAAAGCTTTATAAAAGAATATTTAAGCAGAATCCATTGTAGGTCTGCATTTTATTGAATGAAATTTTCGATTTTCCTGCTTATTTTTGTATATACAAACAGACACATATGTGCATGTTTGGTTTCGTTTTAATTTAAGGCATATCAACCATTGTAGGTTATTTCATGCCAAATCCTCCTCATACATAAATATTAAATATATATGATTTGGCTTGGTTGGGTTTTATGGCATATCAAACGTTGTAGGTTATTTAATGCCAAATCCTCCTCATAGATAAATATCAAATATATATGATTTGGTTTGGTTGGGTTTTACGGCATATCAAGCATTGTAGATTATTTAATGCCAAATCCTCTTTATACATATATAATGAAAATATATGATTTGGTTTGATTTGAATTTACGGTATATCAATCGTTGTAGGTTATTTAATGCCAAATCCTCTTTACACGTATATATTGAATATATATGATTTGGTTTGGTTCGGTTTTATGGCCTATGAACCATTGTAATTTATTTAATGCAAAATCCACTTTATGCATATATATCATATATATATATATATATATATATATATATATATATATGACTTGGTTTGGTTGGGTTTTATGGCATATCAACCATTATAGGTTATTCAATGCAAAATCCTCTTTATATGCATATAATAAATATATATGATTTGGTTTGGTTGGGTTTTATGCTATATCACCAGTGTGGGTTATCAAATGCTAAATCCTGTTTATACAAATATACTAATCTATGATTTGTAAACACAGGCTCATTTTTGCACACAGTTTAATTATTTAAAATATTTCTAACAGGAATAATTCAATTTACCAAGTATTGCTATATATCATTAAGATCTCAACTGGATATCAACCTTTTGTTTACTCTCACATAAATGATAAAACAACTCTATTTCTAACAATTCATTTTAGCACAAGTAATTTGTTTGGACCCAGTTTAAATGTCAAACAGTTCTATTCGACCCATAGATAGAACTCTATCAAGTCCTACCACTCAAGGCCAGAGTGAACCTGAGAGAAATTGCAATGAAGAAGTACTCTACATACCATAAAGGCACAGGACTGCAGCCTCACACTCGGTATTACCCCCACTGTAAAGATGCTGTCGGTGTATTCTACAGCCCCAACCGACTTGAGTACATGATCATGGAGAACCATATTTAAGTAAGTAGTAAATTTGGCGACCTTAGTCAAGGGGAACCCGAAGGCTCCCTTTACAAAAGCTACAACACCGATGTGTAGGGGAGGGTTCTACTCCATTTCCTGGATTGCTCCACTTTACCCTTGATCCTTACCTTATAGTGCTGAGTACTAAGCAAGACAGCATCAAGTACCATTTTTTGTGTCTTTGGTATGACTCGATCTGGGATTGAACCCCGGTCCGGGAACCATTGGTGGACACTATAATTATTAGGCTAATGGCCTGGTTATATATATATATATATATATATATATATATATATATATATATATATATATATATATATATATATATATATATATATATATATATATATATATATATATATATATATATATATATATATATATATATATATATATATATATATATATATATATATATATATATATTGGCAGTATGCATTCTCTTAATCCTGTGTCATTCAAAACTACGAAGAATATTCTTTTTAACTGCTGATAAACATTTTATCGTCTTACAAAAGGTTCATGTTTTCTTAAATTTATATAAAAAGATCAAAAAATTATATTCTTGTCCCATTGGCTGAACTTAGATTGTGTTAACTCAAAATCCTGCTGGGAAGTAAGGCCCTCCCGCCAAAAAAAGTTGTGTCCTGCATATAACACTGTACTACCTTTGATGGTGATATTTTGTGCCAGAGTGTTAGAACTTGTTACGATCCTATCCATCTAATATTTCGGTTCAAAAATTAGTTATATTTGGTTGGAATTCTTGAAGCCATATGACTGTAACATGTTTATATAAAGACTAGTTACTTGAAGCTTTAACCTTTTAGTAAAGATTATAATTGGTTAAAGTAAATTTGACGACCGTAGTCGAGAGCGACCAGAAGGCTCTTTTTTAAATAGCTACTATACTGCAGTGTAGGGGAGGGCGCTATTCCTTTCCCTGGATTGCTCCACTTTACCCTTGATATGTACCTTGTATTGCTGATTGTTAAGCAAGGAGGTATCAAGTACCATTTTTTATGTCTTTGGTATGACGTGACCTGAGATTGAATCCAGGTCTCCCGGACAATTGGCGAACATTCCTAAGTGGGTAGAGTGTTCGCTACGTTCGCCCACTTTGCTTGCTTTATAATTGGTTTTTCAAAACCATATAAGCGTACAAATTATCATTTTTAGAAAGAAATAATAACTTGAAGCCATATAATTATTAGTATTTGATAGAAATAATTGAAACCACATTACATTGTGTAAATTATTTGTATTACATAGAAATACTTGATATCACATAAATGTGAGCAAAAAAAAAAACCCTCACAAACATATACATATAAATATCTACTGAATCCTATTCCCTAACCACTTGGCATGAAATACTCCAAGACGAATTGACATACTACTAAAATCATCAATGCTTGAAAGTGGAATGTACAATATCAGATGTACACGGTATTTTAAAATTAGATATTAAAAGAATGAAAAAATAGAAGCTATATATGTCAATGATATTTGTACAAGCAAAACGAAAAAAGAAAATAAACCTTTTTAACAACAACCAAAACAATTGATCGTGACCAAACCAAATGTGACGAAGAGGCTAACGTTCTTGACTGCAACATCGGGGTAAGTAAGTTCGAACTCCAATTGTGCTATTACGTTTTTTTTATCAGACTGATACCCTTGGGAAAGATATGAACTTCTTTATCCCCTTTCTCTGGATTAAATGATACCACTGATATTTTTCTACGAGGATGGCTTTGGCATTTGATAACCCATAAAGATTGATAGGCCCTTAAACAAAATAGCCAAGCCAAACAAAACCATCACAGAGATCCTAAATTAGTCTGTGGATACTTATATATTAATTGTATATTAGTATTCACCATATCAATTTCGAGTAAACATATTGATATAGTATATGCAAAGAATAAAAGTTTTATAAGTACCTATTATATTCACTTTGAATTTGCAATCAGTCATTAAATCTCTGATCAATGAAAATGTTTTCACTATTCCAATCTAATACTAAAAATTACACAGTTATCCAGTTTCCAGTATTCCTGACTAATACTAATGTTTTGTATAAACTAAAATGCATTGAACTATTCTTGTCTAAAACTAATAATTTGTACCCAATTATATGCTTTCAAGTATTTATGCCATTTAAGTAAGCAATAATTATAATAATAGTAGAACACGAAAGTGACGATTATACCAATGTATAACAATTTGTTATAGTCATCAAAGGATTGTTACCAGTCGGCTGGGGCTGTAGAATACACCGAATACACCTCTACAGAGGAGTAAGACTCACCCTATGAGTGTCCTGTTGTATGACACTAAACAATCTGTTGTTGGCGCTCCAGTAAAGATGAAGCTTTAGGGCATGTGGAGTACCCCTTTATTGCCATCGCTCCTAGGTCCACTCTGGCCCGGAGTGGTAGCACCTGATAGGGTCCTATCTAATATCTTTCTTGGAAGTTTGATCTAAAGATGAAATCTTAACAGGTACTACCATTTTGGGTCAGAGTGGACATGGAAGTAATGGAAATTAATGGGTGTCTTTACACTCTATAAATCTTCAGAAGACGTACCAAATTATTGGATGCAACTTAGTGGCATACCAAGTGTAATATATTGCATTGACCGGCAATGAACTCGGCGAATATAGTTGAGAGATACATTCGACCGTACATAAAATCAACAAAGTGACAACCGGAAAAACAAAAATGAGTGGGCATGATACCCGTAGCATAAAAAAATGCGTGGGTGTAAGCCATGACCAATGGAGAACGAGCAATACGTTGTTATAAGCTGTGACCGATGGTGAACAAGCAAAGTGTGGGTGAAGAGGCGTGGCCATGTGGGTTGTGTGGGAGTTTTAAGACTATATAACGTCTAGAATTTTGTCTGAAGTCATTTCCACCTGGCGGTTCCGACTCTCGAGAGATCCTTTGTGTGCGCGAACTCTCGCTAACCGCTCTCTTGCTCCACACTAGTTTCCCTGTCGAAGAATAAAAATTTAAGATTATATCTTTCTCTATACGTATTCCTCGTTGTTTGTAAAGACCCAGCTGTAGTACATTATGTTATGACCCTCAGGAGTTTGAGAAACGTGTTAAAAATATTGTTGTATTACCATACAAAAAAGTAATGTAATCTTAACACTTTTGGCAGCATTTGATCCTATTTACCAACCCCTCTGCTCGGGCAGGATATGACACAAGGTCAATTTTTAAGCGGAGTTTAACAGGTTTGAATTCAGAGTTTTCCGTCTCCTAGAATAGTTGCCTAACCAAGGCTGAAGAACCCAGTCTGTCCTACTATTTACCCATAGTTGGAGGGAGAATAATTGGATTCATACATTTCCCAAAGGTATTAGTGCTATGTGAAATGCAATCAGCCTCGTCCAGGATTTGAACTCGTGTCACCGTGTCAATTTCCTACGACGATAACAATTACACCACGGGCACCTCCACTTTGGCAGCATTTGATAACCCATGAAAATTGATAGGCCATATGTTGACAGTATCCCTGGCAGATTTTTAAGAACCTCCCCACCAAAAATGGTGACCCATTTATAACACAAACTGCATCTAACACTGAGCCTCCATTTCTGAATATATGTGGAATATGAAGAACACTTTGACTGTTATTTCTCTCAGGTCCACTTTAATCTAAATTGGTAGTATCTTTAGGGTCCCATCTTTTGATCAAATAGATCTGTTTTAAGATTGTTCTTATTCCATAAATCTGCTCATAAAATGTAAATATGAAAGTACAGTTAATGTGATTCAGTACTTTCAAAGTATTAAATAATACTAGACGCGTTGACGTGCTGTTAAAATTCTATCTATCAATGAACCAAAAGTGATCTCATCATCTACTCTGTCAATGAATTCCTGCCAAATTCTTGTCAATATGAGTCAAAGAACTACACTCATTTATAGCGTTAAAATAACGATTCCAGTGACTCGTACGAGATATTCTTGATTGATTCTAATCTGGAGCAAAGCTTACTTTCATTTTTCATTTTCTCATATTTTTCCACTCGGTCTTAGGATCTTTGTATAACTAAAACAGCCAATCATTCCAGTAAAATAATCGATATGTTCATGGTTAGAATTCTAAATCTTTTTTTTAACATTACGAATCGATCTTTTACTGATTTTGCTTAAAAAAAGACATTCTTTTGGAGAACTTTTATAACTAGTTTAAACAATAAACAATAAAGAAAGGCTGATTGGTCAATGATAATCGATATTTTCCTTGTCCACATTCGAAAGAATTTGATATTCGTCATATTTTAGTTTGTTTAGCGGAAAATCGATCTTAAATACAATTTGTTCGATTTGGTCTGAAATGATTAGGAATCAAATATGATCGTTATAATTCAGATAACAAGTAAATCATAAAAAGAAAAAAGAAGGAAAGAAAGAAAAATAAAAGACATCGAAGTATATGATTAAGGGAAAAATGAAAAAGAAAGAAAGAAAGAAAGAAAGAAAGATACAATAAAAATGAAAGAAATCAAATATGATCATTATAATTTAGATAACTAGTAAATAATTGGAAGCATTGGAATAAAGAAAGAAAGAAAGAAAGAAAGAAAGAAAGAAAGAAAAATAAAAGACATCGAAGTAAATAAAAAGAAAAAAAGTAAAAAAAAAGAAACACAGAAAGAAAAAACAAAAATAAAAGACATCAGAATAAATAAAAATTAAAAAATTAAGTAAAAAGAAAGAAAAAAAGAAAGAAGGATGAAATGCATCAAAATAAATAAAAGAAAAAAATCATGTAAAAAGAAAGAAAAAAGTGAAGATTGAGAGATACAATAAGAAATGAACGAAATCAAAGCAAATGATTAAATCAAAGTAAGAAAAGTTGTAGGACATGGAAGTGACGGGAATACCAATTGTAGTGTGCGCACTAGGAACGTTTCCTTAAGGGCTGGGAAAGGAAAATGAAGAATTGAATATCAGAGGAAGAATTTAGACCATCCAAACTACAGCACTGTAAACATCAGTTATAATACTTAAAAAAATTACTGGGGACCTGAGGAAACTTGCTGTCACTTACTCATCAGTGAAAAACCGCTAATTACAAAAAGACGAAAACGAGGAAGAAAAAGGTAACAACGACGTGAATTGACTACCAAAAAACCTACGATAGGGTCCCGAAAACTTGGACATTAGAATGTCTGAAAATGTACAAAATATCCAACAAAGTCATAAAGTTCATCACGAAAGATATAAAAAAAGACCTGGAAAGTGGAAATAACAGCAAAAGGGAAAACTTTGACAGAGGTGAAAATCCAGAGAGGCATCTTTCAGTGTGATGCACTGTCGTCATTACAATTTGTAATAGCATTGATGCAACTGAATTACACACTTAGTAAGTAACCTGGGGACTACAAATGAACTTAGTCACAAGAAAAGTTTAATCTTTTATGTACATACAAAAATCAAGCTGTTTGCAAAAATAGAACAATATCTGGAGACACTAAAACAAACACTGAAAATATATAACTAGGATAAAGGAATGGAATTTGGAATGGAAAAATGTGCCACGCATATAATGATAAGTGAAAAAAGACAAATAACTTAAGGAATAGAACTGCAAAGCCAAGAAAAAAAAAAATAACAAAGGGGAAATGACAAGGATATTCAGATATAAACGGATTACCTATTCCCTGTGAAAAGACCAGAGCTTGTGTTAATCAACACGAAACAAAGGACTTGTTGTCAAGTGAATATTGCCTTTGCATAGGACCACAGAATGAAAACAATAATAATAATAATAATATTAAGAAATTTGGAATGGAAAAATGTGCCATGCTAATAATGAGAAGTAAAAAAGAATAATAGAGGAAGGAATAAAACTGCGAAATCAAGAAAGAATCAGAGCGCTAAAAAAATAAAAAAAGGAAAATGACAAGGATTTTGAGACATAAATGGATTACCTAATCCCTGTGAAAAGACGCACGCTAGTGTTAATCAACACAAAAGAGGGACTTGTAGTCTAGTGGATGTTACCTTTGCGTGAGACCACAGAATAATAATAATAATAATAATAATAGTAATAATAATAATAATAATAATAATAATAATAATAAGAAGAAGAAGAAGAAGAAGAAGAAATTTGGAATGGAAAAATGTGCCATGCTAATAATCAGAAGTAAAAGAGAAGAATAAAGGAAGGACTAGAAGTGCCAAATCACGAAAAAATCAGAGCGCTTGTAGAAAAAAAAAAAAAAAACATTACAAGTACATAGAAATATTGGAAGCGGACACCATTAAACAAGTGGAGATGAAAGAAAAAAAAAAAGAAACGGATGTCTTAGAAAATTTCTCGAAACAAGCTCATCGCAGAATTCCCATCAAAGGAATAAACACCTAGACAACCCCGCCTCTTGTAAGATTCTTGTAAGAACCATTCTTAAAAAGAACAAGGGAAGAATACAGATAAATGGACCATAGGACAAGAAAGTTAACGATGATACACAAATCTTTATATCCGAGAGATGACAAAGACAAATTTTATGTGTCAAGAAAATGAGAAAGAGGATTCACCTGTATTTAAGATTACGTGGGTGTATCAATACGAGGCCTCAAAGACTTCATTAAAAAGAAAAAAAGAATAATTAAAGCAGCCAATAACATCACTGACAACATAAACACCAACAGAACAACAATAACCAGGAAACAGAAATGGGAGGAAAAACAACTGTATGGATATTTCAAGCGACAAAGTGCCGAAATATCACCATTGAATACCTGCAAAACGGAAACCTAAATAGAGAAACTGAAAAGCAACACAAAACAACGCCATAAGGATCAAATATATTGAAGCGAAAATCGATAACACGCTAGAGATTAGCTAGGGTAGATTACGTGGTGACAGAGCCGAAACCATTAATCACATAATAAGCGAATGAAGCAAACTTGTGTAAAGTGAGTGTGAGACTAGCCAGGACTCAGTAGGAAATGTGACCCACTGGTAATAGTGAAATAAATTGAAATTTGATCAATCTACCAAATAGTATATTCACAAACCAGAATCCGTCTTGGAGAATGAAACGTACAATATTCTCTGGGAATTTTAAATACAAGATCACCTAATCTCAGTAAGAAGACTTTTTATTTCAGTGGACTACTGAATGAAAATCAAAGAAAGCGAAACGAGTGAGAAATACGTGGACTTTGCTAGAAAACTAACAAAGCAGTGGAACATGAGGGTAACGGTGATACCAATCATAAATGGAGTGTTTGGAACAGTTCTTGCAAACTTGGAAAGGGGACTGGAAGATAAGGATATAGGAAGACAAAACGAGACAATCCAAACTACAGTATCATTGAGATCGTTCAGAATACTGAGAAGAAAAAAGCGGACCTAAAAAGACTTGTTGTCACTCAGTCTTTAGTGAAAGACCATCAGCAAACGCTGATGTGAAAAACTGACAAGATGTAAAATAATAATTATATGCACAAACCAGAATCTGTTCGAGACTCATAAAATTTAGATTTGAGATACCAGAACGTCTTGCCCAGTCACTGACTGTACCTCTGCAGAAGGGTAAGACCCCCCCCCACAACGAGAATCCTGGGTATAACACAATACAATCTGATAGTGAGGTTCCTGTAATACGGTAGCTTTGAAGAATGTGGAGTTACTCTTCATTGCCATCGGTCCTAGGTCCACTCTGGCCCGGAGTGGTTACATCTGCTAGGACCCTATCTATGGGTTAAATAGAACTAAACTGCGTACTTATGCTAAACTGAAATGTTAGAAATAGAACTGTTTGACTAAACTGGATTGCTTGAAATAGAAATGTTTTAACAATTAAAATGTATACTTACATGTAAACTGCGTACTAATGCTAAACTGAATTGTCTTAAATGGAACTGCTTTTGACATTGAAACTGTTCTTAGGGTAAACTGAATTGCTTGATATAGAACAGTTTTGTAATTTAACTGTGTGAAAACAAAATGTATACTTATACTAAACTGAATAGTTTGAAATAGAAATGATTTTGACAATTAAACTGTATACTCATGCTAAACTGAATTGTTGGAAATAGAACTGATTATTTGTATAAATTGAATTTGGCATTAAATAACCTACAAAGGTTGATATTTCATAAAAACCAACCAACCAAACAACTAGCAAAAAATCCCCAACTCACTGCACAGGACTCGATGCTATGATAATTACCACCAACACACAACCAAAAAAAAAAAAAAGAAGAAAAGGAATAGAGAACTTGCCGTGCAGTGGATTTTGCTGTCCCAGGAGGCCACTGAGAGAAAATCAAAGAAAATGAAAAAGTTCTTAGACTTTACAAGAGAACTAAGAAAGCTGTGGAAGATGAACGTGACGGTGATACAAATTGTAACTGGATCACTTGAAACGGTCCCCAACGGCTAGGGAAAGGCGGAGGGGGGAATTGTAAATCAAGGACGAATCGAGATCATCCAGACTAAAGCATCGATGAGATCCGCCAGATAACTGAGAAAAGTATCGGAAACCAGAAGTGACTTGCTGTCACTCAGAATCCAGGTTTGGTTTGGTTACTTTGTTTAATGGCATATCAAACTTTATAGGTTATTTAATGCCAAAGCTATTCTCCTTGAAGATCAGTTGTGGTACTATTTGACCCATAGCTGGGAGGATAAGGGGGTTCATACCTTTCCCTAGGGCATTTGCCCGAAAGTGAACGTAATAGCGCGACTGGAGTACGAACTCGCTTACTATGATTCCGCAGTCCATTGCTTTAACCATTACACCACGAAGACACCCCCCCATTAGAATCCAGTGAAAACCACCAGTTAACGCAGGTGTGAAAAATATAAAAGGTGTAAAATAATAATAATAATAATAATAATAATTGTTGGAACCAAACAAAAGTTTACTGAATGAGAAATAACCAAAACGGAGGTTGGACATAAAATGGAGATCTTTATAACGGTAACAAAATACAATACTCGCCAGCAGAGTGAATAAAATACCCATTGCCAGTGGTAATTGCTTAAAATAATTAGTATTTGTCGTACGTCCCACCAACCAGACAAGTATGGCACAAGGACTATTTAAGATGAGTCCGAGAGCAGGGCCGTTGTTTAGACATGCCAAGCGGCTCCAAAAATGAATCGGGCCCCGTCGACATTCCCCTAAAAAGGTCACATCAGGCGCCAGGCGATAAACCTAGCCCCTCCAAGGGAGGTTAGAGCTGAGGCTCGAGGAGGCTCAGGCGCGTGACGTGAATGCTGGCCTTCCCTCGTCAGGTTGCCTCAACTGAGTATCCACCGACTGAGTCAGCATAATTACTTCCCTCACAATAGTGTTCAACGTATTTATGAGGAATGGGACCAACGCATTAATATTTATGGGTAGGTTAATCTCGGACAGAAGACCAGACCTAATAATAATCAGCAATAAAAAAGAGAACTTGCAAAATTGTCGACTTTGCTGTCCCGGCTGACCACAGAATAAAACTGAAAGAATGTGAAAAGTAGGTTAAGTACCTCGACCTTGCTAGAGAATTGAAAAAAAACTATTGAACATGCAGATGACAATTATACTAATTGTAATTGGTGCGTTTGGAACAGTAACTAAA
Source organism: Sepioteuthis lessoniana (assembly GCA_963585895.1). Classification (NCBI taxonomy): domain Eukaryota; kingdom Metazoa; phylum Mollusca; class Cephalopoda; order Myopsida; family Loliginidae; genus Sepioteuthis; species Sepioteuthis lessoniana. The sequence continues at coordinate 36,189,459 of OY757906.1, forward strand.
GGATTACTAAAGGGACTGAAGGACTTGGAAGTTGGCGGACGAGTGGAGACCATCCAAACTACTATATTAATGAGAACGGCCAGAATACTGAAAAGAGTCCTGGAGACTTGAGGAGACTTGCTGTCACTCAGACTCCAGTGAAAAACCATCAGCTAACGCTGATGTGAAAAACTCTGTGTAAATGATAATAATAATAATAATAACTGTCCTAGAAAATGACTCGCATAAACTCCTATGGGACTTTAACATATAAACGGATCACCTAATCCCGGCTAGAAGATCAGATCCCATAATAATCAACAAAAAAAAGAGAGAATCTGCAAAATTGTAGACTTTGCTGTCCCGGCGGAGCACAGAATAAATCTGAAGGAAAGAGAAAAGAAGGATAAGTACCTCGAGCTTGCTAGAGAATTGAAAAAGCTGTGGAATATGAAAGTAACGATTGTGCCGATTGTGATTGGTGCGTTAGGCACAATAACTAAAGGATTATTAAAAGGCCTGAAGTTGGCGGACGGATAGAGATTATCCGAACGACAGCAATGCTAAGAACGGCCAGAATCCTGAGACGAGTCCTGGAGACTTGAGGGGACTGGCTGTCACTCAAACTCCAGTGAAAAACCATCAGTTAACACTGATGCGAAAAACTCTAAAGGAGTAAAATAATAATAATAATAATAATAATAATAATAATAATAATGGCCAAGATACCACCTAATTTCTTATTGAAAATCTGCTAATCTTGTTGTTTATGACATATTTTATGAAACTAAAGTGTTTAACGTCTTTTCTGTTTTGTATTTATGTACTGTTTAATAATTTGAAAAAACGTAATAGAATATATTATATGTGTGGTAATTCTATATCTTTCACCTGGGCTTGTTCATTTATTTGCAAAGAACGAAAAAGAACCCAAAAAATCAAAATGATCAAAAATGTTAAAAACTGCAGAATGGACTAGGTTTGTTGGTATTCTTAGTTTAATAGTACAACTTAACCCATAACTGTCACGAGGATAAGGGAGTTTTAACAATACCCTAGAGCACTAGTCCGAAAGTGAATGTAATAGTGTGAGTGAAGTTTGAACTCACTTGTTACGATATCACCGTCGAGCACTTTAACCACAGTGCCACTTGGAATCCTTCATTGATAGTTTTGGTTTGTTTGTTTTTTTTTTTTTGTTTGTTTAATGGTATATCAACCTTTGTAGGTTATTTAATGCCAAAGCCATTCTCCTAGAAGAACAGTAGTGGTGCTATTTAACCCATAGCTGGGAGGATAAGAAGGTTCATACTTTTCTCAGGGGTATTTGCCCGAAAGTGAACGTAATAGCGCGACTGGAGTTCGAACTCGCGTACTACGATTCCGCAGTCCATCGCTTTAACCATTACACCACGAGGACAATCCCCTTCATTGATGGAGAAATTGATAGACTAAAAGATTGGAACAAACTGAGAGATATAGATAGATAAATATATAGATTTGGTTTGGTTTCTTGGTTTAATGACATATCAACCTTCGTCGGTTATTTACAGCCAAAGCTAACCTTACAGAAAAACAGTAGTGGTACCTAGTAGTTGGCGACCGTAGTCGAGGGCGACCAGAAGGCTCCCTTTTCAATAGCTACTACACCAAGGTGTATGAGAGGGAGCTACTCTTTTCCCTGGATTGCTCCACTTTACCCTTGATACGTACCATATATTGCTGAGTGTTATGCAAGCAGGTATCAAGTACCATTTTTAATGTCTTTGGTATGACGCGACCTGGGTTTGAACCCAGGTCTTCCGGACCATTGGCGAACAAGCCATAACTGGAGAAATAAGGCAGTTCAAACATTTGCAAAGGGTATTCGTCCGAAAGTAAACATAAAAGCGTGACTGGAGTTCGAACTCGCTTACTACGATATCACATTCCAGCACCTTTGCCACAACCTCCCAGGGAACTCCAGATAGATAGATAGATTTTGTTTGTTTTTTTTTTTTTTTCAGTGGCATATCAACCTCTACATGCGTTATTTAATCCAAAAGCCATTCCCCTAAATGAACAGTATTGATTTTATTCAACATAAAGCTACGAGTGGGAATAGGTTTTGTAATCGGTAAATGCATGCTTATGATAATGCAACATGTTAAATCGACTGAGAAAATGATAATGATAATAATTACAAACGGAAAATAAGACTAGGCAAGCCTGGGTGGGAAACGTTCCAGTGGGAATGGTGCAAGAGGATAAAATTTGTCCTTATTAAAAACTCGTATATACACAAATAAGAATCTGTTCTAGTAAATGAGGAGCACTAAACTGTGGCATTTTTTAAAGATACAAACGGATCCCCTAATCCTGTAAAGAAGAAAAAAATAGTTGGGGCACTTGGGAAGGTACCTCATGTAAAAGAGAGTTTAAAGAACTGCAGAACAACATGAATTCATAAAACTTGTTCATTAAGAAGTTTAAAAAATGTTGATAACTGAGTTCTTCCAAAAAAGTCGTTGTATTTTTATTTTCATTACAATACTAAAGGACAAACGATTTTAGTTTATATACCTAATGTGCATCATATATGCATATTGAACATGAAAGATTTATTTGAATTATTGTATTGAACATGAAACAGCTGTCATGGACAGCTAAATATAAGAAAAAACAAGGATCATAATTTCTTTTTAATCATGATTATAATAATTCTAATAAACAGAGAAATAGATGGAAGAAAGAGAGAAAGAGTTAAAAGTTTAAACCAACGGATAGAGGAAGAAAAAGAACGTGTTCTAATTAAGTGAAGAACAATTCTTTACATAAACATTTAGATTTTGATGATTACAAAACGTTTATCTTTAAAATTGGGATATTTCAAATTGCATATAATTTATTCAATTCGTGACGTCGAACGATCTTGAAGACATCAAAGTAATCTGTCATCTCACAAGTTTGCGAATGTTCAGAGAGGATTTTTTTTTTCAATTAAAGTCTCTTCGCAGGAACCCCTTGAAATGCTGACCCCAGAGTATGAATCCCCAAGTGTTACCTTTTTTTTAGGAGCCCTGGGATCCGTGAACTATAGGTAGGAAACCACTGATCTATGGAATAGGTAAAACAAGAAACGAAGCCCATATACGGGGGAATATATCTGTCAAAAGAACTTCATAATATAAAGAGTTGTCAGAGGCAAATTCGATTGAATATATATATATATATATATATATATATATATATATATATATATATATATATATATGAAGGACTTGAAAAAACGTATGCAGATCAAAAAGTAAAGGCGAATCAAAAGAAACACACTGAAAGAAGAAAGTGCAGAGAATAAAATAAAAAATAAGGTGGGAATATATATATATATATATATATATATATATATATATATATGTGTGTGTGTGTGTGTGTGTGTGTGTGTGTGTGTGTAAGGAAAAAAGGATTGATAGTCAGACAGGCAGACAAAGATGCATAGATAAACTTATCAAAAGAAGTCCAATATATATAAGATACATTAAATAAATACAATGTGCGTATATATATATATATATATATATATATATATATATATATATATATATATATTCTGCTTTAGATTAAAAAGATAAGATCTGTAAAGAAAAAATTGAACACAAAAAATAGAAAAAAATCGTGAAAGAGGAAGAGCAGAGAATAAGAGAAAAAAAAACAATATAGGATATATAATTAATATAGGGAAAAAAAGGATGAAAAAACAGACGGATAGATAGATAGATAGATAGATAGATAGATAGATGAAATTGAGGATATATATATATATATATATATATATATATATATATATATATATATATATTAGAAAGACAAAGTGTAACTGTAAAGAATCACGAAACTGTGAAAGAATGTAGAAACATAAAGAACAAAAGGAATGACAATGAAAATGCTGAGATTGATATGAAAAGAGATTTATGAAAGAAAGTATGAAGAAGAACGCTGGATAGACGCGAAAACGAAGAAAGCCTAGATAATTTACAGTGAACGAAAACCAAAAAGGAAGAGAATATAAAGAAAAAAATGAAGTAAAAAATATGTGTGAAATAAAGATAGACTGATGAATAATACTCATGTGGGAGCCTTTGAAAGACGCAGGAATGCACTGAATTTTAAAGACGACAGGAGATGATAAAGAAGAGACTTCAGAAAAATAAAAGAAAAAAAAGAAAAACAGCCAGTAGTGATAAAATGGAGTAAATGAAATTACTAGGATGAAAAAAAAAAAGGAATTATTACAATATGGCGGCTGAAAATATTCCAAAGCTGATACAGTTGGTAGAAAAGATTGAAAAAGTAAAGTTGAAAGAAAGTAAAAGAAAAGAAAAAAAAATGGACTGAAAAAAAATGACAATACAATCAATAAGAGAAAAAAAAGTTAGACTTGAAGTAGATTTTTGCTGGGCCAGAATATTTTTTCAAAGATATTCGTTTATCCTTTGATTTTGTTCTTTTCGGATATTTTTGTCTTTTTAAAAATATTTTTTCCTATTTTATTGCTTCTTGGTTTTATTATTTTGTATGTGGATTTATCTACCTATTTTTTTCGATTAAAGATTGTAGGAAAGGTCATTTTGCACTTGATCAAACGGATATATGTTCAAATGTCAATGATGGCATATTTTCACCTATTGGGAAATGTACATGAGCTATAAAACTGATTGGCAAATCGTTCCTGAGACGTAGATTCAAATGTTAGTCAATTCATAAAAAGACAAATTGATATATATATATATTATCATCCACAGACAGACTGTTTCGTTGTATCACAACTCTTCACTGTGGCTAGACACACGAGATTCCCGAAGCTGGAATCGAAACTTGGCTGACCTAAACGCCAACCCAAGATTCTACCACTCAGCTACAAGGAAACTAACGCAAGCAAAGCAAATTTAAACGCTTATGTAACATATTTATTTTGTTTACATATATCCGCTGAACGGCTATCGAGAGCTCAATTCATTTGAAGCGCTTTGCTTTTCGGTAGGGGCAACCATTACTTCCCTCGCTAGGTAGGGGAGCATATATATATGAGCTTCAGGTGGCTGTACAATTGTTGTTTTGTGGGCTGCTGCTTCTTGGATTTGTCAAAAACAGCACATAGTGAACTTCTCTAGTTTCTTTCAAGGTTTTTGAGTCGATTCATTTCGTTTTTTACCAACGCACTCTTGGCCGCTGGGCTGGGACACACTTCAGCCGGTCGTGTTCATAGGTACACAGATCGGTTCGGATGTGTCTGTTCCTGTGGCAGTTGGTCGAGGCCATCTGACATGGATTCCGGGAAGACGATATACATGTCACGTCCGCTGGGAACGGCGCTTCTTGAGCTTCAGGGGGCCGGATCCACAGGCTTCAAACTTCCTCGTGGTTATATCTCCAGCCTGCAGCCAACATATGGTGAATCCATACAATTGTACCGACCCGAACACAGCTTAGAAGAAATCCCGTTGTATTTTTCAGAGAGATTAAACTTTTATAAACCTATCAATACCAGTCCACATCTTATGGCCACTTATATTACGAACAAGACTCAGTTGACACTGATGATAAGTAAAGATGAACTCATAAACAATATTCTCTCATAGACTCCGACATATGGACAAAGAAAAGACTATTACATTGTTGTATAACAGAGAAAGACGACAACGTTGATTTATAAAAATCTTTTTGTTTTGTTTTGTTTTATTACACAAAATGTACGGAAAATAAGAGTAATCGAAGGCTGCAGATAGCTGAGCTGCACACACAGTGGCCGATGTACGAATCTTTAGTGAGCCACTATTTTTATTCCTTCAGCTCGTGTTGAAATATTCCTGGGCGCAAATTCTTGTCAGCGCACTTCCTTCAGCTTGCACACATTGCACACGGACACGCCTCATTCTAACATGCCACCCTCGCAAATTCTCGTTTTTACATCTCCAGCCTACCGCTTACACAATTTATGAGATCATGCTTCCTTCTAGCATGCCACCCACGCCAATTACGAGGAATTTCCATGGGGAACACCAGCGTCCCGTTTACTTTAGGTACCAGGTGCATTTCCTGTCATTATCGTTCAACTAGGGTCCAACTTCCGCTGCTGCATCGACAGATTTCAAAGACGTCTTCAAGGCAATATCCAACGACATAAACTCTGTGTAGGCACCAGATGCATTGTAAAGGACCAGCCAGGAGCGATGAGCGATAGAGAGAGAGAGAGAGAGAGAGAGAGATTCTGTGTGTAGGGCTCCATGATATCAGTACGACTCAATGACATATATATATATATATATATATCGGAATGAATTTTTTTTGTAATTCTATTTTCAAAAAAATTTAGAATGCAGAATACACTATATAGAAATGGATGGTGTGTGTGTGTGTGTGTGTGTGTGTGTGTGTGAGAGAGAGAGAGAGAGAGAGAGAGAGAGAGAGAGAGAGAGAGAGAAAGTGTGTGTGTGTGAGAAGGGACTTCATGCTATCCGCACAACTTGATGACATATATATATATATATATATATATATATAAGAAAAAGTTTCTTTTTATTCTATTTCAAAATCTTTTTTAAACTGCTGAATATTAACTAGCAAACCTGGATAAAATCTAAGATAACCGTTGTTCGCTTACTCCCCCTTTTTGGCTTCCTCATTACTTATAGTTACAAGGTATATTTTAGGTGGGAAAAAGAAAAAAATCTCCCTTCAGATCAGAGAAGCCTATTAGGCTGCAACAACCAGTGGTTTATAATAATTCAAATCTACTTTTTACTATTTGAATTTACTTTCACTGAAGAATAAGTGCCTACTTCGAGACATAATCTCAGGTGGTTTGTCAAAGAGTCTGATATTGCAGGGTTTGGACTGTAGAAGCGATGAAGATTACAAGGGTAATTTTTTTGGTGGGGAAAAACAAAAAAAAAATATTTTTCAGAATTTTTTTTCCCACAAATGCAAACTCAGGGTATTTTTTTTTTATGAAATCAAAATACAATTTTTTCCCATGAATATAAACTCTTCATTGTTTGGAATTGGTTCGTAGCAAACATTATTTCAATCACACAAAAACATTTGTTTTAAGGTTATTTCAAATGGCGTCTAATCAAACAGTGCTTCTGGATTGTCATCAAATTTTTGGTGGCTGATAAGAATAAACCAAGTAAAATTTATAGAAGAATGTGTAATATGTACAGAGAAGTATATTTTATTAAAAAATTATTTTCAATTGGCTAAACGTACGTTTCACAGTACGAGCCTGAGTCAAAAAGAATCCACGGAGGTGAAGAAAAAAGTCCATGTACAGCGGTCAATAAAGAAATTCATGTTTACAGTCTTCTGGTTCATGAAAGACCTTTTTATTAACTTCCTTGAAAAAGTGCTTCCTGGTGTCAATTCGTTGGACAAATAGCACCTTATTTAAATTACCCTCTTATATATATATATATATATATATATATATATATATATGGGAAATGAATTGATTTCCATATAGAAAAAGGGTTGATTTTTGTGGAAAAAATGGACTCGAGAAGGTGTAATTTTTGTATCTGTAATTTTGACATTTATTGACCAATCGGCGCTCAGTCACACATTTTAAAAATATCTTAGATTCACAGACGACAAGATTTGACTTGCCGTGGAAAATTTGAAGGATCAAAACTCAAAATGATTTTAAAATCCTATCTCCTCCAGAATGTTAAAAATACAATTGTTAACCAATAAGAATCATAAATAGATCATCAACTTTTTTTTCTAATTTTGAGCCTACCTCAATAAATATAAATAAGCGAGAAAATTGATAAATCATTCTGTACATGTACTCAAAAAAAATTCTTCTTTATTTCTTTTGAGTAAATATTTAACATTCTCTTCTTTCACGAATGTATATGATTTCAACATCGCGAAATTATCCTGAATTGATTGAAAATATTGTTTACATAGATTTATTTGTACTGCCATTCAGTCTTTCTATGCCGATGAAATAGGCTACGTGTATACGCTTACATTTTTAACGCATGAATATACTTTCTCTCATATATTGTGACATGCTCACATAAAGATCTTTTACATTCACACAAAAAAGATATCCACAAGATTTAGACAATGCGAATTGCTACATTTGAATGCATGATTTTTTTCTTTCTTGTTATAAATATTGGTTTGATTTAGTTTTACGGCATATCGATCGATCATTGTAGGTTACGAGGGTCATACGATAAGTTTCCAGACTTTTTTCGTATGGGCACTTTTATTGATAGTACACACATGAAACTCTAGTCCCCTTCGAAGTAAACTCCTCCGGTTGCAATGCACTTGTACTATTCCAACAACTTCTGGAAGGCCCCATTGAAGTCCTCTTGTGTGAGCGTGTTAATGTCCTTCGTCACAACCTCTTTCGTCTCCTCAATTGTGTCATAACGACAGCTTCTGAGCTTAGCGAATTACCAAAAGTCACAGAGAGCAAGGTCTGGACTATAGGGACGGTGAGGAACTGTCTTGGTGCCCATTTTGGTCAAATAGTCTGTGACAAGGATGGAGTTGTGGACTGGTGTATTGTCCTGCTGGAAATGCCACTGACCCGATTTGAAGAGTGCTTCCGACGGAATCTCTTGCTGAACTCCCTTAAAACCTCAACATAGTAACACTAACCGTTTGGCCCTAACCGTTTGGCCCATCAACTCTGGTGTATTGACTTCCTTACTCATCCCATACCTCTCATCATCCCTCACAGACTCCCTGCCATCCTTGAATCACTTATGCTACTCACAAACTGATGCTCGATTCATGCAAGATGCTCCAAAAGTAGTCTGAAGCATTCCATACGTTTCTGTGGCATTTTTTCCAAGTTTAAAACGGAATTTTATTGCATATCGTTCTTCTAAAGTGTCAGATTGCATTTTTGAAATTCACCAGCTGTGACAATCAGTCTTTAGTAGGGTGTATTCCAATTGCTGCTGTAGCTGTTCCTTTGAAGCAGAAATCATAAAAATTGGTCAGTCATCTCATAAGATGTATAGCAATAACATACTGAATTTTTAAGAGTCTACAACAATTTTAGATGCCCATACGAAAAAGTCTGGAAACTTATCGTATGCACCTCGAACTTAATGCCAAGTCCATATTTATATATATAGACAGTTCTATTTCAAATAATTCAGTTTAGCATAATTATAGTTTTTCATTACAAAGAGTTAAATGTAAAAAGAGTTCTATTTCAAACAATTAAGTTTAGCATAAGTATACTGTTTAGTTCTATTTGACCTATAGATAGGACCCTATCAGTTGCTACAACATCGGGCCAGGGCAGACAGGGGAACGATGGCAATAAAGGAGAATCCACATTCCCCAAATCTCCAGCATTACTTTAGACTCACCAGCAGATTGTTTAGTGCCATATCAGAACATTCACGGGGTGGGGTGTTATTCCTATGCAGAGAAGCAGATGGTGTATTTTACAGGCCCAGCCGACTGGACCACAGAACACTTATTGTGGGGTTCTTACCCCTCGGCAGAAAAGCAGTCAATGTATTCTGTGGGCCAAGCCGACTGGGCCATGAAATAAATATTGTAAAATTGTTACTATCTTACTAATATCATGTTTTCTTATGAAAAAAAACAAACTCTCTAACATTTGTTTTTTATCAAACATTTCAGTAAATTCAAAGAAATGAAATCTATTTATTTGTTGATCGTTGTTTTATTCAATCATTTATACTTTTTTCCGCGACACACACACACACACACACACACACACACACACATATATATATATATATATATATATATATATATATATATATATATGTGTGTGTGTGTCTGTGTGTCTGTATGATCCGTTGATTGTATCGAAAAAAAGCATAAAATTATCAAGCGTGTTAACATGTGTAATAGCTAGATGAAACTGATTTGTCTAAAGAAATTCGCGCGTCTCCTAAAAGAATTTTCACCCGTCACCACAGAATTAAACATTCTAACATTGAATTCTGTAACTTGTTATCATTTACAAACGAATGAAATTTAATAAAAATGTAAATAAATAAATAAAATTACCCACCACAAATAAATAAATAGAATGAAACCGAATAGAAGATAAACAAGAAAAATCAATTTAGATCATAAATAAACAGACAAACAAAAATTAATGACTAAATTAATTAAATTTTGCTAAAAAATGACTTCTGTAATGATTTTTTTACGAGAGGAGGAATCCTGATTTTGCAGGTGTTCCATTGTTTGTTTGATGGTTGGGAATTGTATTTATATACAATGATAAGCGACATTTTAATCAACAGAAAATTTTGTTCATTTTATTATCTGCAAAATAAATTATCGTTCCTGAGTAAATAGCAAATATTCAAGAAACAGCAAGGATTATATTCAAATTCCTTAAGAAAAATAACTAATAATCATTTAAAACTATACTTACGTTATAGAATAAAATAAACCATCTTCTTATTTTTGCACGGTGGCATATTTTTTGACAAATGTTTCGGTGTTGTAGACTTTGGTCATAAATTATGAAATAATATCGAACAATATCCATTATCCATGAAATGATATCTAACAATGTCCATTGTAATGTTGAAATCCAGCTACCTTTTAGTTTGAAAAAAAACTAGTTTTTTAAAGTGGGAAAAATATCAGTTATACTTTAAAGTACTGGCTATTGAACAAAGATTAAAAAGATATCGACAAAGGGTAAAAAAAATACAGAAAAAACAGAACATTCCAAAACAACGAAAAAAATTCTATCAAGAAGTTGGGAAAGATGAAACAAAAACTTACCAACAACTGGATGCTAGAGAAACTGAACAATTTTGGAGTAAAAGATGACAACCAAGAGGACATAACAAAAAAAGCCGAATTGATAACCAACAAGGCGTAAGATTTGGAAGGACTCGAAGAAGGACCGAAAGCGGAATTACAAATCGATTTACTCAGAACAACATTAAAAATATAGAATCGGAAAACTCCAGTCCATGATGGAATACATGGATTCTGGTTCAAGAAATTCACCACCATTCATGACAGAGTAGCACTCGAAATGAACAGATGCCTACAGAAGCACACGCTTCTGAATGGATGACCTAAGTAATGACCACCTTAATCCAAAAGGTCCCCGTTAAGGAACCGCCCCAAACAACTACATACCTATAATGTGCCTACCGATGACGTGGAAAATACTTACGGCACAAATAGATTTATTACTCGCTTACAAACCACGGATTTTCCCGTGAGGAACAGAAAGGATGCCGTAAAGGATTCAGAGGGACAGGAGAGTTACTTTACATAGATCAGCACATCCTAAACGAGAGCAAGACCAGACGGAAAAATCTAGCAATGGCCTTGATTGACTACAAAAAGGCAGATGATATGGTCCCACAAAGCTGGATAATAAACTGACTCAAAATCTACAAAATATCAGATGAAGTCATAAAATTTATCACGAAAACCATGAAAACCTGGAGAATGGAATTGACAGCCGGAAGGAAAAGCTTAACTGAAGCGAAGATCCAAAGAGGTATTTTCCATGAAAGATGCATGATCACCATTACAACCAAGATGAACTATAATTGCAATGATGCCCTTCAACCACATACTCAGAAAATGCACAGCTGGATACAAACTTAGAAAGTCGCAGGAAAAGATCAATCACCAAATATACATGGACGACATCAAACTTTGCAAAAAAGGAAAAAGAATTGGAAACTCGAATACACACAGTGAGACTATAGTCAGGATATATGGATTGAATTTAGCATAGAAAAATGCACCATACTAGTAATTAAAAGCGGCAAACTGCACCTTAGGGGCGAAAAGGAACTACCAAATCAAGACAAAATTAGAACACTCAGGGAAAAGGAAACCTACAAAATTTTGGGGATATTGGAAGCTGGCACCATCAAGCAACAGGAGATAAAAAATAAACTTAAGAAAGAGTATTTCTGAAGAATCAGAAAGCTACTAGAGACAAAACTATATAACAGAAACCTTATTAAAGGAATAAGTACCTGGGCTGTTCTCCTCGTTAGATATTCGGGACCATTCATAAAGTGGACCAGAGAAGAACATAAGCAAATGGACCATAGTAAAAGAAAACTAATTACCATGCATAGGGCATTACATCCCAGTGATGACGTTGACAGACTATATGTGTCTAGAAAAGAAAGAGGACTCAGCATTGAAGACAGCGTTGACGCATCAATATAACAACTTGAAAACTACATAGAAAAGTGCGGAGAAGGACTGATTACAGCTACCAAAAACATTACTGACATTACTGACAACATGAGGACCAACAGAACAACAATAACCAGAAAACAAAAATGGGAAGAAAAACAACTCTATGGCGGTTTTAAAGGACTAATAAGCAACATCTCACATGAGAAAACGTGGACGGAGCTAAAAAAAAAAAGGGAAACTAAACGAGAGAAACTGAATCTCTTCTAATTCCAGCACAAAACAACGTTATAAGAACTAATCATATCAAAGCGAGAATAGATAAGACGCAAAATAACTGCAGATGTAGTTTTGTGGTGATAGAGACGAAACAATGAATCACATGAATGCAGCAAACTATCTCAGAAAGTATATCATGACTGGGTGGTCAAGGTGATCCACTGGGAACTGTGCAAGAAATTTAAAATTGGCCATACGAACAAATCGTATATACCCAACCCAACATCTGTCCTGGAAAATGAGACACACAAACTCCTATGGGATTTTGACACACAAACGGATCACCTAATCTTGACCAGACGTCTAGACCTTATGATAATAAACAGAAATAAAGGCGAACTTGAAGAAGTATGGACTTTGCTGTCCCAACTGACCACAGAGTAAAATTGAAAGAAACTGAAAAGAAGGATAAATACCTGGATCTTGTTAGGGAATTGAAAAAAAAATGGAACATGAAAGTGACGATTATACCAATTGTAATGTCCTTCACCGAAGGATTAGTAATGGGTCTGGAGGACTTGGAGGTAGGGGGACGAATGGGGACTATCCAAACGACAACATTGTTGAGAATGGCCAGAATACCGAGAAAAGTCCTGGAGCCTTAAGGATTTTTGCTGTCAGACAAACTTTAGCGCTGGTGTGAAAAATTCTTAAAAGAGAATAATATAATTGTTTCATTATTTTTTGTCAGTTTACGATGATTATTTTATCATGCATATAAGTTCAGGGAGCAGTCATTTTTGAAATTGTGGGGCGATAGGGCGTTTTAACATTTTTTTAGGGTTCTAAATTCAATTGAAGATCGCATTTAGACTTTACATTTTTCATTCAGTGTTAAAACTAATAATGATTATTATAAATTAATATCGGGTACTAATTTATATAATTATGAATTATACACACGCACATGTATAAAGAGTATATATAGAGAAATTATATATATATAGAGAGAGAGAAAGAGAGAGAGACAGAGAGAGAGAGAGAGAAATCATATATATATAGAGAGAGAGAGACAGAGAGAGAAATTATATATATATATTGAGAGAGAGAGAGAGAAATTATATATATATATATATATATATAGAGAGAGAGAGAGAGAGAGAAATTATGTATGTATATATATATATATATATATATATAGAGAGAGAGAGAGAGAGAGAAATTATATATATATATATATATATATACAGAGAGAGAGAGAGAGAGAGAGAGATTATATATATATATATATATAGAGAGAGAGAGAGAGAGAAAGAGAGAGAGAGAAATTATATATATATATATATATGTATGTGTGTGTGTGTGTGTATGTGCGTGTGAGCATGTATAACTGGCATATTAATCTTTCATAGGCTGTTACTTTTTAACAAATTTCGAACATCGTACAGCCATTAATCTTCGATCATAAAAAAAACATCACAGGAAGACGAACAAAACATGCGGGACGAATTCATTTGTGATATTCTTCTATGGACCCCGACACATAGACGTACAAGTGTTGGCCGACCAGCCATAACTTATTTACATCAGCTCTGTGCAGACGCTGGATGCAGTTTGGAAGACCTGCCTGGACTGATGGATACAAGGGACAGATGGAGAGAGAGAATCAGGGAAATTCGTGCTTTCAGCGCTACTTGATAATGGTATATATATATATATATATATATATATATATATAAGATTTATATATTTGATACCATGGACTTTTGTTTGTGACCCAGAGGTCACAGACAAAATTCCATGCAATTAGATATATAAATCTAATATATATTTATTTATTATTAGTATATAATAACTCTATCCTAGATATTGAGCACCGTCCATATTATATTACACTTCGTTCGCCACAAACCCACAAAGTGATTTAGTGACAACCAACACTGTTATAATATATATATATATATATATATATATATATATATATATACAATCATCATCAACAAGTCAAACTGATAGCTCGGAGTTCTTTGACTCTCTCTCTCTCTCTCTCACTCCCCCCTCTCTCTCTGCATTTTTGCCTGTTGTTCATAAAACTAACCCAGATACACTAATACAAACAAATCACAATCAATCCACTTTAATGAACTGAGGTGACGCGCTTGCGATAAAGGTTGTAATTTACTCAGCTTTTTGCTAAGATGGAGCACAAGCCATATGAATGAGTCACAAATTGAGACTCGAACTCACTCGTATAGGTTTGCTGGCGTAACTTGGTAACCAGAGGTTCCCTGGGTTTGGCATAAACTCTATCATCACAGGAAATAGAGTCAGTGAACAAGATTGTTTGCGTTTCATCAATGCTCTTAGAAAAGACATGCATCCTCGCCCTCATTCTGTGAGTAAATACAAGGACATCACATTAGACATATCTGCGAGATAGATTGGTGTTTTTAATTTCCTTTCTATGAATCACGAAGGTTGTTCAAAAAGTTCTAATCTTCACGCATAGTTTTCAAAGTATAGGAAGAGAAACTATTACAGACGCAGGCTACGCAGATGATCGAGTGCTTCTCGCAAATGAACCTGACCAAACAGAATCCCTACTGTATAGGTAGGCGAACGAAAATGAAACAGATTTCTCGTGTTTTAAATGAGAAGCCATCTCCACATTAAGTGGCAGGTTTCTAAAATTATAAAACAATTTCATATACCTTAACTGGCTCATTGGCCAAGTGGGTAGAGTGTTTGCCAATTGTCTGGGAGAAGTGGGTTCAATCCCAGGTTGCGTCCTACTAAAGACTTTAAAAATGGAACTTAATACCGCCTTGCTTAACCCTCAGCAATATAAGGTACATATCAAGGGTAAAGTGGAGCAATCCAAGGAAAGGAGTAGAGCCCTACACCTCGGTGTAGTAGCTATTGAAAAGGGAGCCTTCGGGTCATCCTTGACTACTACGGACAACTTCATATAGCACGGCATTAATATCACCAGTTCTGAATGTGATGTCAATATACGCCCGGCGAAAACGCCCGGCAAAAACTGATAATATGGAAATCTGGTCTCTCTGATAAGATAAAATGGAATTTCTTCTCGGCTGTAGCAATATCTATACTACAGTAAGGATTCACAATCTGGACGCTAGCGAAACGCTGTGAAAAAAGGCAAGATGGTAACTTCACAGGATTGCTACCTGCTATTTTGAACTAATCCTGAAAGCGACACCCCCTCAAAGAAAGACAGCAGCAGTAAGATCACTTGCCTCCGATCTCAAAAGCCATCAAAGTAAGACGAGCAAAACAAACTGGCCACTTCTGGAAAAGCAAAGACAAGCTTAGGAGCGTCGTTCTTCTATGGACTCCTAACCATGGACATGAAAGTGGTGGGTAACCATTAAGAAGTTATTTACATCGGCTCAGTGTGGACACTGGACTTAGTTTGGCGGACCTCTCAGGAGCGATGGATTATGGTGATGAAGACAGACACAGAGAGAGAGAGAGAGAGAGAGAGAGAGGGAGAGAGAGAGAGAGAACTAAGTGATATTAGTGAGACTTGATGATGATGATGAAGTAATGATTGTGCTGCCACAGCAAAAATATTCAGCTAAGCTCTTCTTTCTGGGTGAGGCTTAGAACTTTTTAAACGACTCAAGTATGAATGTAAGTACGTATCACACGAATATGGCAGTTGTATAATTTTTCACAGAGCACTGCTGTCTGTCCTTCATAATCTCACACTCCCACCATCATTATCCCTCCGTTTGAGTAGTAGTGCTCACTTGAAGTAGTGCTCACCTGAAAAAGACCTATTCAGACACAAAGGTTTTAACCAGGGTAAGTCATTATCACAGAAGGCCACAGCAACGACATTACGATAAGACTCTTGCCGGTCATGTGTACATAGGTAACTGCATGTTTCCTGCTGGTCAAATTGGCATACGTCACCACACCTCCATTATCAGGGGACTTTTTCGAGAGAATGGTTGGTAGGTGAAAAGATCTTAAGGAAACATTTCTACAGCATAGAATTATAGTGGCAAACTTTAGCTGAACACAAATACCACTAACTCTTCAGGATTATTATCCAGTGACCAGCCGAATCAAAATAACCAGTAATCACATCAACCGGAGATGTTTTATTAGTTTCCTTCTCCTCGTTTGTGTACTCGACAAAGAATAAGAGGTCCAAGACTTCCAAGGATAATTTGCTATATGGCCATGGAACAGAACGCTTCATACACACTTGTACATACCATACATATACATACATACACGCAGGTTCTTACTATACTTTTAAGAATGATGTAAAATGATGCTATAATTAGTGGTAGAGTGTTCGCCAATGGCCCGGGAGACCAGGGTTCAATCTCAGGTCAGGTCATACCAAAGACTCAAAAAATGGTATTTGATGCCTCCTTGCTTAACACTCAGCATTATAAGGTACAGATCAAGGGTAAAGTGGAGCAATGCAAGGAAAAAAGTAACGCCCTCCCCTACACCTCGTTGTAGTAGCTATTGAAAAGGGAGCTTTCGGGTAGCCGTCGACTACAGTCGCCACCTTTATTTATATTGTTTTTGCCCAGTCGGCTGCGGTTGTAGAATACACCGACTACTTCTCTGCTGAGGAGTGAGACACCCCCAACGAGTGTCCTGGATATGATACTAAACAATCTGATGGTGAGGTTCCAGTGATGCTGGAATTTTGAAGAATACGAAGGAACCCTTTATTGTTTTCGCTCCCAGGTTCACTCTGGCTCGGAGTGGTAGCACTGATAAGGCCCTATAGATCAAATAGAATTAAACTGTGTACTTATGCTAAACTGAATTATTTTAAATAGAACTGTTTTGACATTTAACTGTGTGAACAAAAAAACTATATTTAGACTAAACTGAATTGTTTGAAATTCAATTCG
This sequence comes from Sepioteuthis lessoniana, assembly GCA_963585895.1. Lineage (NCBI taxonomy): Eukaryota > Metazoa > Mollusca > Cephalopoda > Myopsida > Loliginidae > Sepioteuthis > Sepioteuthis lessoniana. The sequence continues at coordinate 36,206,756 of OY757906.1, forward strand.
GTGTTAAATGAACCGAAAATGTCAAACATTTTGTAAAACAAAAAAAACCAACCCACCAACCAATATATTGCTTGTATGAAAGGTACGCAAAGAAATATACAACTTCATTTACATATGCAAAAGTTTATTTATCCATTTAAACAGGTGGAAATTTTTTCCTTATTTGAAATAATGTCTAAAGGTCGATGTAAGTAAAATTTACAAGAAATTTGCCAAATATGAAAAAAAAACAAACAAATAAACAAACAAAAAAACACATACACATACAAATGCTTTAAAAGGATGAATGATTTTCTATTGGGTTGAGTCCTGAATAATTTCCTTCTAGTAAAATGAAATTTATTGATGATTAATTCAGCAATAAAGTTATTTACGCAATTACTTTGAATTACCACTTGCCATTTATCAAGTAGCTTTTTGATTCTTCTTAAATAGAATTCATCTGGTTTCGAGATCAAAATGTTTTTCCCAATTTTTTTTCCCCCTGCTCTTGAGAAAATATTTTTCTATTCAGAACATCAAGTATAGAACGAAAGAAGAAATCACTTGGTGGAATATCTGGTAAATATGGTACCTGGGATTGAAGAGGTCAGCCAAAATCTAGTCGTTTTTTTTTTTCTACCTGATTCTGACGAATTGTTGTCTTGTGTCATCTATGAAGAATCACAACGTTTCTTCAAGTGACGAGTGCGGGATGTTTCCTTAAAAAATTTTCCTGCTTACTTTTTCTATCTTTTTAAGTGGTGGCAAATTGTGGATCTAACCATAGCTCAGTAATAATAGCTCTTAAATTTTGGTATGTCAACCAGTAAAAGGAGAATAAAAACTCTGCATTCAAACCTATTGAAACTAAATCTCTTTTACTTGCAGCACAAAATACCGCCATAAGGACCAAGTATATTGAAGCAAAAATAGATCAGACTCAACATAATGGCAAGTGTAGGTTATGTTGTGATAGAGACGAAACAATTAACCACATAATAAGCGAATATAACAAATTAACGCAAAAAGAATACAAGACTAGACATGACTGAGTGGAGAAGGTGATCTAATGGGAATTGTGCAAGAAACTGAAATTTCACCATGCTGACGAATAGTATATGCATAAACTAGAATCTCTTTTACTGGATAACGAGACGCAGAAAATTCACTTGCACGTTGAGATACAAACAGATCAGCCGGTTCCGGCAAGAAGACTAAACTTAGTGATGATTAACAAAAAAAAAAAAAGATGGGGGGGGGGCATCTGCCGTCGTGTGTACTTTGCCGTCTTGGTGGACCACAGAGTGAATATCAAAGAAAACAAAAAGTGAGATAAGTACTTGGATCTTGCCAGTGAACTAAAATAGCTATGGAACATGAACGTGACGGTAATACCAATTGTAATTGATGCACTTAAAATAATCCCCAGAAGCTTGGTAAATGAAGTAGAAGGGTTGCAAATCAGAGGAGGAGCGGAGGCCATTCAATCTATGGCATTGTTGAGGTCGACCAGATTACTGAGAAGAGTCCTGGCGACTTAGCAAATGCGGATGGGAAAAACTCACAAGGAATAATAATAATAATAATAATGCAAGAAGTTGAAATTTTACCATATGCACAAATGGTATATGGACACCCCAGTATACGTCCTGGAAAATGAAGCGCACAAACTCCTATGGGATTTTGAAATACAAGCGGATCTCCAAATCTCGGCCAGACGACCAGACCAGACTTACTGATCGTCAAGAAAAAAAAAAAAAAAAAAGAAAAGAAAAAAAAAGAGAACCTGCTGAATTGAGGAGTTTGCTGCTCCAGCTGACCACAGGGTAAAACTGCAAGAAAGTGAAAAGGAAGATCAGTTCTTAGACCTTACTAGAGAATGGAAAAACTAACGAACATGAGTGACGGTGGTACCAGTTGTAATTGGTGCACTCGATACAGTCATTGAAGATTGATGAAGGGACTGGAGGACATGGAAATAAGAGGACGACCGGGGAACATCCAAACGACAACATTATTAAGATCGGCCAGAATATGAGAAGGGTATTGGAGACTTGAGGAGACTTGCTGTCACTCAGACTCCAGTGAGAAACCATCGGCTAATGCTGATGTTAAAAACTGTCTTATTTGAGCAAAATAATAATAATAATAATAATAATAATAATAATGTCCCGGCTGACCACAGAATAAAACTGAAAGAATGTGAAAAGAAGGATAAGTACCTCGACCTTGCTAGCGAATTGACAAAACTATGGAACATGAAGGTGACAATTATACCAATTGTAATTGGTGCGTTTGGAACAGTAACTAAAGGATTACTAAAGGGACTGGAGGACTTGGAAGTTGGCGGACGAGTGGAGACCATCCAAACTACTACATTAATGAGAAAGGCCAGAATACTGAGAAGAGTCCTGGAGACTTGAGGAGACTTGCTATCACTCAGACTCTAGTGAAAAACCATCAGCTAACGCTGGTGCCACCGTCACTCTAATGAGTAAATATTAATAATAATGTGTATATATAAAACATTTTCACTACAATATAATTCTGAATTTCAAACAGCATATATACTCATGTTCATTGTGACATATTGCTACGCTGGATAATCTTTGATTTATAACATACCTTTGCTCTTTGCTCTAGACTAATTCTATTTAAACTATTTTTGCTGAAAGATATTTAAAAATTTACCCAACCGAAATCGCACACATACTTTCCTTCTTCATCTTACCTTCTCTTTCATATACCCACACCACTCATGTGCGTGCAACACGCGCACACACACACGCACACACACACACACGCACACACACATATATATATATATATATATATATATATACTCAGATATAACATGACAGTTCGTATATGTCCATTCCAGTTTTCCTGTTTATAAACCTGTTTTCAGAAATCTCTATATCTCTGTACTTATTCGATAATTTATTGAAGTAAAAAAATAGAAACATCTTTTGCTGTACATACATAAGTAATTATATATAAAAATTCAGGTCTATATTCATGTTTCTTGGCGATTTATGTGCATCTATATTTTGAAACGACATATTTACAGGATTAATATTGTAGCTTACTTAAATGAAAAATCAAATGAAATTACATGAATACAAAAAAAAAACAAAAAAAAAAAAAGAAAAGAAAAAGAAAAAAATGTGTGTTATAGAAAGACATTAATTCATAGAGACAAGATTTTGTGTTTGGAAACCTGGGAAACGTGTAATTGAAGTAGATACACAAAATATAAAAGTGTTTCTCAGTGTTTAAATGACTGATCGATTTTAACGGCCTGTCAACGCTTTTAGGATTATTTGATGCCTTGAGGTTAGGGAATTGTGTTCATTATGTTTCCATATTTGCTGTAGTTGTGTGGTTGTTTTTTCCCACTCGGTCCTATCAGATACAAATAATTTTAAACAAATCTATTTGACTCATAAATTTGATCCTTACAGGTTCTACCGCTCAAACAATATATATATATATATATATATATATAATCAAAGGAGGAAATCCAAGCGGTAGGAGTATCCAATTCGAGGGTTCAATATCATCGGCTATTGATGGTTTTAAGAACCAGAAATAAATTTATAATGACACCATGTAAATGAATTTTTTCTTTTTGTATTTTATACATACACACGCGCGCGCGCGCACACACACACACATATATATATATATATATATATATGTTGGCCGACTGTTGTCGAAGGCGACTGGAAGGCTTACTGTTCAATAGCTACTACAGCGAGGTGTAGAGAAGGTTGCTACTCCTTTCCCTGCATTGCTCCTCTTTCCTTGATACGTACCTTATAATTCTGAGTGTTAAGCAAGGAGGCATCAGATAACATTTTTTGAGTCTTTGGTATTGGTATTGAGTCTTTGGTATGTCTCGACCTGGGATTGAACCTACAGAACCATTGGTGAACACTAAACATTATACCAATGCGTCGGTTATATATATATATATATATATATGTGTGTGTGTGTGTGTGTGTGTGTGTGTGTGTGTGTGTGTGTGTGTGTGTGTGTGTTTGGTTTCCTTGTTTAATGCTATAGAACCATTGTGGGTTATTCAATACCAAAGCCATCCTAGTAAAATATCTGTAGTGGAACGATTTTTTCCATATATAGTGTGGTATCACGGATGTTCATACCTTTCCCAAATCTGAAAGTAGACGTAATAGCGCGACTTTAGTTTGAACTCGCTTACGAGGATTTGAAAGTCCAGCATGTTAGCCACCATGCTTCGGGGACTCCACTCTCAATATATGTTAATCATACAACCTGCTATCACTACAGATGATTAGGAATTTCAGATATAATTGAAATAGCTTAAGAAAGTTTGTCTCGCAAAAACAAAAACAAAAACAAATCAATAACTCAGTTTTAAAATTACCTTTTAACAAAACATTCTTCCGAGAAATTTTTGAATTGATTCTCAATTTAATAAATTGAGAATGATATGAAATTACTTGGGTATGAAAAATATATTGTAATTTGCAGGAAAACATAATTTTCGTGGTTGCTTAGTTGATCTTTAATGGCATATCAACCATTCTGCTTTATTTAAATCACGTTATATATATATATATATATAGTCATCCTCAGAAAAACTGTTTCGTTGTATCACAACTCTTCAGCGTGGCTAGACACACAAGACGCCCCAAGGCTGGATCGAAACCCGCCAAACTTTGTTAGACTGAAGACATACCTTTTGGCCAAGCCGGCATATGTATCGAATTTCGTTTTGTTAACATTTTGCGTTATCGGATATCGGAGTGCACAATTAGTTAGAAGAGTTTTACATTACGCGAGTGGAAAGCGAATAGTAACTTTAATTTACAAAAAATTTTAGAGCACATCTTTGCACCCAGTTAATTGATTTCAATTATTGCTACTTAATATTAATAATTTCATTAAATATTAATTATTTGTTTGCACATGATTAAATAGTTTCAAGTATTCAAGATTTGTGATTCAATTAATCAAGTATTTCAGTCTAATGCAAACAATTTGCACGCAGCTCTATGGGCTCAAATACTGGTGATAATCCGTAGCAAATGATTGAAAAGGTCTATTTGACTCATTGGAGTCAAAGTGGACCTGAGAGTAATAGCAATAAAGCCGTACTCCACAATATTCAAATCTTTCGGACCGGAACCTTAACATCAGGTAGAGTTTATTCTCATACTCTGGACACTTGCTAAGTTTGGTTTGGTTTGGTTTTATGACATATCAAACAATGGAGTTTATTTAATGTGAAATCCTTTTTGTACATATATATTAAATACATGATTTCTAAACACATTTTATAGATAACATTTTTAAACGAACCTGAGCTCATTTTTTTTACACACAGTTAAATGGCTTCACTTATGCCTATCGAATACGAATAATTCTATCTATCTTTTGTTTGCACACAGATAAATGTTTTCAAATGTTGCTATGTATCACTAATTATTCAGTTAAACATTAGTTATTTGTTTTAAACATAGTTAAATGATCGAACAGTTCTGTTTCAAACAATTCAGTTTAGCATGTCAACAAAGTTAAATGGTTCCCAATATTGCTATTTATCACTATCAATTCAATTAATCATCAGTCATTTATTTGCACACAGTTAAATATGAAAACAGTTTTATTTCGAACAATTCATTTTAGCATAAGTACAGAGTTTAAATGTCTCACAGTTCTATACAAACCATAGATAGGACCGTCTCAAATGCTACCACTCCGGGTTCGAGTGAACCTGGGAACAATAGCAAGGAATTGGTACTATACATTCCCCAAAGCTCCAGCATTACTGAAGCCTCGTCATCAGATTATTTGGTATCATATCCAAGACACTCGCCGGAGGAGTCTTATACCTGCAAAGATGCTGTCGAAGTATTCAACAGCTCCAGCCGACTGTGCCAAATCTTTAGGGTAGGGAAGGAGTCTTACAATTCTGAAGGTTTTCAGTCGGTGTATTCTACGGCTCCAGCTGCCAGAACCACCATAGTTTTGTGTAAAGAGATCTAGAAACGTGTAAAGGAATCGCATACCCAAAATATAGTAAACGGGATTATTTTTCAGGGCCATTTTGGCGCTCATTGCTTCGACTTTGAACTGTTTTGGTGCCAATTCTGAATGGCAATAATATCTAAAACGAGGAATAAACGACAGCTAGTGACGAATGGCTCAGTGAACCAAGTAACGGGTACTGAACAACGGTGAAGAGTGAGAGGCGATGGATTCTGGGATAGCATTCCTTGGCCGAGGTGGAAGTAAGGACCAAGATTTCTGTTAAGGTAGTATTGACTGCCCATTTACTGACCTTAGTAAGGGAGGTGATACTACAGGTCCTATCAGTATTGATTTCCTTGAAAAAGCTACAACTGTTAACTGTACTTCCTGTTGCCGATTCCTTACGGAAAATTCACGTTATTTATTGAATGACCCTTGTATTTATAGCAATTGGTGAAAGAAGATTGTAAATGCTGTGGAAGTAAAATCATATGAGCTCTATGGAAAAGATGTTTGTTATATGTCGAAGATGAGTGTCTACTTTCATCTCTTGCAACGGGCAATACGTATGAAATACATAAAAAAAAAATGCTAATTTTAGAAATTTCTCAAACTGTGATAACTACCCATTCTCCAGTCTGCTCGCCCAATCTAGCCATAACGAAAGACTTGCAGAATTTTGGTGAAATATTTTATAGGATTAACATGATTTCCAGCAGCTGTTTGTTATAAGAATGAATGATTATAAACTAGCTGAAGTACTCTTCTATGCTGAGTAACAGACTTAAATTGTCGAGACTAAGAGACAAATGATCAATTTCTACTTCAAGATACACAATATTTTTTACTAGATCTGTGAAGGGAAGAATACAGAAGACATATGCCTAAATATTTTTCTATCAGAGTTCAAAGATAGGACCAATTTTGTCATATTTTTCCTAGTTAGAAAAAAAAGACAAGAAAACTTTTGTAACGTTCATATGTGGATAAAAAGAAAGGAAAATAATTGGGAAACAACTTAACAAAAGCATTAGCATTTCATTCCCCCAAAATGACACATTAACAGAAAAATAAGACCAAAAGGAAATAGTTACTATCCGCACACTGTCGGCCAAGATATAACTGTAGTCTTCTCGCTGAAGTTCGGCCGACATCTATACACCGACTACAGTACACCGACTAACGTCCCATGCTAATTGTCCTTTCGACTGACGTCCTATGTTAATCAGCACGGAACCTCTATTTAAATTATCTAGAGACCTGCCACTTCAGGTTTTTAATCATCAGTGGCTCAATTTAGTTCTACAAGACAAAAAAAAAAGCTACAACAAAAAACAAAAAACAAAATGAATGCTAAATATCGTATTCTGGACTTTACATTTCTAGTCATTGCAAGTAATATTTGGAGGATAGGGATATTTATCCGACAGATTTAACTTTGGATCATTTCATAGTAAGGAGCCACACACGAATCGAGTTTAATGCGTGGCTTTCATTAAAAAAAAATGCTTCATCCCTTTAGTATTGTCCGTTTTGTGGTGCCTCAGGTACCATGCCATAAACTTAGTCCTAACCAGCAACTATTGAATGGGGATAAAGTCCCGTGGGACCAGACGATCAACCGAATAATATCACTCTGAAGTTTCACGAGGTGGCCCCCAGAAAACTAGAAATCTATTTTTCTGAGGGCCACCACGTGAAACTTTGGGTGGGACCATAATTTTTTTACCTCTCTTCGCTTTTTTTAAACTTAAAAAGATACATTTTTTTATGCATGTATTTATATCGGAAAAAGTTGATAAATTCATGGTCAGTTTATGTAACATAAAATCCCATCTGTAGAGAAGGTTTTCTGCAAGTTTAAAGAATATGACAACCATTTATTTTTTGATCATTTTTATGACTGAAGCAATTAAATTGTTCAGACCGTGCGTACATTTCATTTAATATTCCATTTCCGATTATAAATCCTTTTAAAATCTATTTACCAAATGCATATATACTGGTATATAATATCATCATTCTATGACAATTGCTTGTAACATATGAATGTTATTTGGTATGCCATATTTTAATGGTTTCGTCCTTACGCATAGCAATTGTTATTCGCTCCTCATAGAAATGTCTCTCGAAAGTTATGCCCTCCCTGTTCTCAAAATTTTTTTCTCTCTGTCTCTTTCTCCCTTAAACATGCCGCTTTCTTTGTCTTATCCTCTTTTTCAAATCAAGGATTTCAGAGGACAGCTGATATTTCCTATAGACCGTCGAATCTGTTGGAAAAGTACTTGTTGATGGTGAACATTAGCCGCTTAAAAGTGGTATCCCGTCGATTGCAGGTTAGCGAGATAGCACTCACCAACTGTTATCTGGATTCAGCTCGCACTATCCGAGACTCTGTTTCAGACATTTTAATCTTATGCTGTCTTGAAAGAAGAAAAAAGTAGATAAAAGTGGGTACACACACTAGCATACGTATATATATATATATATATATATATGTGTGTGTGTATGTGTGTGTGTGTGTGTGTGTGTGTGTGTGAGCGTGTGTATGCGTTTGTGAGTGCGTTTAAAATCAACAAATACATATATAACAAAAAATGAGTCTAATAGGAAAATACGAAAAGCCAAAGAACGAAAGAACAAATATTTATTCAATGAATTTCTGTCAAAAAATGATTCATTAGAAAATTAAAAATGAACACACACACACACACACACATATATATACCTGTGAGCATTCAGACATACCTCTTAAGAGGCACTGGGGATGTAACGGTTATCGTTGGAGGAAGTAAACACGGCCATTCATGTTCAAATCCTGAACAAGTCTGCTTGCATTTCACATAATGCTAATATCCTCGGGAAAGTTATAAACCAAACTATTCTGGCAAGCTACGGATAAATAGTAGGGAACACTGTGATCTTTATTCATGATGTGATTGCCGAGTCGGTTGAGGCTGCAGAACACACCGACTGGTTCTCTGCAGAGGAGTAAGACCCCACCCAACGAGTGTGCTAGATATGACACTAAACATGATCGTGAGGTTCTAGTAATGCCGGAGCTTCGGGGAATGCAGAGTACTCTTTCATTGTCATCGCTCCCTGGTCCACAGTAGCCCGGAGTGAGAGCACTTGATACGTTCCTATGGGTCAAGTAGAACTAAACTGTGTACTTATGCTAAACTGATTTGTTTGAAAGAGAACTGTTTTTTGACATTGAAATAGAACTGTTTTTGACATTGAAACTCTCTACTTATTCTAAACGGATGAGTATGAAATTGGACCGTTTTTGACATTTAAACTGTGAACTTATGCTAAACTAAATTCTTTGAAATAGAACTCTTTATATGTATAAAAATGGATTTGGCATTAAATAACCTACAATGGTTGATGTGCGATAAAGCCAAACTAAACCAATCTTGCTGTGACAGCCAAGAAAAGGAAAACTTTGACTTCAAACCAGCTGTACGAAGCATATTTTCATTTTACCTAGAGTCTCAATCTGCTCGTACCAGAAGTATTGGCTTAAGACATACATGTTAAGAGAAATTCAGTTTTTATCGTCAACAGTTTTTCTTCAGCCGTGATTCAGAGTTTCACGTTTACTTGTGATCATTAAACAATCAAAATATTTCAGCTGTTGGTGTGTTTGTTTGTTCTGGTTTGATTTAGTTTCATGGCACATCAAGTATTATAGACTATTTAATGCAAAATCCGGTATATATATATATATATATATATATATATATATATATATATATATATATATATATTAGATTTATATGATTCGTAAAGATTAGTCAAAGTTAAATAATCTCAAATATTGTTATGTATCAACTACAATTCAACAGTTCTATTATAGATAGAACCCATTCGTGTGCTACCACTCTGGGTTAGAGTTGACAAGGGAGCGATGGCAGTCTTTGGGTACTCCGCATTCTCCAAAGATCCAGCATTACTGGAAACTCAGCATCAAATTGTTTAACATCGTATCTCGGACACTCGTTAGCGGAGGTTTTACCCCTCTGCAGAGATCCTATTTACCCAACCCCTCCGCTCGGGCAGGATATGAAACAAGGTCAATTTTTTTAAGCTGAGTTTAGCAGGTTTGAATTCAGAGTTTTCCTTCTCCTAGACTAGTTGCCTTACCAAGGCTGAAGAACCTAGTCTGCCCTACTATTTACCCATAGCTGGAGGGAGAATAATTGGATTCTGCAGAGATGTAGTCGGTGTATTCTACAGCTCCAGCTGACTGGGCCGTGTGTTTGCATATATATATATATATATAATGCTGGCATTGTTCCTGTAAAGAAAAGATTATTGATGTATTGATCCGTACTTCAAGACTGTATTGCATCAGAATGTGATATCTAGGATGGTATATTACTTCTCGGCACATTTCCCCTGACCGATAAAATGAAACGCAGTTTCTTCCAGGCAGCGCTCGTGTCGATACTGCTGTATGGATGCACTACTTGGACGCTAACTAAACAGCTGGGGAAGAAGCTAGACGGTAATTACACAAGAATGTTGCGAGCAATATTGAACAAGTCCTAGCGGCAACACCCCACAAGGCACCAACTATACGGCCACCTGCCATCCATTACGAAAACTATCCAAGTCAGACGAACCAGACATGCAGGACACTGTTGGAGAAGCAGGGACGAGATCATAAGTGATGTACTCCTATGGACCGCCACATAAGGCCGGGCAAA
>OY757906.1:36222470-36227470 GCA_963585895.1 Sepioteuthis lessoniana
TCGCTTTAACCATTACTCTACGAGGACACCCCCTATGTGTTTTGAGAAAAAGTTTTTTATTTATTAATTAAGTAATTTATTGATTTTAATTGGCATGTCAACCCGTCTAGGGGTATTTACTGCTGAAAGATTAAAGAATCGCGTTCATTGTTAAGTTTGGTTTGGTTTGGTTTGGTTTGGTTTTATGCCATATCAAACATTGGAGGTTATTTAATCCCAAATTCTTTATATATATATATATATATATATATATATATATATATATATATACAATTTCTATACACATCTTGTACGTAACATTTTTAGACGAGTCTTTTATTATGTTTTCACACAGTTTAATGATTTCACTTATTTCTATCAAATATGAATAATTCTATTTACTTTTAATCATTTGTTTGCTCACAGTTTAATGTTTTCAAGTATTGTATGTATCACTAATAATTCAATTAAACATCTGTCATTTATTTATTCACAATAAATTGATCAAACAATTCTATTTCAAACAATTCAATTTAGCATTTAAATTTAAATTTCAAACCGTTCTATTCAACCCATAAATAGGACCCTATCAGATACTACCACCCCTGGTCAAAGTGGTCCTGAGAGTGATGGCAATGAAGAGGTACTGCACATGTCCCAAATCTCCAGCATTACTGAAACCTCACCATCCGATTGTTTAGTGTCATACACAGGACACTCGTTGGGGAGGTCTTACCCCTCAGAAGAGATAGGCGCCTCTGGTGGTGTAATGGTTAGCAAGCTCGACTAGCAAACCTACACGAGTGAGTTCGAGTCTCATTGGGTGCCCCTTTCATATGGCCTTGTGCCACATCTAAGCAAAAAGCTTAGTAAATTACCCCTCAGAAGAGATACAATCGGTGTATTCTGCTGCCCCTGCTGACTGGCTCAACGATCATTGTACATTCACAATCATTATTTCACCGAAGAGGGTTTTTTTTGCGCATTTGTATTGAACATGATACATTTTTAAAAGAGAAAGATATGACTCATCAGTGGGACTATAATAGGTACAACCACTCCGAATCAGAGTAGCCCTGGGAGAAATGGCAATGAACTAGTACTCTACACACCTCATATCTCTAGAACTCAAGCCTTAACATCAGATGCTGTTTAGTGTCATATCCTTCTCTTTCTTGGAGGGAGTAACATTCAGCACGGAATAATGTCACTGTATTCTATGTCCCTCTGACAGAGCGGAAGACGTTTGTGTTTGGTCCAAGTGTGTGTTAATGAAGATAGTGTAATCTTGCTAGCTTTGCAAATCTCGGATAAAACAATTTGCTTCGTATCATAATAGTCTCATTCGCTTCGTTTTCAGTGACACAGCCTCTAGACAAGAAGGACTCCACCCTTAATATGAAAAATAAAATAGCAATAAGTGTCATTAAAATATCACAACAGATATTAGTCCCTTCACCCAAACTCTTTATTTTTCAAATAACTTCCTGGGGTAAGTATTAGCGGATGCATTAATCTTTGGCATTCTTGACTCTTGTGACCCCGGAACAGCTGAGTTTTTCTCATTCAAACCCAATCCTATCTTTTAGTCTAATTCTTCAAAAGCAAATTATTAAAAAAAAAAAAAACGAAAACAAAAAAAAAAAAAACATACAAAAAGAAAAGGAAGTAAGCAAGTGAGCAAGCAAAAGAAAGAAAAAAAGACTCGACCATGTTTGTGGTATTTATACCATGCGGATAAGTCATTTTCAGAAAATGACTGATTATCAGGTGTGGAGAAAATTCGCATTGATCTTCCCAGTGAGAGTCAAAGGAATTTACGGAATATGGTCAGTGGTCAGATTAAATACTCGAAAAAGTGTTGCAATATTTTTTTTACTTACTCGTTTGCGGCGTGTATACCATGTGGCTGAGGCAGTTTAAGCTGTGGAAGGTACCAGCTCTGGCTGATGGTATCGAAATAATTGGTGCACTGACAGTTTGTGCCTGATTTGAAAGCAGCACAGATGAACATGAAACATTGTCTAATTTAGGAACTTATAATTTACGAGATTAAACTGGCTCATTGCACCCAAAACCAACCAAAAAAATTCGTTTTACAGAAGATGAAAACATAGTTGAACATTGTACAAGCAATTTTGCTCGGGTTGCAAGTACCTTGAAGCTCAGGCAAGGTGAAGTGGACCTAAAACCGTGGAATTAAAGACTATGCTCCAGGATATCTCGTCATTTCACAGTCCAGTGGGCTTCATCCTCTTTCATCACCTCGGCAAAAGTAACCAGAGCCACCGCATTGTGCCTCACATTAAGAAAAAAATTGCAAAACTTTTAGTTCACTCTAGTAAGCAGACATAATTTCATCACACTATTTGACCAGAATTTACTAACTAAAAACATCTGCAACTGTGCAGGAATATGCATTTTTGTGGTTTGTGCACCAGTGAGGAAATAAGTACTTATATTTAACTTATTTGATCACAGTGCAATAATTCTTTGTTTTTCTTTTTCTTTTAACGTGAGCTTTAATGTTTACCAATAAATTATCATAAAAATGTTGATACGACAGCTGTTTACTAAAAAAACAAAACAAAAACAAAAAAAGAATTATACTGCTAACAATAAGTTTTGAAAGAAATGGAATCTGTGACCCTGGTTCAAATCCTAGTAGAGACTGGTCACTTTTCACTTTGCGCTAATTCCCAAGGGAAAAGCATAAATCCTACTGTTCTCCCTTCAACTATGAATAAATAAAAGGAAAGTGTAGGTTATTTAGCCTTGGTTAGGTAACTAACGTCAAATTTTAAGCGGTGGATTGATGCTTTGGATTCTGAGTTTTCTTGATTGACTAACCATGGATGAAAAAGGAGTTTGCCCGACTATTTATCAAAAGCTAGGAAGAAGACATATTCCTCTGTCTTTCTGAAGAGTATATTAGCTCCAATTGAAATGCAAACAGCTTCGTCCAGGTTTCGAACTTGGGTCACCGATTTGATTTTTTACGAAGAAAACCACTGCGCTAAGTGCGTATATGCAGTTTTAAAAATATAAATTTATGAATGTATTATCTTTAATTAATATTGTTTTTTACATCTAAAATTTTATGTATCTTCTATGGTGCAGGAACATATACTACTCTCTCATCCAGGGCCACAAGCCATAAATATAGGCTTTGATTCTGGACAAAAATGCTGCCAAATGATAATGCGATCCTCGATTGAGCCTATACATATAACAATTTAATCCCTGCAGATGTGACGATCTATACGTAAATAATTCCGACATCTATGCTAGTATTATACGAAAAGACTGATATGTCTATTACTGAATATATGGCCAAGTCGGCTGGGGCAGTAGAGTACACTGCAGAAGTGTAAGACTCCCACAGTGAGTGTCCGGATATGACACTAAGCAACCTGGTGGTGAGGCTTAAGAAATGCTGGAGATTTGGGGAATGCAGAGTGTCACTTAGTTGCAATCGCTCCCACGTTCACTCTAGCCCGGAGTGGTAGCATCTGATAGGGTTCTATCGATACGTTGAATAGAACTTTTTGACATTTAAACAGTGTATTTATGCTAGAATGAATTGTTTGAAATAGAACAGTTTGATCAATTAATTAAGTGTAAACAAATGACTGATGTTAAATTGAATGGTTAGTTATACGTAGCAATACTTGGAACCATTTTACTTTGTCAACATTCTAAATTGAATTGTTTGAAATAGAGCTATTTGATCATTTAACTATGTGTAACTAACTGACTGATGTTTAATTGAATTGACAGTGATAAATAGCAGTACTTGAAAACATTGAATTGTGTGCAAACAAATGATTAAGAGTAAATTTGAATTATTTTTATTCGATAGAAATAAGTGAAACTATTACACTGTGTGAAAAGAATGAGCTCAGGTTCGTTTAAAAATGTTTTCAACAAGATGCGTTTAGAAATCATATATTTGATATAAATTTATTAAAAGGATTTGGCATTAAATAGCCTAAAGCAAAAGTAATTACTGAATATAGTTTTAGAATATTTTTGGCCCGAAGAAGGGACCATCTTTCAGAGAAGGTTACAATATCAAACACGTTTGAATTCTGTAATGATTACTTGCTAGTGATAAGAGGTGCACGTGGGGGGACGGTTATCTTTGTGGGAAATGAACTCAGCGAACTGAGTTCGAATTCTGAACGTGTCTGTTTACATTTCACCTTGTTCTAATAAGAAAATTATGAACCCAACTATTCTCCTTTCAGCTCAAACTGGGCTCTTTAATTTTGATATAGCAACCAGTCATAAGGAAAACTCTGAATTCAGACAAGTTATAGACCTTGAAAGAGATGGGTTCCACACGGTAATTTCTGTCCAGATATGCTCCATGTGTAGCGCCCTCCATGACTACATCAATCTACGGAATCTGTGTGTCTTTATGTGTTTGTGTGTGGGTGTGTGCTTGTGTTTGTGCGTGCGTGCGTGCGATTACTTATTAAACAATGAGAATGTTTTTTATCGTAATAAAACAAAACCAAAGTTTTAATTTTGCATTGATATTCAACATCTGTGTATGAATCACAGTCAATATATAATATCAATTCAGAACTTACTTGGCTCAATTTGATGCATCTCACATTTTATTCAAATGATAGACAGATATTTCATCCCTGTTGGTCGCTTCATTGTTGACCCATCAATATCCGCTATGTATTTAATTCCCATATTTAAGCAGTTTGATATTGAATCGACTCAATGGCATAAACACCAGGTCATGAAAGATCAAACAATAAAAAACAGACAAAAAAAAACCCTGCACATTTTTAAAGACAATAAGCTTCTCTAATGAATAAGATATTCCAAGCACCCATAACTCGTCTTGGTGTTTGCTGGTGAGCAAAACTAGGCAGTTCACCAAAAAACATTTAATCCAGGCAGCCGGTTTTTGAATCACAGAGAAGGATCAGTAGATTCGCTGACTGGAACTAGGCCAAAGATTTCAAAGAAATCATATTTTAATTGTGTATATTAATGTT
>OY757906.1:36232470-36414970 GCA_963585895.1 Sepioteuthis lessoniana
AAATTAGTTCTAATCACCTAAAAACTATTCTCTTACAAATCATGCATATATCCATTTAATTATTTGCAAACGAATGGCTGGTGTGAAATTGTAGCTTTTACATTGCAGTATAACCCGGATATAAGACAAACCTGGATATAAGAGAGAATGTATATGGTCCCACATTACAGCCAGTGTTACCTAAATAGAATAGACCAAACCCGGATATAGGATCATTTTCTCCGGTCCCGGAAACTCTCTTACATCCGGGTTACACTGTACATGAAACGATCTGTGTACAACCAAATGATTAATAGAAAATAGAATTAGTCGTATTAGATAGAAATACTTGAAAACATTTAACTATGTGCAAAAACATGTGCTCAGGCTCGTTTAAAAATCTTATCGACAAACTATGTTTACAAATCACATATTCAATATACATGAAAAAACAACTATTCTACACAAACACATTTATCAGGTCGAAACTCTATCCAAGTAGATTTGTTGTCTCTCTCAAGAATTTTGAACAATGGGCTCGAATCATGTCGTCGGTTTAAAGAATATTTCAGATCTATTTATCGAATAATTCACCTAAAGAACATACGAAATTGAATAGAAATTTTAAGAAAAAAAGAAAGAAAAATAGGAGGAGACATCGTTAGCATAGCGGCTAACGTCCCGTACTATGACATCCTAGAAAGCGAGTTCGAACTATACTCACGCTATTATACTAGGAGGTGCTCGTGGTGTAATGGTTATCGTCGTAGGAAATGGACACGGCGACACAAGTTCAAATCCTAGACGAGACTGATTGCATTTCACAAAGCACTAATACCCTTGGGGAAGGTATGAATCCAATTATTCTTCCTTCCAGCTATGGATAAATAGTAGGGCAAACTTGGTAAGGCAACTAGTCTAGGAGAAGAAAAACTCTGAATTCCAACCTGCTAAACTCCGCTTAAAAATTGGCCTTGTGTCATATCATGCCCGAGCTGAAGGGTTGGTTGGGTAAATATGATACTCAAGCTATTTCGTTCCCTTTCTAGCTGTTCCTCTTAGGAAAGATATCACCCCCCCTTATCCCGCAGCTATGAGTTGAATAGTATCACAATTGTTATTCTCCAAATATGACCCACGAAGATTGCCATCAAACAAAAAAGCCAAACCAAACCAAATATATATAATCGATTTGACAAACTACTATGAAAAACATGTTTGGGGTCACCTCGGGTGGTGTAATGGCTCACAAGCTTGACTAGCAAACCTTAATGAGTGAGCTAGAGTCTCACTGGGAGCCTCATTCATACGGACTTGCGCCACACCTGAGCAAAGAACGCTTCGTAAATTATTACGATATGAATGCTGGAAAAAGCAAATTTTCGTACATACAGACATACATACATACTGACATACATACATACATACATGCCGTGCATTAGATAACCATCAAAAGTTGAAACGCTATTAAACTATTAATACGTTCATATGTCCGTGGTGTTATGGTTAACGAGGTAGGAAATAAGTACATACAATTAATACCCTTGGGAAAGGTATGAAAATATTCATTCCCTTGAGAAAGGGATGAATCTATTTCCCTCCTGAGTTTAGCACAGTCGGCTGGGGCTGCAGAATACACGGACTACATCTCGACAGAGGGGTAAGACTCCTCCAATAAGTGTCTTGCATATGACACTCAACAATCTGAGGGGGAGAATCCAGTAATGCTGGAGCTTTCGGAAATGCAAAGTACCATTTTATTGCAATCGCTCCTGGGTCCACTCTGGGCCGAAATTGTAGCTCCTGATAGCGTCATATCTATTGGTCAAATAGAAGAAAAAAATGTACTTATGCTAAACTGAATTGTTGGAAATAGAAACGTTTATATATATATATATATATATATATATATATATATATATATATATATATATATATCGATTATATGGAAATCAGACCTAACCGATAAAATGAAACGCAGTTTCTTCCAGGCAACGGTCGTATCGATACTGCTATATTGATGCACAACATGGACTCTAACAAAACGGCTGGAGAAGAAGCTAGACGGCAATTACACAAGAATGCTGCGAGCAATCTTGAACAAGACCTGGCGGCAACACCCCACAAGACACCAACTGTACGGCCACCTGCCTCCTATCACAAAAACTATTCAAGTTAGACGAACCGGACATGCAGGACACTGCTGGAGAAGCAGAGACGAACTCATAAGTGATGTACTCTTATGTATCCCCACATATGCCCGAGCAAAGGCAGGACGACCAGCACGAACATACATTCAGCAACTATGTGACGATACGGCATGTAGTCCAGAAGACCTGCCGGAGGCGATGAACGATAGGGAAAAGTGGAATGAGAGGGTCAGGGATATCCGTGCTACCAGCACGACATGATGATGATGATATATATATAAATGAATTTGGCCTTAAATAACCTACAATGGTTGATATGCCATAAAACCAACCCAATCAAACCAAACCAAACCCTCCAGAGTTCTACTATTTTAATGGTATATCAACCATCGAGGGTTATTTAAGGCCAATACTATACTTTTTGAAAGACAGTAGTGGTCCTAGTTAAATTATAAATGAGTACATAACTTTCCTCCGAGATATTAATCTGAAATTTAATTGAACTTCAGGCTCTTACGAGTCTGTAGTTCGACTCATACAGAAGTCAAACCTAAAGTTTGATTTCGATTTTTATCGCGGTGGAAACTTTTATAAAAAATATGAATATATAAAGTAAAGTAAAGTTGGCGACCATAGTCGAGGGCTCCCTTTTCAATAGCTACCACACCGAGGTGTAGGGGAGAGCGCTACTCCTTTCCCTGGATTGCTCCACTTTAATCTTGATACATACCTTATATTCCCGAGTGATAAGCTAGGAGGTATCATGTACCATTTTTAAAGTCTTTGGTATGAAACGAATCGAGTTTGAACCCAGGTCTTCTGGACCTTTAGGCAAACAATCTATACACTAGGGCAATGAGCTGAATTCCAAACCATATTTTTGCAATTTTATTTTCGGTTTCAGAGATAATTCGAATTTATATACATATAGTTATATGCGATATACAAGATATTCTGTTTAATAGATTGAAAATTTGACAAGTTGCGTAATTTGGTTAAATGGCATATCAAATTTTGATGTTTATTTTATGCCAAATCCTATATAGGGCCTGGAAGTAAATGAAGGAATAATTTCTAAAACGTTCTATTTAGTCTGATTAGTCAAATTTCTGAAAGAAAAAATCATCATCATCATCATATCGCGCTGGTAGCACGGATATCCCTGACCCTCTCTCGCCACTCCTCCCTATCGTTCATCGCCCTAGGTAGGTCTTCAGGACAACATCCTGTATCCTCACATAGCTGCTGAATGTATGTTCGTGCTGGTCGTCCTGCTTTTGCGCGGCCATGTGTGGGGATCCATAAGAGTACATCTCTTATGAGTTCGTCCCTACTTCTCCAGCAGTGTCCTGCATGTCTGGTTCTTCTAACTTGAATAGTTTTCGTGATAGGGGACAGGTGGCCGTACAGTTGGTGTCTTGTGGGGTGTTGCTGCCAGGACTTGTTCAGGATTGCACGCAGCATTCTTGTGTAATTGCCATCTAGCTTCTTCTCCAGCCGTTTTGTTAGCGTCCATGTAGTGCAGCCATAGAGCAGTATCGATGTGACCGCTGCCAGAAGAAATTGCGTTTCATTTTATCGGTTAGGTCTGATTTCCATATAATTGATAGCCTATTGATAGCTGTCCATGCTTTCGTTAACCTCGTTTCGATGTCCTTTTTTGTTGATTCGACGCTGCTACCTAGGTAAGTGAATTTGTCTACTAGTTTAAGAGCGGTTCCTTCTAGAGTGGAGATGTCCCCCGTTTGGTTATAGCACATATATTCCGTTTTGTGTGGATTAACATAGAGGCCTATGCCTGCGGCTGCTCGTTCCAAACTATGCAGTAGTGTTTCGGCTTGGTCAGGTGTATTTGCCAGTATCGCTATGTCATCGGCGTAGTCGGCGTCGGTAATTGTTGTTGCGGGGTACCTTTGCTACTTTTCTTCGTCAGTTCGAAGCCATTCTCTTAGATTTTGTCAATCGATGTTCTAAGTACGTAGTCTAGACAAATGATAAAGAGTTACGGAGCCAGCGTGTCCCCTTGTGGTACTCCTGCTACAATGTCGAAGTATTCTGTGTCTCCATCCGGTGATCGTACTTTTACTTTAGTGTTTCTATAGAGAATCGTTATTGCTGCTACGGTTTCTTTAGGTATGCGGACGCTAGTAGGATTTATTCGATCTTTCCTCTGTGAATGGAATCAAAGCCTTGGTAAAGTCGACAAATATTAATAAGTTTTAATGATTAGCTCTATTATTCAAGCCCATTTCCCGTAAAATTCAGCCGAATATGAGTGAGTAAGAAAAAAAAAAAAAAAAACGGCAAAGAATTTATGATTTGCTTAGCACTTGGTTCTCAGCCACCGCATTTGAGCACCTTAAAGATTAAATGTGGTCTGATATTTGTTTACTATAAAAGCAATTTGTAGAATACAGTCAAGACAATCGTATAGGTGCTAGGGCTTGACATGACGAGCCGTTTTACCAAATTGGGCTTCTCTTACTGCCCATCTAATCTATTAAATGCTAAAGTAGCGTGTTGCACTTCACATGACCACTTAGGTTGCCGAGTCGCAGACTACTAGCCCCAAAATCTCGTCCTAAAGCATTTCAGGTTGCCACCCACAAGCAAAAGGTTATCTCATTGGGCAGAGTCTTCGCTTTCTGCTGAGGTGCACTGATACGACTGTGATTAAAACTTTTCATTTTCTTTTTACAAAATTTATTTTCAATTAAACTTTATCAGGATGTAACAAGATTCCATATGGATTATAAGATTATTCTTATTAAAAAGGAAGGATATAGAGTCAGTTTTTTTTTTAAATGTTGGTATAATTCGTATTTAAAAATTGTCTTATTTGTTTTTATTGTGAATGCATTTACCACACCCCTCCACCCACTTGCAGGATGGGATACAAGGTTTATTTCTATGCAGAGTTCAGCTTGTTTTCAGAGGTTTTCTTGACAGGTTGCTTAACCAAGGTAAATAAAAGCAGTCTTCTTCACTATTATCCTATCTTTGGAGGAAACAAATAGGTTCATGACTTTCCTAAAAGAATAAATGCGAGGTGGAACGGGACTGACTTGTCCATGATTGATCACTTTATTTATTTAGATTTCTTTGTTTTAATGGCATATCAACTTTTTGGGGTTATTTATCCCAGCCTCCAATTCCCTTTCCTGCCATGATAACCAATATGCTATTTTTTTTTTTGTAATCCTATTTACCAACCCCTCCGTTCGGGCAGGATATGACATAAGGTCGAATTTTTAAGCGGAGTTTAGCAGGTTTGAATTCAGTGTTTTCTTTCTCCTAGACTAGTTGCCTCACCAAGGCTGAAGAACCAGTCTGTCCTACTATTTACCCATAGCTGGAGGGAGAATAATTGGATTCATATCTTTCCCAAGGGTAGTATTAGTGCTATGTGAAATGCAATCAATCTTGTCCAAGTTTTGACCTTTTGTCGTCGTGTCCATTTCCTATGATGATAACCATTACACCACGGGTACCTCTATTTTTTCTGTAATTGCTTTGGCTTTGTGGTTAGTGTTCTCTGAGAATAGCATAGAGGTTGTTCGTAAATCTCAGATACTCTCGAAAGCCAATTAAGATTAATAAATCTTTCTCATAAACATTCAGTTTTATTATTTTACCGACTTGGATGGCAGCCAAGTTGGTTGGGGTTGTAGAATAAACCGACTTAATTTCTGCGGAGGGATAAGACCTCCCCAGGACAAATGTTCTGATCTGACACTTAAAAATCTGATGGTGAGGCTTTAGTAATAGTGGAGATTTGGGAAATGCAGAGTATCCCTTCATTGACATTGCTCCCAAGTTCACTCTGGCCCGGAGTGGTAGCACCTGAAAGGGCCTTATTTATGGGTCAAAGAAAACTGTTTAACATTTAAACTGAGTGCAAACAAATAACTGATGCTAAATTGAATAGTTAGAAATTGAACTGTTTGATCATTTAACTGTGTTTAACCAAATGAGTGATATTTAAAGGAAATTTTAGTGATACATAGCAATACTTGGAGCCATTTAACTTTATTTGACTTATGTTTACAGATCACACACACACACACACACACACACACACACACACACACACACACACACACACACACACACACATATATATATATATATATCAACTTGATTTGGGATTAAATAACCTATAACTGTTATTATGCCATGAAACCAAACCGAACCGACTTGGACGGAAAGTATTAACCCAAAGTAAACCCCTTCATTTCTTACTTAGCACAGCAGCCGTTTGTCACAGAGCGGGACTAGTGTATTAGGCCGTAAGAAAAATAATTAGCAAGATATTGTTTTAAGAATACTGATTGAGAGACTATCGCTTCTTCTTACAATGAAGTTGATCGTAACAAATAGAACAGACTGATACCACCTAAAACCAAAAAAAACCTGAATCAAAATTTTCTGTTTGTAACTCCAAGTTTTGTTTTGGTTTCTTTTTTTAATGGCATATCAACCTTTGTAGGTTTTTAATGCCAAATCTATTCTCCTAGAAGAACAGTAGCGGTACTATTTAACACATAGCTGGGAGGATGATGGGGTTCATACCTTTCCCAAGGGTATTTGCCCGAAAGTGAACGTAATAGCGCGACTGGAGTACGAACTCGCTAACTACGACTCCGCAGTCCATCGCTTTAACCATTACACAACAAGAACACACAGACCAAGTTTTTAAAGATTGGGTGAAATTGGAATAAAAATGACAAAGTCTTGGGCGTACGGACGGGCAGACATCTTAGTTATTATATGATTATAATAAGAATTTTATCATAATTGTTAAGCCTGCGGAGTCGGCGGTAATTAGAACACGTTGACGGCTGTGTGGTAATCCCCCCCCAAAAAAAAGAGATGTCATTGGTAGGACAAATAATTAAATCTGATAGTAAGGCACCAATTCCGGAGATCTGGGTAGTATAGAGTACTCCTTCATTGACATTCCTCACAGTTCCACTCTGATTCGGAGTGGTATTACCTATCAGCTCCTATCTATAGGTCAAATTCATTTGTTTTTGGATTGTTTGTATTAGGTAGGTATACTTGATGTCATTCAACCGTGTACAAAAATAAAATGATTCTTGATAAACAATTTCACAAAAATATGAATATGAACGTACAATAAATACGATTCTCTCATCTCTTGGCATAAGATAAACCTAGACAAATTAACATGCTGTTATAATTCATCGAGCAATTATAATTATTGCCATAAATAATCTATGCGTAAGAAAACAGATTTATTCTTTACATTATTTTATAAAGATTTTTTTTTTCTGTGAAACTATAAAGAAATATTTTTTTACTAGTTTTCAGTGTATAAAACTCAGGAAATTTTTACGTTCACATTCGGGCAAATACCCTTGGGAAAGGTATGAACCCCCTTATCCTCCCAGCTATGTGTTAAATAGTACCACAACTGTTCTTCTTGGAGAATTGCTTTGGCGTTAAATAACCTACAAAGGTTGATATGCCATTAATCAAACAAACAAAACCAATCAAGAGAGTTATCGAGTTAAACATTTTGTCTTTTTTAGAATTATCTAAATTAGACAATGCCGATATGTAATTGTCATAACAGCTCCAACGTTTTGAACAATCAAGTGGATTAACTTGTAATCTTTGGTTTGGTTTCTTTGTTTGTTGGCATATCAAACTTGTCAGGTTATTTAATGACAAAGCCATGTTTTTAAAAGTACCGCGTTGTAACTGTCTATACCAGACCTGAAAGGATTAGGAGATAAATACGTGTCCTAAAAGGCATTTGCCCGATAATAGACTTAATAGTAGGACTGGGGATCGAACTCGTTCACTTCGATACCACAGAACAGCACTTTAGCCATTTCGCTTCGAGAACTTGTGAATGTTTTTGAAATAAAAATAAATTTTTTATTGATAATTATATTTTAAATCTGGAAGTGTAAATTCTGAATTCTGTTATTTCCGTTGATGGTTATGAACTGTTTGAGGCCTCCTCCGGATAAGAGTTCCACTTTCTTAATGAGAATTTTCACGTTAAAATACCCCTCTTGGCTGGAAAAAGGCCTGCATACCAAATTTGTTACATCTACTGCAAACCGTTCCGCTGTCACACAATAAGAAAGCGTTTACTTTACTATTCATATAAATAGCTATATGAGGAAATGAAGAAAAGGAAAGAATTACGGACAGACATGGGGCATTCATACTATTCTACATAGTATTCCAGCTGTTAAACACACGAAACATATGATGATAATAGTAAAAGATCATCTCCTTGGTAGGGCCGAAATCTTTCAACTGTATTCTATCATATATATATATATATATATATATATATATATATATATATATATATATATATATAATTAAGAATAAGAAATACTCCATTATAATTTATTTCACCTTCATATCAACTGGCTCTTCAACTGGATTTCAACTGACATTTGATTTTTTAACCGTTAACATATTATATTTATGTATATTTCGACCGGGAAAATCTTTAAATATATAGTGGGTAAATCTGTTGATATATATAAAGCATATATACTAAGATATATATATATATATATATATATATATATATATATATATATATATATATATATATATAAGTTGTTTTTTAATATATATATATATATTAAAATATATGAAACTTACGTAAGGCGAATTGTATTTCCCGGTGTTAACGGCTAAAAAAAAAAGATTCATGTTCAAATCCATGTGTAGAGCCAAGGGATATGACGGTGAAATAAATTTATTATGGAGTATATCAATTATTTTTCTGTTTTTTAATCATATACTTTGCTCTGCATGCGTGTTTTGTATTAATTATTCATGCATTGACTACCCCCTCTGGATTATTCACAGGCTTAAATCATATATATATATATATATATATATATATATATATATATATATATATATATATACATATATATTGTCATCCATAGACAGACTGTTTTGTTGTATCACAACTCTTCAGCGTGGATAGACACGCATAACGTTTCAAGTTGAGATCGAAACCCGCCTAACTTTACGCTAGACTTAGTATCTTACCGGTCAGAGTTTTAGGTGACTGACGTCAGCTTTGGAATTATAAGGCATTTTGTTATAACTTTCGTTTTTTTTTTTACATTTTGCGCTATCGGATACCGGAGTGCTCAATTCATTAGAAGAGCTTTGCAATATATATATATATATATATATATATATATATATATATATATATATATATATATATATATATATATATATATATATGACAGTCCAGTCGACTAACACTGTACGTCGTGGACACTTCATCTATGCAATGAGATAATACCAACACCAACGAACGTCCTTAATATGACAATTAAATCTAATGACGGGGATCTAGATCTTGAGGGAATTTGGAGTCCTCCTTCATTGTCTTTCTTCCTGGCTCAATTCTGATCTCGAGTTGTAATACCTTTTGGCAAATAAATGATTAATAGTAAATATGATTATAAGGGTTAAATAGCAATACCTGAAACAGTGCAACTCTGTGTAAATAATATATAGCAATGCTCTAAACCATTTAACTGAATTCCTATAGAACTATTAGTATTAGATTACAATAGTTGCAAATATCTAACTGCGTTCAAACAAATCAGTTCTGATTCTTTTAAAAATTTTACCTTCAAACTGTTGGCTTACAAATCACACACTCACACATACATACACACTCACACACACATATATATGGTACGTTCGAACAGCCCTCGGCATTAAATAATCCACAAGGTTTGATATACCGTAAAACACAACAAAACTAATATTGAATATAATTATTAGTGTTAGATAGCAATACTTGAAACCATTTAACTCTGTGCAAACAAAAGAACCATGGCTCCTTTAAAAATAATTTTACTATAAATTTTTCGCTTTGAAATCATCTCTCTCTCTCTTTCTATATATATATATATATATATATATATATAAAGGATTTGGCATTAAATAAAGTACAAGCGTTGATGTGCCTTAAACCAACCCAAACCATTAAAATATAGGCCTACAATGACTTTTTTGAATATCATGCAAACCTTGTCAGATAATCGCATAGGTATTGACTCTGTGTCTTCAATATTAAAACTTAGATATACTAATACCCTATCACCGATATTGAGCACTTTTTCTTTATAAACATGTGCATGCTGTTATAAACATAGGCATATAGATCGTGATGAATGAGTTGAAGTGATATCTGAAAAATGTCTGTTTCAGAACGCACGTTCAATTATACAAATGTATGTACACTAACACAAATATATGTTCTTTGCATTACATGGCTCTCTCTCTCTCTCTTTCCCTCTCTCTCTCCCTCCCTTCCTCTCTTTATTTCTCTCTCTCTCTCTTTCCCCCTCTCTCTCCCTCCCTCCCTCTCTTTATTTCTCTCTCTCTTTCCCTCTCTCTCTCCCTCCCTTCCTCTCTTTATTTCTCTCTCTCTTTCCCTCTCTCTCTCCCTCCCTACCTCTCTTTATTTCTCTCTCTCTTTCCCTCTCTCTCTCCCTCCCTACCTCTCTTTATTTCTCTCTCTCTCTCTCTTTCCCTCTCTCTCCCTCCCTTCCTCTCTTTATTTCTCTCTCTCTCTCTCTCTCTCTCTATATATATATATATATATATATATATATGTATATATATATGTAATAAACACATTGTTGACGAATGTAATAATACAGACAAAGACTAAACACACAAAGTATAAAATATATACAATCAAGTATACACACTAGTAATAAACAATAAATAACAAAACAATGCAAAATGGCAATAAAAAAAATCACAAAAAGATTAGTGTAAATATATTAGTCGAAACATTAAACCAAAATAAAAATATTATGATTCTAGGATTCATACAAATATTTATTCGGATGTAATTTCACACACACATGCATAATCGACCACAAAAGTAAATTACTATACGTGTGTCTGTGCATGTTTTTGTAAGAAGAGAGAGAGAGAGAGAGAGAGAGAGAGAGAGAGAGAGAGAGACGCATACCAGTATGTATATGAATATAGTATTCGTATCTTATTGTTTTTGTTTTGAAATGAAAAGTGAAATACAAATTAGATATTAGATTTATTTTCTATATGGACAAAAGACATTTGACACTATTTCCATCTTATCTCATCATTTAAGGCAAATAAAACGGTGAAGGGAGATGGCATGGAAACAATTTGTTAATTTGCAGCGGGTCCAAATATATAAATATATATATATATATATATATATATATAGAGAGAGAGAGAGAGAGGGGGGGACAGAGATAGAGAGAGGGGGGACAGAGATAGAGAGAGAGAGAGGTGGGGCTGCATTCGCAAACTCGCTTAAGAAAAAAATAGACAAATAGGTAGAGAGTAAGTAGATTGATGACTAAGTTTCGTTTAATTTGGAACAAGGGCTCGAATCACAGTAGCTGATGTATTTGAAAGTCAAAGGTCAATAATTTAGATAGTGATCGGCTTCAAAAGAGATAGATAGATAGATAGATAGGTCAAATATAAATTCAAAAACAGGTGTACATATTTTTGATGTCGTTTTATTTAGCCACAAGCGAGATGCGATACAAGGTTAATTTATTTCGTGGAGTCGTACTGATTTGAATTCAGAGATTTCCTTCACCTAAACTGTTTGCCCATTCTATCCTGTCATTTACCCATTGCTGGATTAGATGTATTGGTTGTATTTTATTGTATGTCAAACTTTTTAACTTATATAATACGAAATACACTTTGTACATATTAAGTTTATATTATGCGTAAACAAACATTTTGTGAGTAAATATTTTTAAACAACACATAGCTCAATTTGTAATATAATGGCCGAGGGATTTCGTTTTATGCCTTTGGGTTTAGTTAGGCTGAGAACCTTTCGGCTCAGTGCATGGGTTACTTAGTTGCAACATTAACGCAGGTGTTCACGCGCGTGCGCTGGCGGAGCGGACGTGTCACTCAGAGATGTCACAATAGCCCAGATTGGAAACGGGGCTAGCAAGTGCGAATGACGTCATGCACCGAAAGAGCGCAGAGGATTTTGGGGGTTTTGAAAAAGTCAGTTAGTTGAGTTGAGAACTGGCCACCGAACGGGAAGGTTCGACTTTCGCTTGCTCGCCGAGGCCTTGGGTAGGTGTCGCACGAGATGGGGGGGGGGAGATGAAAAAGCCAGGATAGAAAGAACGTGAATCTCTCTCCTTATGTCGAAGAACCTTTAAACTCAAAGGTAATAAAAAGTTTCGTACCTGAACTGAGAAGTCGTAAGTGTTTTTCGAATTTCGAGATTCCTATGTTCTATGTATATGAACATTCTAATGTACGTTTCACACATAGCTGTATCTGGCTATGGTACAAATTGTTTTAATACAGATAATTGGTTCCTAGTATTTTTATCTAACACTAATAATTCAATTTAATACTAATGATTTGTATAAAATGTTAAATAATTTTAAGTATAGTAAATAATTAAAATTTTTTATATCACCCATAGAAGGGACACTAACAGGTACTACCATTCCAGGTGTCTTGTGGACCTGGTAATTAAGGGGTACTCTATATTCCTCAAAACTCAATGACTTGACTAGTTTGGGATTTTTGGTTTAGTTTTATGGCATATCTACCATTTTAGTTTATTCAATGCCAAATCCTTTTATACATATACATTAAAAATATGGTTTCTGAACACATCTTGAAGATAACATCTCTAAATAAACCTGTGCTAATTTTTTTCGACACATTTAAATAATTTCACTTATTTCAATCTAATACGAACAATTCTATCTAATATTAATCACTTGTTTGCTCACAGTTTAAAGTTTTCAATATTGATAGCTATCACTAACAATTCAATTAAGCATCAATCATTTGTTTCCACGGTTAAATAATATACATTTCTCTTTCAAATGATTCAGTTTTGCATGTCAATAAAGTTAAATAGTTCTAAGTATTGTTACATATCACAAACAATTCATTCAAACATCCATCATTAGTTTACACTCAGGTAAATGATAAAACAATTCTATTTCAAACAATTCAGTTTATCAATGACTGAATCTTCACAATTTGATGGTTTAGTGTCTTATTCAAGACACTAATATTGTATGGGGGGTCTTCCTCTTCTGCTGAGAGGCAATAGACGTATGGTACAGCCATAGCTGACTGGGCTACTCGTAGCCGGCGAGAAAGAATTTGATTCATAATTTTCTCAAGGGGATTAGTGGTATGTGAAATTAAAGCAGACATTTAATATATATATATATATATATATATATATATATATATATATATATATGCTGTTAAGTATATGTAAATATATATATGTATATTTTTATATATATGAAAAAATATACATATATAAATTTATATATATGTTGCTATATATATATATATATATATATATATACCATTGAATATGTATATATGTTAAAATATATACACACATATATATATATATATATATATGTGTGTGTGTGTGTGCGTGTGCGATTAAATATATATAAATAAATATAAAAACTAATATATTCATTATTATTATTATTATTATTATTATTATTATTATATAATAGCTCTATCACAGACATTGAGCACTCATTGATTTACATCGAATTTGGTCTGTCGCAAACCTACCGAGTGAGATAGTGACAACCATACACTGCTGTTATATATATATATATATATATATATATATATATATATATATATATATATATATATTTCTAATAGATTTCATCTCTTTCAGATAAGCATTCATGCTATTAAGTATATATATATATATATATATATTTATACTATTAAATATATATGCATATATGCTGTTAAATATACATATCCTATTAGATGTATATAAATATATATAAAAACTAACACATATTTTTTATTATCCTTATATAATAGTTCTATCAGTGATATTGAGCAATAACCAAATTAAACCGCATTTGGTCGGCCTCAAACCCACCAAGTGAGATTGGCATACCCTATTGTAATATATATATATATATATATATATATATATATATATATATATATATATATATTTATATATATATATATATGTGTGTGTGTGTGTGTATGTGTGTGTGTGTGTGTGTGTGTGTGTGTGGAAATCTCTTAGTATGTAATGTTTGACACATTCTTTTAGATTTCCTCTCAGAAACCGAATATTATTTCAAAGTTTCTTTCCTCTTTTAGTTAAGTGTCCTTTATGAGATATATGAGGGTGAAATTGTGGATTGAAAAAAAGGAAAATTGTGCCTTCCAGGCCAATGATCTACCACTGATATTTGTCAAATCTAATTCCCAGCAATTTATCAGACATTCTTAAGAGATTTGCATAAACATTACTAAAATAATGATTATCACTCGAGGAATCGTTTTCCATTGAAAACAAATTTTTAAACACATAATTCTCCCTTTTATTTTCTATATTTGCTCAAAAGATTTTCATACCAATTTATTTTTTCAATCATTATTCTAATAAATACAGTACAAGACTTATAGATTAGAATGTTCTAATCAACATGAATCATTTTAATTGATTGTTAACAATCAATTCCTGATTTTAAAAAAAAGAAGCTCCGTCAATGAGGCTTAGAATAACATCACTATATCCCCCAGAAGACATTTAAGCTCCCATTCCCCTCAAAAAAAGCGCTGTTCTGGATATGATACTATCTAAATCTGATGGTAAGGTTTCAGTTATAGAGGTTTGGGGAGTGTGGACTACTCCTTAATTGCAATTATTTCAAGGTTCACTCTGGCTCGAAGTCGAATTACCTGTGAGGATCCCACCCATGGGTGAAATAGATCTTTTTAAAGATTATTTATATTCCACAGCACTATGTGCAGAAATACCTCCAGATTAACCACAACACAAAAATGTAAATATGGATATGATTTCCCAATCTTTCATCATAAAATAACCCTTGAGACTTTGACATACCGTTAAAATCAGTCCATAAAAAAAGTACGAAGTAAGAGTTATAAACACTTGACAGGAATTCAAATCCGGTCAGCCGATTCTATTCTATTTCCCTTGTAGCTCCTTATTCTTTTGATTCTCCGTATTCTTTACCTACTTTTCAAGTTCATTATTTAAATCAATTTTACCGTATCATCAAAAGTAATTTTTTAAAATAAGAAATTAAAGAAATATTTAATTGTTTTTTGTTTAATGGCATATCAATCTTCGTAAGTTATCTTATGCCAAATCTATCTTTGTAGAAGAACAGATATTTTTAACCCATAGCTAGGGTGAGGAATAACGGTCTTAATATCTTTGTTATATAATTGCAGAAGGATTTTTTTATATTATCATCTTTCGTTTTGTATATCTTACCTTTCGGTTTAGTTAGGCTGAGAACCTTTCGGTTTAGTGCATGGGTTAGTTAGGTGTTCACGCGTGCGCGGGGAGGATATGACAATCACAGATGTCACAATAAAAAACCCAGATAGAAAATGGGACTGGGGATGTGAATGACGTCTGGCGAAGGGCTGAGGATTTTGGAATTTGAAAAATAGCAGTTAATTGAGATTTGGACTTAGACGGGCGAGTTGATTTTCGGAGATCGCCGAGGCGAGACCATTTGGGGTCTACGGGATGCTCGCGCGTTGGTTGAGTCAGTGAATTGACAGCTGACGATGTACGAACAGTCAGCATAGTAAGAAATTGTGTGTCTCTCTCTCCATGTCGGAGAACCTTAAACTCAAAAAGGTAAATAAAAATTTCGTACCTGAACCAATTTCGCGTTTTTCGGATTCCTATGTGTATGTACATTCTATGAACATATGTACATTTCACGTATACGTATCTTGGTCGTATTTTTGGACCTATATATGTTACATCTTTCCCAAGTGTATGAGTCCAAAAGTGAATGTAATTGCGTTGCTGGAGTTCGAACTCGGTTACTTCGAGGTTGCAGTCCAGCACATCAGCCATTTCAACGTGGAGATTCACGAAGGAATATTCAAGTGATTTTGTAATTGCATTGTGTGCATAAAACATCAGACTATTTATATTAACTAGATTTTCTTGTTCATTGGTTGTTTGGTTTTAATGCACGTCAACCATTCTAAGGAAATTTTATGCCGAAACTGGATTTTTATTTTTGTACTTTGAATATAAAAACTAATGCATATTTTTATAATCATTATATAATAGCTCTAACAGTGATAATCAGCACTAACCCAATTATACCGCATTTGGTCTGCCACAAACCAACCAAGTGAGATTGTAGCAACCATATTTAATATATTCTTATATTAATATTTATATATATATACTTTACTATATAAAAGTCTATTATTTATTTTTCAGGTTTATGTATGTATTAAACTAACGATTCAACGGCAGCAATGGGTTTTATATTGTTTCTATGTTTTCGGTTTCGGTTTCTTTGTTTAATGGCATATCAACCTTCGTAGGTTATTTAATACCAAATCCATCCTTTTTAGAACAACAGTGTTGCTATTTAACCCATAGCCGAAAGGATAAGGGTATTTGTCCGAAAGTGAACGTAATAGGGTGACTAGAATTCTAACTCGCTTACTACGATTCTGCAGTCCATCGCTTTAATCATTACACCACGAGGACATTCCCCTTTCTTTCATGATAATGAGGATGAATGAAAAGATGTTTACCATTATCAAGTCCTGACAGTATAAAGTTTTCTTACTCCCTCACTCTGTCTCTCTGTTTCTCTCGCACTCTCATTCCGTATCATTCATAGCTTTTGGCAGGCCCTCTTGTCTGTATTCTGTGTCCGAACAGAGCTGATGAAAGCAAGTCCTCGTTGGTCAGCCAACACTGGCTCGTCCATGTGCGGGAGTCCATAAAAGAATGTCGTTTATGAGTTCTTCCTTGCTTCTCCAGCAGTGCCCTGCATGTCTTGTTTGTCTTACTATAATGGTTTATGATATGGAAGGCAGGTGACGCTACAGCTGCTTATTTATGAGGTGCTGCCTTCAGGGGGTATTCAAGACAACACGCAATATTCTTGTTGTAGTTCCCATCTAGCCTTTTCTCTAGTTGTTTCATTAGCGTCCAAGTGGTGCAACCATATAGTAGTATGGACACAGCTACAGCTTGGAAGATATCCCGTTTTATTTTTTCGGGGGGATCAGATTTCAGTGTGATCGATAACCTGTCAATAGCATTCGACATCTTCGTTTGGCATATGTTGACGTCACTTTCAGTTGATGAAATGATGCTACCGAGGTATAGGAACTAGTCTACTTATTTAAGAAATTTACCACTTTGATGACTTTTTTGGTTTGGTTTAGTTTGGCTTTATGGCACATCAACCATTGTAGGTTATCAATGCCTAATCCATTTTTATACATAAAAATAGTTCTTTTTCAAACGATTTAGTTTAGGATAAGTATAGTTTTTTGTTTACATACAGTAAATGTCAAAACAGTTCTATTTCAAAGAATTCAGTTTAGCATACAGATACTGTTCTTCTTCAAACAATTCAGTTTAGTTTAGTTTGGTTTGATGACTCATCAATCAGTGTACCTCCAATCACGAAAACTATCCAAATAAGACTAACCAGACATGCGGGACACTGTTGGAGAAGTTGGGACGAACTCATAAGTGACGCAGTCCAGTGAACCCCTTCACATGGACGAGCAAAGGCAGATCGATTAGCTACAACCTACGTACAACAGCTCTGTTACGATACAAGATGTAGCCTTCAAGACCGACCAGAAGCGATGGACGACAGAGAAGGGTGGCGGGAGAGGGTCAGGGATATCCATGCTAATGGTGCGACATGATGATGATGATGATGATTTTACCCATTGATAGGACTCTAACAGGGGCTACCATTCCAAGCCAGAGTGAACCTGGGAGCGATGGCAATAAAGGGGTACTCCAAAACTTCCTAAAAGCTTCAGCATAACTAAAACCTCATTATCAGATTGCTTGATGTCATATCCAGAACTCACGTTGCAGAGTGGGGTCTTACCCATTTGCAGAGAGGCAGTCGTTATATTCTACAGCCCCAGTCAACTGGGCAATGACTTTTTTTGTTTAAAACGCATGTACTCTGTTTTATTTGCATTATCGTCGAGGCCAACGTCTCCCGCTGTCTGCTCAAGGCTATGCTTTTTGGATCCTTTTTGGGCTAGTCTATTTGCGAGGACAACTCAGTCATCTGTGTCGTCAACGTCTGTCAGTTTCTGCGGGGTATCGTCTGCTTCTACCCCTTTTTATGTGAAACCATTAACGATTTAAATACCTCCATATATTTAAACATATCTTACCCTGATAGTCCATTTCTTTAGAGAGTGTTCTTTTGGTATATTTTATGTATAGAACTGATAACAAACATATCGGTTCCTCATATTGTTAAGTAATACACTAGGTGTATCTATTAATTGGAAAGTAGTGTTGAAAATCTAAAAAGATTTTAACTTTTATGTTATCTCGGTGCAAGTGACAGTGTAAGTTCAATTTTAAAGCTTGGTTTTCATTGGTCAGGTGGCTAAAACCCTTGAAGTTTGAAATTACAGAAACCTCTGTGAGTAAGGATTTAATTTCTATTTATCATCCGATGGCTGATTCCCGACTTTCGTATGGGCTTGAAAAAATGTATGTGAATAAAATGTATAAATGTATGATTATAAAGTATGTGCCCACACAGGAAAATGTCTTTGTCATCCCCCCAACTAGAAAGAACTAGAAACAGTTCGGAGTCGTAACGAAAGACGGCATTGTGTGAAGCGACCACCGGCGAAAAGACGAGATAATTACGAGAAGCAGCCACCGGCGAAGAAAATTGCAAAGCAGTACAATAAATATTTTAAAAGGTTCTTAACATCCTAAAATATGACAAGTAACCTTCTGTTCAGAGAAATAAAAAATTATCAAATAATTACGTAATTATTTATGTGTAAAAAAAACAAACTGTTTAATCATTTAACTGTGCCCAAGAAAATGATTGATGTTGAATTGAATTGTTAGTATTTCATAGCAATACGTGAAGCCATTTGTGTGCAAAGGAATGGTTAATTTTGAAAAGAAGTTTTAATGTTAAATATCAATAGATGAACCCACTTAACTGTATGCAAATAAAATTATTAGTGTTTGATCGTAATATTTAAAATGATTTAACTGTGTGAAAACAAATAATTTATATCAAATAGAAATATTCTTGTCAAATAGGAATACTAGAAACTATTAATCTGTGTGCAAAGAAATGACTAATATTGAATAGAATTATTTGTGTTAGATAGCAATAATTAAAACCATTTAACTGTGTGCTTATAAATGAGCTCTGGCTTGTTTAAAATGTTACTTATAAACTATAGGTAAAATGTTACTTATAAACTATAGGTAAAGTGTTACTTATAAACTATAGGTAAAATTTTACTTATACCTACGTATAATTTTCGTTCTGCTGTAGTGAGGTCAATTATCTTGAATAATCAGCAATGTCTTTTTTTAGGTATAACATATTCAAGTTTCTTCTCTTTTTTTCTAATACACAAGCATATCGAATTAGAATTGTCTGTCAGCTTTGTTGGTTGGTTGATTTTTTAATGGTGTATCAATCCTTTTCGGGTCCTTTAACGCCGAATTAAATTTCAAAAAATCAGTTTAGTATATGAATAGTTTTTGTTTATAAACGGTTAAATGACAAAATAGTTCTATTCCAAACAATTCAGTTTAGCAGAAATATACAGTTTCAATGTCAAAAAGCAGTCCTATTTCAAGCAATTCAGTTTGGCTAAAATGCACACAGCTCTACTTCTAACATGTCAGTTTAGCATAAGTACGTAGTTTCAATGTCAAAATCCGTACTTTTTTAAAAAAATTCAGTTTAGCATAAGTACACAGATTAATTCTGTTCGACCCATAGATAGGACCCAATCAGGTGCTACCACTCCAGGCTAGAGTGGATCAGGAAGTGATGGCAATGAAGAGGTACATTCTTCAAAGCTCCAGAATTACTGGAACCTTACCACCAAATTGTTTAATGTTTTATCAGGACACTCATTGAGGGAGTCGTACCCTAGCAAAGGTGCAGACGGTATATTCTATAACCCCAACCGACTGGGCAAGTTAACTTAGTATGAATTTGAAGAAAACTCTAACATACACCTTAACAAATATTCTCAGCGAAGGGAAACTGAATGAAAATATTTACACACACACACACACACACACACACACACACACACACATATATATATATATATATATATATATATATATATATATATATATATATATTTGCTTTATTTGATGATCGTATTCTTTTTAAAAAGTACATGAAATTGATATCGAAAATGAAAATGAATAAAAAAGGAAAAAGTATAATAACACGAAAAAAATATTGCTAAAGTAACTGTTTCCATGGAGGCCTTTGACGGAAAGTATAATCGGCGCATGCCTAAAAAAATGTAATCCTGGTGCCAAAGAGAAACTCACCGTAGAATAGTCGTAACCCCTCAAAAAAAAAAAAATTTGAGCCTAAATGTATCTTAGTCTTTTTTCCTTTTCCATCCTTAATTTCCTTCAGACTTCAACCAACAAAAAGAAGATAACAAAGATATAAGCCTAGAACAAAAAGAAATTAAAGAAAAACCACTGTTTTCAAACAAATGATATTAAATAGAATTAATAGTGTTAGATAGCAATAACTGAAACCTTTTAACAGTCGAGAAACTATTGGAATACTAATGTGCTAACTAATTATTTCTAACTCATTTAAAATGAAATCAGCTGTAAAGTATTCATTTACAAATCATATGTATATCTATTCAACTGTGTGCAAACAAATTTTTAACAGTAAATAATATTATTCGTGTTAGATCGAAGTACTTGAAACCATTTATCTGTGTGCAAAAGATGAGCTTAGGCTTGTTTTAACATGCTTTCAACAAAATGTGTTTACAAATCATGTATATTTAATATATATGTATAAAAATAATTTGGCTTTAAATAATTTATATTGGTTGATATACCATTAAAAAATTACCAAAACAAATCATATATATTTAATATATATGTATGAAGAGGTTTTGGTATGAAATAACCTACAATAGTTGCTATGCCATTAACAAAACAAAACTAAACCAAACTAAATTAGTTGTAACTCATTCAAAAATGAAATTACCTACATACAATTCACTTATTTACATTCAATTCATTGTGTGCAAACACATGCTTAATAGTAAATAAAATTATTCATCTCCGATAGAAATGCTTGGAAACATTTAACTTTGGGCAAAAAATGAGCTTAGTCTTACTTTAAAGTGTTATCTATAAATTGTGTTTATAAATTATATATTCAATGTATATGTATAAAGACGATTTGCCATTAAATAACTTACAATGGTTGATCTATCATAAAACCCAACCAAACAAAAAGAAGATATTAATGAGACTGCCAAAAAAGTTGAGTTATATTCATTTGTTTTAGATTTTATCCAGTCGTACTGACCAGTAATATCTAATTGATAAAAAACGTACCATGCATATAGACTGCGGTCTTTTTGTTTAAAGGCATATCAGCATTCGTAGGTCGTTTATTACAAAATCTCTCTTGGAGGTGCCCGTGGTGTCATGGTGTAATGGACACGGCGAAACGAGTTTAAATCCTGGACGAGACTGATTGCATTTCACATAGCACTAATACCCTTAGGAAAGGTATGAATCCAATTAATCTCCCTCCAGCTATGGGTAAATAGTAGGGCAGATTAGGTTCTTCAGCCTTGGTGAGGCAACTAGTCTAGTAGAAGAAAAACTCTGAATTCAAACCAGTTAAACTCCGCTTAAAAATTGATTTTGTGTCATATCCTGCCCAAGCGGAGGGGTTGGTTAATATGGATTACAAAAACTCTCCTTCGTGAAGAACAACAGTGATACTATTTAATCCATAACAAGGGCGATAAAGGGGTATTAGACCGAAAATATATATGTATAAATATATACCTATATGGACAAAATATAGTTGTGCACTTGAATGCGATCAAATACAATACTATATATTATCCATTTGAAGAACTCATTTTATAGACCTGAAATAAATTTATAATGGAACAACAAAATTGAATTTTTTTCGTTTAACTTTTTAAAAAATACTTTCGCTCTGCTCGTGAGTTTCTATGAATTTTCAATCTGAAATTAATTACATGTTCAATAACCGTTGACATTGAGCTCTCAACTAGATATATCTATTCAACTTGGATTATTACTTAAAAGTCTAACCCTTAGACACTTTTCCAAGGAATATATATATATATATATATCATCACCATCATCATATCGCACTGGTAGCACGGATATCCCTGACCCTCTCTCGCCACTCCTCCCTCTCGTTCATCGCCCTTGGTAGGTCTTCAGGACAACATCCCGTATCCTCACATAGCTGCTGAATGTATGTTTGTGCTGGTCGTCCTGCTTTTGCACGGCCATGTGTGGGGGTCCATAAGAGTACATCTCTTATGAGTTCGTCCCTACTTCTCCAGCAGTAGGATTGGTTTTATACACACTTATCTATCTATCTATCTATCTATCTATCTATGTGTGTGTGTGTATGTGTGTGTGTGTGTGTACAAACGTTGTGTTTTAGTGATTTTCAAGAAAGAACGATACCGGGAAAACGATCTTCACAGTAGAATACTCACGGTACCGGCTTTGATTGTTCAAAAGTTTATTTCAGCAACTCACTGTCTCTGTCTATCACCTTCTTAGAGTCTTACTCGCACTAGAGGTCTCCTTCTCACGAGTGGCGTGTTTCTTAAGGAATTAAGCATTTGGTAACCTGGTCAATACTAGAATCGAATTGTAAAATTATCGCTTATACTTTTTCTAAAACTTATAGTACTGCAAAATGTGTACAGTAACTCTTGTGTGCTCAGATTACGTATAAGATATAAGAAAGTACGAGTAAGGATAGAAGTTCTCTGAAAACCATATTGTCCCGAATATCTTTACAAACTTTCTACAAGTAAATGCATAAAAATATAAGCTAAACTGCCTCAAAATAAAAATAAAAAAAAAGAATACAAATGTTAACATGAATATATATTAAAATAGTTACAAAAAATGTAGAGAAAAATGACTGGTAAAAAAAATCAAGATGGCTGATAAATAATAATCAGAAAGAAAGATAACAAATCTCGAATGTTCATTCCATCGTGTTGCCAATCACCGGTTCGATATCTGTCATTTATTAGGGACATTCGGATTTTGACGAAATATTAGCTGATCAGATAGAACAAAAAAAAAACAAAAAAATAAAAAACATGCAAATGAAAAAAAAGTATTGAGTCAAGATTTACGTTTGCGAAAAAAAAAAAAAAAAGAAACTACAAAAAACATTGATAAACGGCAAATGTAGAAACAAATAAAAATTGGTAGATATATGCAAAGAAAAAAAAACCAAATATATATAAAAGAACTAAAAAAAAACAACAAAAAAAACAAGCTAATATCAAAATAAAGAAATAGCAATGTTTTCTACTTTTCCCCATGTATTTATGTAGTCAAACGAAGGCTTACAAATACTGAAAACGTAAATGAATCAATAAATAAATAAAAAGTCATAAAAAAATTGCAACATAGATACAAAAACCTGAGCATCAACGGCCTGTGATAAGGATGCACAGCGGCCAACATATTACGCTAAGAAAAATAATCTTGTTATTACTCCCACTGCGACTTTCTCTCTCTTTCTTTCTCTCTCTCTCTCTCTCACACACACACACTCACATACACATTCACAGCCATTCGATGACAAAGTCAAGTACAAAAAAAAAAAAAAAATATTACAGGGGTGATAAGGTGTATCAGGGATGACTAGCATTAAGGTACATATTTTTATATGCCGAGCATTTTGATTTGCATATCTTGATATCACTATTCGAAATATCTTCCTCCTTCCTCAAGCTGAAGGATTTTTGGCTTTGGAATGGGTTCAAGCCCAGTTAGCCGTTTTATCGTTTCTTTAACCGTTCATCTCCACACTAATATCACAACATCTACAAATACATTCAAGGAGGCGATCTTAGAAGAACGGTTATCTCTGTGGGAAGTAAACACGACAGTTTTGTTTTTTTTTTTGCATTTCACTTTGCGCTATTGCTCTTGGGAAAGGCATGAATATATTTTTCCCTCTAACTAAGGGTTTATAGTAGGCCAGACAGATTAAGTTCTTTAGCCATGGTACTGCAACTAGTCTTGGAGAAGAAAAACCCAAAACAGCTGTACTCTGTACATTTTCTTCTTTTTTTTTCCTTCTGTAAGAGTACGGACGTGACTTAAAGACACATTAGGTTAATCAGTCAAGCATTTACCATGACTAGGTAATTTGACTTTGGTTATGTGCGATGAGGACCAGTAGATCAGAGGTACTATTTACCAACCCCTCCGCTCGGGCAGGATATGACACAAGGTCAATTTTTAAGCGGAGTTTAACAGGTTTGAATTCAGAGTTTTCCTTCTCCTAGACTAGTTGCCTAACCAAGGCTGAAGAACCTAGTCTGTCCTACTATTTACCCATAGCTGGAGGGAGAATAATTGGATTCATACCTTTCCCAAGGGTATTAGTGCTATGTGAAATGCAATCAGTATCGTCCAGGATTTGAACTCGTATCGCCGTGTTCATTTCCTACGGCGATAACGACTACACCACGGGCACCTCCCAGTAGATGCATTCTCTGGTCGCTAGTGCGATCTCAAGTAGAGGAGATCACGGTATATACTGCTGATGAGACCTAATAAGGTTAAAATTCAGTTAATCAGTCGTTCTGTGTGTCATGTGCAGTGTTTGCTGGGTTTTCTGGTTATGATCATTTAATTTATAATCTTTACTCTGCTTAAAAATTGACCTTGTTTTAATTACCTAACCAAGGCTAAAAAACCCAGCTTGTGTGGGGAACAGTTGGATTCAAACCTTCACCCAGAGCATTAGAACGAAATGAAATGTCCAGGAATTGACTTTGAGTCGTATCCTAGCTGTCGCAAAGGGGTTGGTTAAAAATATAACCATGGTCAGGAGATCCCAGAACTTACTGTGTTTCCATAGCAACAATGGGTTAAAAAAGAGGGATTCAAGACTTGCGGGAAATTAAAAGCAAAATTCCGCGTTCAAAATGTTAAGACGGTTCATGGGATCCATTTCTTAGGATCATAACCGTTGCGCAAAAAAAAAGGGAAGATAAAAAAAAAAAATGAAAAATTCTTGACTGTTTGCCACGTTTCAAAATATAAAAAAGGGAATAAAAGGTTTGGTTTTATGGCATATCAAACATTGTTGGCTATTTAATGTCAAATACTCTTTATACATATATTTTAAATATATATTATTTGGTTTGGGTTTAATGGCACATCAACCATTGTACGTTATTTAATGCCAAAGCTTCTTTATACTTATATATCAAATATATATGCTTTGGTTTAGTTGGGTTTTATGTCATATCAACGACTACTGGTTATTTAATGCCAAATATACCTCCATACGTAAACGCATTTTATAGATAATATTCTTAAACTAGCCAGAACTTTTTTTTTACACAGTTAAATGGTTTCAAGTATTGATATATAATAATAACAACTTAACATCAAGCATTTGTTTGCAAGCATTTTATTCTAGTTCATTTATTGATAGGACCCTATTAAGTGATACCACTCTTAACCAGAATGGATCTGGGAGCAATGACAATGAAGAGGCCCTCCACATTCTCCAAATCTCTAAGGTTAAGGCCTCGCAAGCATATGGTTTTGACATATATCAGGACACTTGTTGGTGGGGATGTTTCCTCTCTGCAAAGATGCAGTCGGTGTATTCTACTCCCCTAGCCGACTGGGCTGGAGTGATTTTATTTTCTTGAGTTTTACTGTTACTTATTTACATATTTATTTATTTATTTTGTATTTATCTTTTTTTGTATCCCAGTTTCTTATTTAATAAAGGAAATTCTCTTAAAACATTCAAGCCCTTAATTTATCCGGTAACCTAGAGGGTAACGCTGGATTCAAACTATCTGAACTCCATTTAAAAATGACATTTCTGCACGTGTCTAAATTTATATTGCCATCATCATCATCATCATCAAGGAACACTGATCGTACGGTATGTCCTCACTCTGTTGCCCTCCCTCCCTATCAGCCATCCACCCCAGTCGGTCATCAAGATTGCACCCTGAGTTCTCTTTTATATATTTTGAAACGTGGCAAACAATCAATGATTTTTCATTTTTTTTTCTATCTTCTCTTTTTTATGCGCAACAGTTATCATCCTAAGAAATGGATCCCACGAACCGACTGATGAATCGCAATCTTTGCTGTATGGTCAACCCTGCCGCATTTAGGCGTAGGAGTTCATATTTTGAAGTAATGTTTATAAATATAACCAATATTCACACAAATATTTATCCTGTGGTTCAGGGCTGTTGAATAAACCCTCTGGTGATGGGTACACCCATCTCACGAGAGTCCTTTGCATGACACTAAACTGTTCCTGATGGTGACTCTCTACTCATTGACCTTTGATGAATGGCAGTACTCCTTCGTTGACATTACTCCCAGGTTCACTCTGACACATATCGGTAGTACCTGTTAGGATCCCATCAAAAGATAGAATAGAACTGTACAATCATTTACTTAGGATTGTTATTTTCATTATTATTAGCTATTTGAAACCATACAGTTGTGAAGAAATTATTTGTATTACAAAGGAATACTTCATTAATAGAATTGCAAATGTTAGATAGGAATATTTAACTATGTGCAAAAAAGTCCTGGCGGCAACACCTCACGAGGCACCAACTATACAGCCACCTGCCTCCCATCACGAAAACTATCCAAGCTAGACGGACTAGACATGCAGGACACTGCTGGAGAAGCAGGCACGAGCTCATAAGTGATGTACTCCAAGGGACCCCCACATATGGCCGGGCAAAAACAGGACGACCAGCTTGAACATACATACTGCAGCTATGTGAGGATACGGGATGTAGCCCTGAAGACTTGCCAGAGGCGATGAAAGATAGGGAGAAGTGGCAAGAGAGGGTCAGGGATATCCGTGACTGTGGCACGACATAATAATGAAGAAGAATTATTAGCGTCATACTTCGAACCATTTACCCGTGAGCAAACAAATAAGATATAACAATTCGTTTAAAAATAAAGTTACTCACAAAATATTCGCTGCTAAATCATATATTTAAACATACTTTGGCATTAAATAACCAGCAAAGTTTGATATGCAATAGAATTAGTAACCAGCCAAACACATTAACATAGATTTTGGTGACAGTTCGAGCATTTATGAGGGGAACTTTAATCAAACCTGATCATCATTACCCTATAGAAAGTACAGCTCATATATATTTCAAAAGACACAGAATCTGTTTGTCACATTGCCCGAGGTTGCCTAGGCCATTAATTACTTTGAGGAATTCGAATTAACTTACAACTGTGTCAAATTTTTCAAACAGTAAAGCATGTATTTACCTAACTTCGGGCAGGATGTGACACGGTCAATTTTTAGCAGAGTAAAACTGGTATATAGTGCACAGTGAATATATACTCAAACCCATTGCCACAAACAAGATGTGACACGGTCAATTTTTAAGCAGAGTAAAACTGGTATATAGTGCACAGTGAATATATACTCAAACCCTTTGCCACAAACAGGATGTGACACGGTCAATTTTTAGCAGAGTAAAACTGGTATTTAGTGCACAGTAAATATATACTCAAACCCTTTGCCACAAACAAGATGTGACACGGTCAATTTTTAAGCAGAGTAAAACTCTGCACAATAAATATTTAATCAAACCCTCTGCCACGGACAAGATGTGATACAAGCTAAATTTTAAAACGAAGTTTAGTTGGTTCGTTTTCCTTTTCCTAGACTAGTTGCCTAACCAAAACTAAAGAGTCCAGTTTGGCCTACTAGTTAACCATAGCCAAAGGAAGAAGAGAAAGATTCACGCTATTTCCAAAAGCATTAAGTTGAAGTAAAACGCTGACAGCCAAAATTTGAACTTGGGTCAATATTCGATTTCCTACGAAGGTAACTGTTACATATACACGCCCCCATTGCATTACATGCTCGCCTTTCTAATCTCCTTGATCGATTTTGATCAAAATCTCTGAAGTACAGGATATCCTTTAAATTTATTCATTTTCTAAAAATTTATTTAACAATTTCATTTAGTTCTATATAAGATCATGCCCTTCTTCTTCATGTAGGCCTTAACTGCTTCATTATTTCATCACCCTAGTGATACAGAGGCCTTCCATCTGCAATGTAATTGTTTCTCGTTCCTTGGTTACCAATGGACAACAACCTGGGTCCGCCTGTTCTCTTTGAAGTTATCACGTGTCTGCTTTCATTCCTTGGAGATCAGGGTTTACACTCTCACTCCACTTTCGAATTACCTCGCTTCAGTTATGCCCAGGAAATCATATTTCCAACATCACCCTCTATGTCATAACCAGTTGCCGTTCTTCCTTCTTTGAAGTGGCCTACGTTTTGCTTACGTGTAACATCGCCGGCAAAACGGTGCAATTGAAGAGATTGACTCGTATGGTCTTGACCAATTTTTACCTTGAGCACATCGTTAATAAGCATAAATGCCTTCCATCTCGATGATATTCTCTACAAGATTTCATACTCAATGTCTCAGCATATATCCACCATTCATCCTAAGTAAACGAACTCTTTCGCCCCTTTGATATCGTCTCTTCCCAAAACTATATTGTTCTGTGATTTCAACACTTCCCACCACTATACTGTTCTTTGATTTCTACAATTCAAACCACTATTTCAACACTTCCCAACATTATAATGTCCTGTGATGTTTTCTCTTCCCACCACTATATTGCCCTGTGATTTCAGCAATTCCCATCACAATACTACCTTGTGATTTCAACACTTCCCTACACTATACTGTGATTCAAACACTTCCGAACACTATTCTGCCCTGTGATTTCAACATTTCCCAACACTATACTGCCTTGTGATTTCAACACTTCTTAACACTATACTGCCTTGTGATTTCAACACTTCCCAACACTATTCTGCCCTGTAATTTCAACACTTCCCAACTCTATACTGCCTTGTGATTTGAACACTTCCCTACACTATACTGCCTTGTG
The DNA here is from genome assembly GCA_963585895.1 of Sepioteuthis lessoniana. Lineage (NCBI taxonomy): Eukaryota > Metazoa > Mollusca > Cephalopoda > Myopsida > Loliginidae > Sepioteuthis > Sepioteuthis lessoniana. The sequence goes on from OY757906.1 coordinate 36,261,727, forward strand.
ATTTCAACACTTCTTAACACTATACTGCCTTGTGATTTCAATACTTCCCAATACTATACTACTCTGAGATTTCAACACTTCCCAACACTTTACTGCTCTGAGATTCCAACACTTCCCAACACTATACTGTCTTGTGATTTCAAAACTTTCACCATTATACTGCCTTTTGATTTCAACACTTCTTAACACTATACTGCCTTGAGATTTCTTCTCTTCCCGCCACTATCCCGCACTTTGATTTTAACACTTCCCAACACTATTTTGCCCCGTTATTTCTTCTGTTCCCACTATTATACTGCCCTGTGATGTCAACACTTCCGAACACTATACTACCCTGTGATTTCTTCTCTTTCCACCACTATACTATCCTCTGATTTCATCTCCTTTTATCACTTGTACTTAGTGCTAATTCCATTCGGGAAGGTATTAATCAATCTCTTGTGAAGTGACTAAAGTGGTGGACTGCATCATTGTAGTAACCTGAGTTCGCATTCAGGTCTAGGTATTATGTTCAGTTTTTGAATTTTGTAAAGGTATGAACTACATCTAGAGGGAGAAGTGAAGGATCGCAAAATATCATCATCATCATCATGACGTGCGGCTAGCACGGATATCCCTGACCCTCCCTCTCCACGTCTCCCTATCATTCATCGCCTTCGGCAGGTCTTCAGGGTTACATCCCGTATCATCACATAGCTGCTGTATGAATGTTCGAGCTGGTCGTCCTGCTTTTGATTGGCCATATGCGGGGGTCCACCGGAGCACATCACTTACGATCTCGTCTTTGCTTCTCCAGCAATGTCCGGCATGTCTGGTTCGTCTAGCTTGTATAGTTTTCGTGATAGGTGGTAGGTGGCCGTACAGTTGGTGCCGTGTGGGGTGTTGCTGACAGGACCTGTTCAATATTGCTCGCAACATTCTTGTATAATTGCTGTCGAACTTCTTCTCCAACCGTTTAGTCAGAGTCCAAGTAGTGCATCCATACAGCTGTATCGACACGATCGCCGCCTGGAAGAAACTGCGTTTCAATTTTATCGGTCAGGTTTTTTTTTTTCGCAAAATATAAAGGGAGAAAAATAGAACAATATGATGCAGATTAGGGAAAATACCAAGAAAAGAAAGTTATAGTTAGAGAGGGAAAAGGAATATATGGAAGGAGAGAGAGAGAGAGAGAGAGAGAGAGAGAGAGAGGGGGGGAAGCGAGAGGGGGGAAGAGAGAGGATGAGAGAGGAGAGGGAGATAGACACAGTGATTTATAAAGTAATTTAGACTAATTTTATAAAATTGACAGCGAAAAGAAATTGCAGATAAATCTAAATTTGTGTTACAATAGAATTTCTTCTATCTATCTATCTATCTGTCTCTCTTTCTCTATCCTATTTACCAAACCCCTCCGCTCGGGCAGGATATGACACAAGGTCAATTTTTAAGCGGAGTTTAACAGGTTTGAATTCAGAGTTTTCCTTCTCCTAGTCTAGTTGCCTCACCGAGGCTGAAGAAACTAGGCCGTCCTACTATTTACCCATAGCTGGAGGGAGAATAATTGGATTCATACCTTTCCCAAGGGTATTAGTGCTATGTGAAATGCAATCAGTCAGGTCCAGGAATTGAACTCGTGTCGCCGTGTCCATATCCTGCGACGATAACCATTACACCACGGGCATCTCTCTTTCTCTATCTATCTATCTATCTATCTATCTTAGTGATATCCGATTTATATATAGGTAAATACTTGTGTACACATATGTATACACACAAGCACACACACACTTATAGATTTAGTGAGAGAGGGAAAAAGAGAACGATCATACAATTCTTCCAGATTTTAGAAGTACGCACACTTAATGAATCCTAAAGTTCAAGGAAACTGTTTTTATCATTTTTTAAGTAACTAGCCAAATTGATTAGGACTGAAAAAAAAATCAAAACTGTATTTTTTGATTTTGTTTGAATTCAACACGTGAGATACGAGAAGACATAGCTAGCTAGCCAGATAGATAGATAGATAGATAGATGCAAACGTAGATATATAAAGATCTATCACTTATCATTGACGGTTACTGGGTTGGTCTGCTTAAAAGAGCAAAGCTGTCAAACTGAAACACGTGTCCCTCATTTATCAATCGACTTCTCGGCATAACGAGATTTTAACGAGTTTTGAGTTTGCATTTTCTTGCATAGATATTCTAAACTCTTCCCAACAACCACCGCGCACGAATTGGGTTACACTCTTAACGAAGAAAGACGACAGACAGACAGACAGACGTACAGATATATCCGTACGAATTTAAACATGAACACGTGCTCTTCATTTTTCTTTTGTCTTCGTTCTCTTTTTTCAAAACAACGGCTTTTTGTATCGTTTATTCCAGAATGAAATAAGGCAATTCGATATTTCTTACTTCAAAAAGTTCATTTTTTTTTTTTCACTTTTAAGTGACGCACAAATGTTGTTGTTCTCTTGGATACGTAAACAAAAGAGAAATAGATAGAAAGCAAAGGATAGATTAAGAGAGACAGAGATAGATAGAGATAGATAGATAGAGACAGACAGACAGACAGAGATTTAAAAAAAGTAAAGATGGGTTTAGATACATAAACAAAAGTGAAATGGATAGAAAGCAAAGGATATATCAAGAGAGAGAGAGTGAGAGAGAGAGAGAGGAAAGAGAGAGAGAGAGAGAGAGACAGGCAGACAGACAGAGATTTAAAAAAAGTAGAGGTGGGTTTAGATACGTAAACAGAAGAGAAATAGGGAGAAAGCAAAGAATAGATTAAGAGAGAGAGACAGAGACAGAGAGACAGAGAGAGACAGACAGACAGAGATTTTTTTTAAAAGTGGAGATGGGTTTAGATACGTAAACAAAAGAGAAATAGGTAGAAAGCAAAGGATATATTAAAAGAGAGAGAGAGAGAGAGAAAAGAGAGAGAGAGAGAGAGAGAGAGAGAGATGGACAGACAGACAGATTTTTAAAAAAGTAGAAATGGGTTTAGATACGTAAACAAAAGAGAAATTGGTAGAAAGCAAAGGATATATTAAGAGAGAGAGAGAGAGTGAGTGAGTAAGAGAGAGAGAGAGAGAGTGAGTGAGTGAGAGAGAGAGAGAGAGAGAGAGATTTTTTTAAAAATCCAAAGATGGGTTTAGTACGTATGTGGGACTGAAGTATTTAACTATGTTCAAAGCTCCACAATTTCTGACGGGATCGTTTGCTCATGGGTCGGTGCTAATATCTAAGATCAGAAAGCAGGTTTAGATTCAAAGTTTTCCTTTTCATAAACTGGTTGCCAAACAAAACCTGAAGAAACCAAACTATTCTCATCTATAGATTGCGGGCGGTGTACAGATGGATTCATATCTTTCTTAAGAGTCTTAGGACGAAGTGAAACTCAAAAAGCCTCGTCTAAGATTTGGACTCCATTTCTAACGACGATAACCCTAAGCGTGCCTCTTGCGTAGTGTATGTTGTATTTGTACCTGAGAAATCATAATGGTTATTGAAAATATATATACAAAATAAGCATTTATTTATAAGAAGAGTTTAATATTCAGTATTTTCTACAAAAATAAAAATAAAAAATGGGAAAAATACTCCAGTTAAGTTTTGGAGTTTTATCTTAGGATATTTTTTTTTATTTTCATATAAATCTTTTTGCGTTAAGTCTAATAATCTTTCCACGGGTACTCGCTGTAGACCGGAACTTGGTAGATGCGGTGGTGAGTGAATCAAACAGCAGATTGATTCATTGATTTTAATGGCATAACAATCCGTCTAGGATGAAGAAGCAGAAAGTACCCCGCACAAACAATTACGAACGCGGACTACGCCAATGACATGGCGCTTCTGGCAAATACACCCACCCAAGCCAAAACCCTGTCACATAGTCTGGGACGAGCAGCTACCGGCATAGGCCTCCATGTCAATGCTCACGAGACGGAATATATGTGCTTTAATCAAAGAGGCGACATCTCCACACTAAACGGTTGTTCTCAGAAACTGGTAGAAAAGTTCACCTACCTAGGAAGCAGTATCTCATTAACCGAGACAGACATCAACACGTTACCAACAAAGGCATAGACAGCTATCGATAGGCTATCGGTCATATAGAAGTCAGACATGACCGATATAATGAAATGCAGTTTTTCCAAGCAGCGGTCGTATCGGTACTGCTATATGGATGCACTACATGGACGCTAACGAAACGTATGGAGAAAAACTTGACGGCAACTACACAAGAATGCTGCGAGCAATATTGAACAAGTCCTGGAGGTAGCACCCCATAAAGCAGCAGCTGTACGCCCACTCGCCACCCATCATGAAAACTATCAAAGTTGGACGAACTAGACATGCGGGACAGTGCTGGAGAAGTAGGAACGAACTCATAAGTGACATACTCCTGTGGACCCCTTCACATGGATGAGCAAAGACAGGACGACCAGCTAGAACCTACATACAACAGCTCTGTGCCGATACAAGATGTAGCCTGAAAGACCTACAAGAAGCGATGGACAATAGAGAGGGTAGCAGGAGAGTGTCAGGAATATCCGTGCTGACTGCGCGGTATGATGATGATGATTGAAGGTCCATATTAACAATTTTGGTCCTGTTGTTTAAGTTTATTCTTTTTTTGCACACAATCCTATCGAACGCAAATATTCTTTTAAATAGATCTATATCATCCATAGATGACTCCCTGACCGTTACAAACTTTTCATTTCAGAATGGACCTGGGAGTAATGTCAATGAAGGTTTGGTTTGGTTTGTTTTTATGGCATATCAACCATAATAGGTTACTTTATGCCAAATCCTCTTTATACATATATATCAAATATATCATATCTAAGCGCATTTTGTAGATGATATTTTTAAACAACATAGAGCTTATTTTTTGGCATTCAGTGAAATGATTTCACTTATTTCTATATTTCTATCTCATTCGAATAATTCTCTTTACTATTAATGATTTGCTTGCACTCAGTTAAATGTTTTCAAGTATTGCTATTTAACACTAACAATTCAATTAAACATCAGTCTTTTGTTTGCTACAGTTAAATGATCAAACAGTTTTATTTCAAACTAGTCAATTTAATACAAGTCATTTGATTGCTCACAGTTTAAATGTCAAACAGTTCTTTTTGAGCCATTTACCCAGTCAGCTGGGGCTGTAGAATATACCGACTGCACCTCTGCAGAGTGGTAAGACCCCCCCACTGCAAGTGTCCTGGCTCTAACACTAAACAATCTGATGGTGAGGTTCCAGTGATGTTGTTTTTTGGGGGGAATGTGGAGCATCCCTTCATTGTCATTGCTCCCAGGTTCACTCTACCTCAGAATGTTTGCACCTGATAGGGCTCTATCTCAGGGTTAAATAGAACTAAACTGCATATATATGCTAAATTGAATTTTGTAATTAGAACTGCTTGACTAAACTAAATAGTTTGAAATAGAACTGTTTTTGACAATTAAACTGTGTACTTAATTTTAAACTGAGTGCTTATGCTAAACTGAATTGTTATATATAGAACTGTTTTTGACATCTAACTGTGTGTAAACAAGATATGTACTAATATTAAACTGAATTAGCCAATTAGAACTGTTTGTAGGGATCCATCCCTCCGCAGAGATGCAGTCGGTGTATTCTACCGCCCTAGCCGACTGGGATGGTCAATGAAGCGGTCTTTCACACACCAATGATTTCCGAATCTGGGCCTAACTATCAACTGAAGTTTAGAGTGACACAGAGGTCACCTCTTTTTTTCTGGATAGGTAGATCTTACCCCTCTGTAGGGGATATAGTCAGTATATTCTCTGCCCTTCCCCGCTATCAAGGCAGAGTTATTAATAAGAAGAGTTTAATATTCAATATTTGCTAAAGATAAATATAAAATACGAAAAAAAAAAAAAAAAAAACTGACCAAAACATTTTAATGGTTATTTTTCATTTAAATTTTAATCGTTTTCCGATTTGATTATATTTCCACGGGTACACATAGTAGACTGGCTTTAGGCTCTTGTGCAAGGGAGTGAATATAAAATATCGTTCACCAAAATTACACGATTATCAGAATTTAAAAAAAAATGTCAAGAACGTCACAGTGTTCAATATGGCAACCGCCGTGTCGTCTGGGGCTGCAGAATACGACGACTGACCCTCTGCACAGATGTTTGGTTTTGATTTGGTTTCTTTGTTTAATGGCATATCAATCTCCGGATGTTATTTAATGCCAAAGCCCTGCTAGAATAACAATAGTGATACGATTCAACCCATAGCTGGGAGGATAACGCGGTTCATACCTTTTCCAAGAGTATTTGTCCGAAAGGGAACATAATAGTGTGATTGGAGTTCGAACTCGCTTACGACGATTCCGCAGTCAAACGCTTTAGCCATTACACCACGTGGACACCCCCTCTGCACAGAGATAAGACGCCATCCTGGCAACGAGTGTACTGGGTATGACACTAAATTATCTGATGGTAAGGCTTCAGACCAGGAGCTTTGAAGAATTTGGAGATTACTTTCACATGCATTACTCCCAGGTCCACTCTGAACTGTAGTGGTAGTACCAGTTGCTTGATAAATAGAATTATTATTGTTAGATAGGAATACTTGAAACCAATGAACAGTGCGCAAACAAATAAGCTCTAACAACTCGTTTAAGAATAAAGTTACCAACAAACTCTTCGATCACAAATCATACTAAGAAAATTTGGCATTAAATTACCCACTAGAATTGATATGCTATAAAACAACTTACTAACCAATCATTATGGCAAAATTTAGGATAACTTTTATTAAAAGCAACAATACGTTCGATCAGTTGTGATGAGTATTGCTCCCATTTTGTTGATTAGCGATACCATAGTTTTATCATAGGATCTTTTGGGGCAAAAATAAGAATTTTAGAAATCAGTAAAGTAGAAAAAGAATTTTTTTCAAAATCCAGTACAATTATATGTATTTTATTATTTTTGTTACGTTTAAAACCGAAAAAAAAGTATAAAAAATACAAAAATAAATAAATATTAAAATAAGTTGCGTATTGTTTTCACGTGCGCCATAATTCAAACTTTAATTTCACATAATTCGGGTGGGGGTGTCCTCGTGGTGTAATGGTAAAAGTGATGGACTGCGGAATCGTAGTAAGCGAGTTCGTACTCCAGTCGCACTATTACGTTCACTTTCGGGCAAATACCCTAGGGAAAGGTATGAACCCCCTTATCCTCCCAGTTATGGGTTAAACAGTACCACTGTTGTTCTTCTAGGAGAATGGCTTTGGCATTAAGTAACCTACAAAGGTTGATATGCCATTAAACAAAGAAACCAAACCAAACATAATTCGAGAATTGCTCTTATGTCTCTCCTCTTTAATCATCGTTATCATTGTTACTCCCTTTCAAGTTTTTCACACCAGCGTTAGCCGATGGTTTCTCACTGGAGTTTGAGTGACAGCAAGTTTCCTCAAGTCTCCAGGACTCATCTCAATATTCTGGTTGATCACAATAATGCCGTAGTTTTGATGGTCTCCACTCGTCCTGTTATTTCCAAGTCCTCCTGTTGCTGTAACAATCTTTTGGTGACTGTACCGAGAGCACCAGATACAATCGGTGTAACCGTCACTTTCATGTTCCACAGTTCTTTCAATTCTCTATCAAGGTTCAGGTACTTATCCTTCTTTTCGCTTTCTTTCAATTCTACTCTGTTGTCAGCAGGGACATCAAAGTCCATAATTTGGTAATTTCATTATTTTTGCAATTATTATTATTATAAGATCTGGTCGTCTGGCCGGGATTCGGTGATCCGTTTGTATCTCAAAATCCCAGGGGAGTTTTTGCGTCTCATTCTCCAGAAGCATCGTCAAACATCAATTTCTTGTACAATTCCAAATGAATCCCTTTGCTCACTTACTAGTTCTTTACACTGAAGCCATCTGGTGGTGTTTAACTGGAGTTTGAGTGACAACAAGTTTCTTTGGCTCTCCCGGACTGTTCTCTGTATTCTGGAATATTTCAATAAAACTGTAGTTTAGATGGTTTCCACTCGTCCTCTTATTTTCAAGTCCTCTAATCTCCTTATTAAACCTTTGAGCAATACAGCAAGCGCACTCACTACAATTGGTATTACTCTAATTTTCACGCTCCCCATTTTTTAGTTCTCCGGCAAGATCCAAGTATTTGTTAGTAATTTAGCTTTCTTTTATTTTCACTCTGCGGTCCGCTGGAAGAACATCCACTAAATATCAAATTATATTTTTATTACTAATTAACATTCGGTTTGATCTTTTGGCCGGGATTAGGTGATCTGCTTGAATTTTAAAATCTTATGGTCGAGGACGGATTCTGCTTTGCGCATATACCATTTGTTAGTATGGCCGAATTTTAATCCCAGTGGATTACCTACTCCCCAAGTCATTTCTATTATTATTATTATTATTATTATAGTTGTTGTTATTATTATTGTTACTAAATTTACTAGAATATTCCATACAAGTACTAATTGAGCAACTTCATAGAAGTCCGGGGAACATTTAGGTTGGTTGGGTGGGTTTTATGTATATCAACCTTTGAAGGTTATTTAACGCCAAACCCATTTTTATAAAAATGATAAATTCTATTTCCAAAAACTCAGTTTAGTGCGAGTACACAGTTTAGTTATCAAAAACATTCATATTTCAAGCTATTCAGTTTAGTTAAACAGTTCTAATTCAAGCAATTCAGTTTAGCATAAGTATACAGTTTAATTCTATTTAACACATAGATAGGGCCCAATCAGGTTCTACCATTCCTGGCCTGAGTGAACCTAAGAGCAATGGCAGTGAAGGGGTGGTCCGCATTCCCCAAAGCCTCAGAATCACTGGAGCTTCACCATCAGATTGTTTAGTGTCATATCCAAGACACTCGTTGGAGGGTCTTACCCCTCTGCAGAGCTGCAGTTGGAGTATTTTACAGCTCCAACTGACTAGGCAATGCACAAATTTAATGTCAAAACAGTTCTAATTCAGATAATTCAATTTAGCTTAAGTATACAGTTTAGGGGTCAAAACACTTCTATTTTCAGCAATTCAGTTCTGCATAAGTACGCAGTTTAAATGTCAAACCAGTTCTATATTAAACAATTCATTTTAGCATGAATACACAATTGAGATGCAAAAAAACAGTAAACTCCAACTACAGTTTAATTATATCTAACCCATAGATAGAACCCTTATCAGGTACTACCATTCCAGGCCAGAGTGGGCCTGGGAGCGATGGTAATAAAGGGGTACTCTGCATTCCCCAAAGCTCCCGCATTACTGGAGCCTCATTATCAGATTGTTTAGTATCATATATAGGACACTGGTTGAGGAGGGGATCTTACCCCTCTGCAGAGAAGCAGTCGGTGTATTCTACAGCCCCAGCTGACTGGGCAACGGGGAACATCTATTTTTTTCAAATCTCAAGAGTCTTCTAGGTATTTTAGCCAATCTCAACTGTAATCTGAATGATCCCCCAAATTCTTCAAATAATTGAACCTCTTTTCCAAGTTTTTCAAAATTGTTCCAAACGCTCTGGCTATGAATAATGTCAGTGTCACGTTTTTGTTTCATAACTTTTCGCGCTCTTTGACTAAGTTCAGTTAATTATTCAGGTTTTCGCTTTCTTTTACTCTCTTTATGAATATTAGGTTCCAGCTAGGCCAAGTATTACAAAGATCAATCTTACTTTCACGTTTCCTGGCTCTCGAACAATGTCTTGGTATTTTTTCAAAATTTTTCCTCTATCTTTTTCTGTCGCTTTACCACCATTGTGGTTTGCTGGCACGTTAATTTAGTGATCTTCTTCTCTCGGTCACTTGTCGCTTCTCGTTGCCATATTGTTCTCGCAACCCAAACATCGTTCTCTATTCTTATTGTTTGACGTTCTTAACTGAAATAAATAAGAGAAACTTCTTTTTGTGTTCATATGATTTATTCACTTCATCGACGACTTTTCCTATAAATACATTTTAAAGACTGAATGTGACGGGAACCAGTCAGATGAAAAATTGACAACCATGTTCTCTGCAGTTTCTCGATGGGCTAATAAAAATTACAACAAATTCTTCACTTCGAGCTTGCCTAGTCGGTTGGGGCTGTAGAATACAACGACTGTTTCTCTGCAGAGAGGTAAGACCCCACCAACAAGTGTCCTGCATATGACACTAAACAATCTGTAGGTGAGGTTTCAGCAATACTTGAGCTTTGGGGAATGCGGAGTAACCCTTCATTGCCATCGCTCCCAGGTCCACACTGACCCTCACTGGTAGCACCTGATAAGGGTCCTACCAATGATTTAGATAGAACTAAACAATGCTTCCTTCATAATACTGATTTCTGCATTAAAATTGCGAATTTATGCTAAATTGAATTGTTTAGAATAGAACTGTTTTGACATTTAAACTGCGTACTTATGCTAAACTGAATTGCTCGAAATAGAACTGTTTTGACGTCTAAACTGTGTACTAATGCTAAAATGAATTATCTGAAATAAAACTGTTTGATATTTAACTCTGTGTATTGCCCTGTCGGCAGGGGCTGTATAATCTCCCAATGAGTGTCCTGTTTATGACTCTAAACAATCTGATGGTGAGGTTCCAGTAATGCTTGGGCTTTGGGGAATGCGGAGCACCCTTTCATTGCCATTTGCTCCCAGGTCCACTCTGGCCCGGCGTGGTAGCACCTGATTGGACCCTATAGAACTAACTACGTACTTATGCTAAACTGAATTGTTTGACTAAACTGAATAGATTGAAATAGAAATGTTTTGACTATTAAAACGTACTTACATTTAAACTGTGTCCCTTTGCTAAATTGAATTATTTAAAATAGAACTGTTTTTTGACATCGAAGTTGTATTTACACTAAACTGAATTGTTTAGCATAGAACTGTTTTCACATTTAACTGTGTGTGAACAAAATCTGTACTTATACTTAGCTGATTTAGAAATGGTTGACTAAACTAATTAGTTTGAAATAGAAATGTTTTTGACAATTAAACCATACTTACATTTAAACTGTGTACTTATGCAAAACTGAATTATTTGAAATTGAACTGTTTTTGACATTGAAACTGTACTTACACTAAACTGAATTGTTATATATAACTGCTTGAATAGTTTGAAATAGAAATATTTTTGACAGTTAAACTGTGTACTAATGCTAAACTGAATTGTTTGAAATAGAACTGATTATTTGCATAAAAATGGATTTGGCGTTAAATAACCTACAAAGGTTGATATGCCATAAAACCTAATCAACCAACCAACAATTCACTTCGAGTATTTTTGTCAGTTGACTTTAACTTGTCAAATGAATGCTAAGCATTCAGGTAACCTTGCATTGTCAATCACACTTATATGACATGAACGCTTTTCGCTCATGGAGAACTGAATCTTTTTGAATTATCTAAAATTGAATAATGTGCCAAATAAAAGATTTATACAATCTCTAATTTAACAGCAAAAGCATAACAGTGATTTGACAGACTGTCGTTTGTGGGGTTTATGTCTTTTCACTTAGAACGAGGTGACCAGTATAAATGTCAAAATTGTAGACTATGATTTTTTTTTACTTTATAGAACTCTCAGTTTTCTAATGATGCCATTTTTTATATGGTCGAACCCAAGTAATTAGCACAGTTTTAAAAATTCCTTCCCTGTCATATCTTTTTGAAAATTCCATTTTAGCAAGCTGAAGATGCCATGGTGTACTGGCTAACGAACTGGACTGAAATATCAGTGTAAGAGAATTTGGACTTAACTTTCAGATTAATACACATGAGAAAAAGTCATAAGTCCCTTCCTCCTGGCAATGGGTTAAATAGTGTGTCTACTGAGCTAGCTGACAGTATTCACTGGTTTCCTAATTTTTTGCCAACTCTATTTATTGGCCTTATTTTTTCTTCTTCTTCTTCTTCTTCTTCTTCTTCTTCTTCTTCTTCTTCTTCTTCTTATTATTATTATTATTATTATTATTATTTACACCTTTAGAAATTAGGTGGCATCTTGGCCACTATTATTATTATTATTATAATTATTATTATTTTACTCCTTTAGAGTTTTTCACATCAGTGTTAGCAGATGGTTTTTCACTGAGTGACAGCAAGTCTCCTCAAGTCTCCAGAACTCGTCTCAGTATTCTGGCCGTTCTTAGCAATGCTGTCGTTTGGATAGTCTCTACCCGTCCACCAACTTCCAAGTCCTCCAGGCCTTTGAATAATCCCTTAGTTATTGTGCTAACGTACCAATCACAACTGGCACAATCGTTACTATCATGTTCCACAACTTTTTTAATTCTCTATCAAGGTACTTATCCTCCTTTTCACTTTCCTTCAGATTTATTCTGTGGTCCGCCGGGACAGCAAAGTCAGCAATTTTGCAGATTCTCTTTTTTTTTTTTTTTGTTGATTATTATAAGGTCTGGTCTTCTGGCCGGGATTAGTTGATCCGTTGGTATGTTAAAGTCCCATAGGAGTTTATGTGAGTCATTTTCTAGGACAGGTGCCGGGTTGTGCATATACCATATTATTATTATTAACATTATTATTATTAATCTCATTTTAAAGGAAAGATTCTTGCGAATGCAACATATGTCAGTATGGTGAAATTTCACTTTCTTGCACAGTTCCTAGTGCATAATTTTTCTCACCCAGCCGAGTTTGTTCTTGAATTCATTTTGAGCATTCAATTGTTGCATGATTAACTCCTTTATCACTGTTACCATATAGCCTACACGTGCTATTTTCTTGAATATAGCCAATTTTTGCTCTAATGCTATTGCTTTCTTGGCTATCATTTTGTGATGCTATTAAAAAAGTTACTGCTATTCTTTTCAGTTTTCCTCTTTTTAGCAATATCCGTATTATTTCGTGCGTAATTTTCCTAAGTTAACACTTAAAGTATCCGTTACGTCTTTTTCTTCCCATTTTTCTTTTCTAGATGTTTAGAGTTTTGTTCTCTTGTTACTACTGTTAATGGCTGTCGTAGCCAATATCCCTTTGCTCTTATTTATTTAGTTATTGAAATAACATCCATGTATATGAGGCGGTCTATCTTTTCTTGCGACTTTGTAAATTTGTAGCCCGCTTTGCATTTTTAAGTACTGGGTAAAGTATTCGCCAATGGTCCGAGTTGAGTCATACCAAAGACTCAAAAAGTGGTACTTGATGCCTCCTTGCTCAACATTTAACATTATGATGTACGGAGAAAGGATAAGTGAAGCAATCCTGGGAAAGAAGTAACGCCCTCTTCGACACCTCGGCTATTGAAAGGGGGCTTTCGGGTTGCCCTTGACTACGGTCAGCGAACTTACAACTTGCGTATAAATGTATTAGTTTTTATATATACCCAATAGCATGGATGCTTATATAGTTAGCCTCAACTACAGACGGTTACCTTAGATATGCCTATATATATATATATATATATATATATATATATATATATATATATATATATATTATGCTTTTATATAGATTTATATTAGTTTATATATATATATATATATATATATACATTGCATTGGTGCTGATATTAAAAAAAATTAATATAAATCTATTCATTTTTAAATAAAAATTAATATACATCTATTCATAAAAGTTAATATATATCTATTTATTTTTATATATTAGCTCTATAGATATTGAACACTCACCAAATTTGGTTAGCCACAGATCGACCAAGTGAGATAGTGATAACCATACCCAGTTGTAATATACGTGGTGAATTCAATAAGTTTCCAGACTTTTTTTGTACAGGAATTTACAATTATCGTAGATTCTTGAACATTCAGTATCTTATTGCTATACAACTTATGAGATGACTGACCAATTCTTATGATTTCAGGCTCAAATGAACAGCTACAACAGCAATTGGAATACATCCTACTGAAGTCTGATTGTCACAGCTGGTGAATTTCAAAAATGCAATCTGGACGTGAGGACAACTTTAGAAGAACGATATACAATAAAATTCTGTTTTAAACTTGGAAAAAATGCCAGAGAAACGTATGGAATGCTTCAGACTGCTTTTCGACCATCTTGTATGAATCGAGCATCAGTTTTTGAGTGGCATAAGAGATTCAAGGAAGGCTGGGTGTCTGTGAGGGATGATGAGTGGAGTGGGAGGAGTAAGGAAATCAATACACCAGTGTTGATTGGCTAATGGGTTAGGGTTAGGGTTACTATGTTGAGGTTTTACGGGAGTTCAGGGCAAGATTCCTTGGGAAGAGGCCAGCACTCTTCAAATCTGGTCAGTGGCATTTCCACCAGGACAATGCACCAGTCCACAATTCCATCCTTGTCACAGACTATTTGAGCAAGATGGGCATGAAGACAGTTCCTGACCCTTCCTATTGTCCAGACCTTGCTCTCTGTCACTTTTGGCTATTCCCTAAGCTCAGAGGCTGTCGTTATGAGACAATTGAGGAAATGAAAGAGGGTGTAACGAAGTTCATTGACACGCTCACACAAGAGGACTTCGATGGGGCCCTCCAGAAATTGTTGTAACGGCACAAGTGCATTGCAGCCGGAGGAGATTACTTTGAAGGAGACTTGAGTTTCATGTGTGCACTATCAATAAAAGTGCCCATTCAAAAAAAGTCTGGAAACTTATTTAATGATCGTTGTATATATATATATATATATATATATATTGTCATCCACAGACAGGCTGTTTCGTTGTATTACAACTCTTTAGTGTAGCTAGACCAGCGAGATGCTTCAAGCTGGGATCGAAACCCGGTTGACTCTACGTCAGTCGGATATCTTACCCAGGCGTCATTGCTAAAACAAACTGTAGTATCAAGGATGTGTCTCCCTGGAAGGTGACGCATTGGATTTTTACCGCAGCTTGGATTTATTCTCTAGCTGAAGGATCTTCACTCCAGCTTTCCATAGGTCTCATGGTGAAGGTTATTACTCTATCTGATATTTTTCCAGACATTCTATTGTCCATATTTGCGAGATCATGTGATATTTACTTGTTATTCTGTCCATGCATGGTGATATTTTCCTTTCTAGTCTTTGCTTCATTTTAAAATGTCCTGGTTTATGAATAGCAAGTCGTTTCTTTCTTTATATCCTTTGCGATATCCTTATTGTTCCTCTGGAAATAGTCCGCAGCTTTGAAGCGAATGGTAGATTTCCTTTTTTTTTTTTTGTTTCTGAAATTATTATCTTTTTCGATAATTATTATTATTATTATTATTATTATTATTATTATTATTATTATTATTATTATTATTATTATTATTATTATTATTTAAGCAGTGCCATTACATTGTTTATCAAACGTTCCACTCAACCTGATATTTTTTAAAATCTATTTGTTTGTTGTTTCTGTATAAAATATCTTGTTTGGTGATCAAATGACAAACATATTCCTTCGAGAAATATCATTTTTTTGAATTATCTCGCCCAATCAAGATGATCTTTTTGTTTGAACTGTATCTATTAGACTTCCTTGGAATTTCTCCGGAAGGGTTTACTGCTCTATGTACAACCGTTGCTCTTGCAACATTGTCAGTATATATGGAGATATCTGTTTTGATCTTGATTAGAAGCTTAACCGTTTTCTCTGTGAGAGTATAGACAGAATTTACGTATGCACTCAGTTATTCATAGGATGACAAAGAAAGTAAACAAGCAGGTAGGACAAACATTCTTATCGAAAATATGGCTATATATATATATATATATATATATATATAAACCAAAAGAATATACGCATATCTACTCGAATACAGTTTTGCTTTGTAAAATAGTATTCTATCTATCTATCTATCTATCTATCTATCTCTAAGTTCATTTCTTATCCCTAAAGTTTTCATTATCTGAATATTTTTCTGACCCATTGTTCATTATCTATCTATATATCAAGTCTCTTCACTATCTATCTATCTATCTATCTATCTATCTATCTGATCTCTTTGTTAACTATTAAGACTCAAATGGTCCATAATCTATCTATCTATCTATCTATTTATCTATCTATCACGAAGATGAGAAAGGATACGCTACCTACACTATGTATGAGTTGATCAAAATCCTTTAAAGGTTCTCTTTTAGCCGGATAAACGAATAGTAAAGTGTTGGGAGAAATGTAAACGTCCTTGTGTGATAGACTAAGAGAAGGTATTTAACCCACTTCCAACCAAGTTAGTATATAGTGCAAGGTCATTTTATGGTGAGGAATCATACATAAATCAAGACTCATGCATGGCTTAAACAAAAATGCCTGGTCCCGCCGGCATTTCCCTTTTGGGGTACCTCAGGCGTCAAACAATAAATTCAACACTGAAAAGCAGGTGCTGCTTGCAGAAAAGAACCCCTGAGACGAGGCAATCATTAACCGCCCGCATGCCCGGCAAGGTGCCAAGCAAGTAGCCATGAAGCCGAGAAACTCTAGAGGAAAATGACTACTTTATATTTATTGTATATTAACACTCATAATCCCAAATAGGCAAATGATGCCATCACTCTTTCAGTTTTTTTTTTTCATTATACACACCAAAAAACGATGCATTTTAGTGAGATTATTGTAAGTGAAATACGGTTAAGATTCGCTTGAATTTCTCCCCCCCCTCTCTCGTTCCCATTCGTCCCGATTTTCTATCGCTCAAAGCTGACCTTCTAAATTGGGTCCAATGTCCATATAGAGCTAATGTAGGTAAGATTTTGCTGGTTGGCCAGCCCTGGCGTGTCCATGTGTATTAGTCCATTGTTGAACGCTGCTTGTGAATTCGACCTAGCTTCACCAGTCGTGCCCAGCATGTTTCGTACATCTTACTTGAGTGGTTTGTGAGATGAAGGGCAGATATCCAGACAGCAGTTATTTTGTGAGCCGCTGCTTCCAGGATTTGTTCAGAACAGCATGCAGCGTTCTTGTGGAGTTACCATCTAGCTTTTTCTCAAAGCGCTTCGTTAGTCCAGGTGGTGCCACTATACAGTAATACTGACACCGCCACAGTTTGGAAGAAATCCCGTTTTATTTTATCAGAAAGATCCGATTTCCATATGATTTCCAGTCCATAACAGTCCATATTTACCCTGAGCGTATATTGACATCACTTTTTGTTAAATGAAATATTGCTACCGGGCTATATGAACTGGTCTACTAATTTCATGTCACTTAATGTACAGATGACTCCATCTTATTTAAAAGGCTTGAAATCTGTTTTAGCAATTTTTTTAAATTTCAAAAGCAACACAAATTAATGATACCCGTATGTTAATTATAGTTTTATGATGTAAAAAAAGATATTATTTTCCTCTGAATGGAAATCTTTCTGGAATAAGTGTGTTGAATGTCAAAGAAACTATTCTTAAGAAAATAACGTTTCATTCATTCATTCTATCTATCTTGATAAATAAAGGTTCGGTTTCGCTATTTTAAAAAAACACATTGTCGAATTAGAAATGACATATGGTTTGAGAACTTTTGTTAAATAAATACCGTTAAAATGCAATAACGTTTTAAAAAACAATTCATAGAAGAAATGGTAAATGGCCGGGAGACTTTTGTTGAAGCAATAACTTTAAAATGCTTTAACGTTTTAAAAACACTTCGCCAAAGTAGAAATGACATATGGTCAGGAAACTTTTGTTGAATCAATAACGTTAGAATGCTATAATTTTTTAAAAACACTTCGTCGAAGTAGAAATGACATATAATCAGGAGACATTTGTTGATTCAATTACGTTAAACTGCTAAGATGTTATTAATATGTTTTCTGGAAGTAAAAGTGACAAATAGTCGGGAGACTTTTGTTGAATCAATAGCATTAAAATTCCAAAACTTCGAATACAAAGCAATTCGCACGCACTCAGAATTATTCGATTCCCCCCCTCAAAAAAAAAAAAAAGATAATTCTCACTATTTTAGATACAATTTGATAAACGCCAACTGCATTCTTTCAATTGCAGTCTTATCAATAATTCAGAAAAATTAATAATACTGTTAGTAATTTACAAAGCTCTTTGCTTCGATGTGGCACAAGGCCGAATGAGTGGGGCTCCCAATAAGACTCGAACTCACTCGTGTAGATTTGCTAGTCTAGCTTGCTAACCGTTACACCACCTAGAAGTGCCCAATTAATGATACCGTTATGTAAGGAGAATGTGCCAATACTGTCTTCAGGCAACAAACATAACAGCTGAAATAGATTGTTCTCCTAGGAAACACATGACCAGGAATCGTAAATATATAAATCATTCAAACAGAAATCTGAATGTAGCATTCTGTAGCGTTGTATTCTCCTTTGCGTATGCAGTTATTACCCAATTCAGTACTCGGCGTTGTTCGAGAGTGAAACATTATAAAGAGTTGGTAAACATTAAAAAAAAATATATATATATTTAAAAACTTTTTAAAACTTCACCTTTTTCTGAGTAACTGTTGGCATGAAGAACTTTTTTCTGCGTGTAGCCGGCATTTTTATAGGTGTTTGGTTAATAATTTAACGTCAAGTTTTCATAAAATGCACCCGTTAGTTCTAAACTATTTAATTACACAAACAAAAAAACAATTAGATTTTGTTCTGAACCACTTCTATAATAAAGTAACGATGTCTAGGTGTCTAGATTGCTATCTAGACTCCCGCCAAGACATCTAGACTTCGATGAGTCATTGCCAAGTTAACCAAAAATGATGTGGCCAGTTTCGATGCTACGAGGAACATTCAATAAATACGCTGAGTTTTGCCTAAGGTGTTAGCAACAGAAAACAACGTTTTCCAAGGAAATCCATAGAGATAGGTCATTTCATCTCCCAGAAATTTGTCTGCATGACTTTGTCAACTGACGACTGAGCCTAAAACCTTAGCTTTACCGGAAAGTTAGTGCGTTTCCACTCCATGGATTATCTTCTTGACACAGGCTCGTTGTAGCAAAACCATGTTTAACCTGTTAGTAAATTTCACAGAGATTCCAACTCTCAACCACCAAAGGATTGATGATATCTGTTTAAACTTGGAATACTCTGGTTTACAGCAATTTTGAAAAGTACTTTAGGGAGATTAAAATAATTTCTGTTCTACTACAAATCCAGACAATACAAATTTATATCTATGGAAAAAAATTCTGGAAAAAAAAAGGCACTAAAAATTTCATACTTATTGAATGACTCTCATATCTTTAACGCTCCATTCTTTGTACATTTCTATCTTGTTTTAGTTTCTTTGTTTAATGGAATATCAATCTTTGTAGGTTATTTAATGCCAAGACCATTCTCCGAGAAGAACAGTAGTAGTACAATCTAACCAATAGCTGGTAGGATAAGGAGGATCAAACATTCCCCAAGGCTATTTGCCCGAAAGTGAATGTAATAGCGTGACGGTAGAACGAACTCGCTTCCTACAACTCCACAGTCCATCGCTTTAACCATTACACCACGAGGGCACTCTGCGTCTACCTTGGTAAACAAAACTTGAGTTTTGTTATTTTTTAAAAATACTTTGTAAAAATAGAAATGATATATAGTCGCGAGACTTTTGTTAAAGTATTCAATCAATATTTGGGTAATGCGTATTTAAAAAAATTAATCTCTTATATCTGCAAATTTTTCCTTTATTCGACTCCTATTTAGCTTGTTTTAACTGCTTAAAAACTTTTTTTTACAACCACTCTGTCTGATAACCTCTCCTAGCTAAGTAACTAAAAAAAACATCATCATCATCATCATTATTATCATTATCAACAAGTGCCGATATTTCGAATTCATTCTCTCTCTCTCT
The DNA here is from genome assembly GCA_963585895.1 of Sepioteuthis lessoniana. NCBI lineage: Eukaryota > Metazoa > Mollusca > Cephalopoda > Myopsida > Loliginidae > Sepioteuthis > Sepioteuthis lessoniana. Next base: position 36,281,471 of record OY757906.1, read on the forward strand.
CTCTCTTTCTCTCTCTCTCTCTCTCTCTCTTTCCATCAGTCTCTATAGGCCATCGTACTAGTTAGTCCTCTAGACGGCACCCTGTGTATGCACAGAGCTGACGAATGTAAGCTTTTTTTTTTCTTTTTTGGTTGATTTCTTTGTTTCATGGTATATCAAACTCAGTGAGTTATTTAATGCTAAAATCATCCTTGTGAAGAATATTTGCGGGTACTAGAAGTAGCGCCCTCCCATACATCTCGGTGTAGTAGCTTATGAAAAGAGAGCATTCGGGTCGCGACTCGACAACAGTCGCCAACTTTACTTTATTTAACCTACAGCAGGTGAAAAAAAAGGAGATACGTAACTTTTTCATGGGTATTAGTCGGTAAGTAAACGTTGTAGATCGATTAGAATTTGAACTTACTGCTAAGTTACCGTCCAGAACGTTAGCCACTAAACCTAGGGTTCTCACTCGGTGTAAGTTTTTGATGGTCGGCCAAAACTGATGCGTCCATAAGTAAAATAAATCCATTCGAAGAATGTCACTTTTGAATTCGCGTACCTACTTCTCCAGCGTTGCCCCGCATGTCTTTCTCGTTCTCCATGGACTATGTGCGAGATTGGCGGTAAATGGTCTTACAATTGCTGTTTTGTCGGATGCTGCTTCCAACAAGCAGCATCTTTGGGTAGTTCTCATCTCTAATCGTTTCGTCAGAGTCAAGTTAGTGCAAACAGACAGTAGTACCGAAACGGCTTCAGCATAGAAAAATTCCTATTTCGTTTTGTCAGATAGATCAGATTTCCATATAGTTGATATCCTGTATATAGCTGTCCACAATTTACATACGCTATTCTAGGTATCGCTTTCAGTAGATGAAATTTTAATATTTCACATAAACTCAGGAAGTATCAACTTCAAAAGATTCTTTTAAAGAAAAAACATTTTCTTAAAAGATTCTTTATTTATATACCTCTAAGATAATTTATTAAAATATCTTCTATTCATTATATATCTTTGCTTTTTACATCAATAATGATAGGATTACAAAAACAGCAAACTTTATTACGTTTTTATTTACGTTATATTTACATTATATCAATGGTTTTCGTCTTAGGAAATGGATTCGGCGAACTAAGTTCAACTCCTGGACGATGCTGTTCGCATTTCATGTTACGTTTATACATTTGGGAAAAATATGATTTTAACTATTCTCTCTCCAGCTATGAGTAAATAGAGGGATAGGCAGTGCTCTTTTCACTTGATATGGCAACCGATCAAAGAGAAGGAAGACTTAAAATTTAAACCTGATATACGCCTCTTAAATATTGACCGTGTGTCACATTTTGCTCGTACCGAGGTGTTGGGTATATGCATATATTTACATTATATTGTGATATATTACGTTTTATTTGTTTGTTTTTTTCTGCATAGTTCTATTTGATTAAAAAGAAAAAAAGTTGAGAGAGAGTGAGAGAGGGGGGTAGTGAGGAGATAAGAAGAGAGAAAGGAAAGCAGAGGGGGAAAAAGAATCAGAGAAAGAAGTAATGATGGAAGAAAGAAGACAAAAGCAAATAGAAGGGCGGAGAGATAGAATGAAATTATTGAATATAAAAGCGAATAACAAATCGTTGGACAAAAAGAAATAGAAAAAAGAAATGTGAAAAGAAGGAAAAAAGAAAAAAAATGGAAACATAGTATGAAAAAAGTAAGAAAGAGAGAAAAAGAGAAAGAGAGAGTGGGGGCAGGAAGAAAGAAAGAAGAAATAGGAAGATGGAGTTAAATAAAGAAATCAGAAAAGAATAAAAGATGAATGAAAAAGAGCAAGAAAACAAGATGAAAGAAGGAGACAAAGAATGAAGGAAAACATAGGAAAAGAAGGAGGAATAAAAATATATAATGTAATAGAAAGAAATCAAGGGAATAAAAGTAAAAAGAAAAAGAAATATGAATTGAAGGAAAGAAAAAAAACATGAAAAAATAGTAGAAGGAAAAAAAAGAAATGTATATGTGTATGCGTGTGTGTCAGAGAAAGAGAGAGAGAGAGAAAGAGAGAGGGAGAGAGAGTGAAAAGAAAGAAGGGTGAAAAGAAAAGAGATAAATAGAAAAAGTAAAGAAAGAAAAATCATTGGAAGAAATAAAGTTAGAAAGACAAAAGGAAAAAAAGAGAAAAAGAATGAAGGAAACCAGAGAAAAGGAAGAAGAAATAAAAAAATATACAATGCAAAAGAAAAAAGAACTCATAGGCACAAAAAGAAATATGTGCGATTGAAGGAAAGAAGCCAGGATTGAAGAAAGAAAGAAAGAAAGAATAAGAAAAAAAAATTGACGAACCGGTGGGATAAAAAAAGCATTATTTTTCAACGTAAAAAAATCGAAAAAAATATCAACTTCTTTGAGGTCGTTCAGTAAACGTACAATTCTCATTTTAGCTATTTTTTTCTTTCGCTATCCCTACCTCAACATTCTTCTTCTCTTCCGTCATTTTTCTTTTTTTCCTTTTTTTTTTTTTTTTGTTCCCCATTCTTTTTCCGGACGTAAAAGTCAGATCTTGCGGCTCACAGTCTTTTATGGATAGAACTGTCACCGTATTTTTCTTCTATAAATAGAAACATGCCAATCTCAAGGCAGCCTTGGTCTCACTATCTCTGCGTTCAACTCCGGGAAGTCTCCGCAGCTCTATTGTCTTCATTTTGCAACCCTCTAGGTACTTGTTTCCCCCATTGCCTTTTGTATTGTGCTATGTTTGTCCATCCGTACATACGTAAGACTCTTCGTACCATTGCTGTTTCATTGTATGGAAAGAGGGTAAACTTTCCGTAAATCAGTTCCATTTTTCTTTCTTTGAATTCATTTTTCATATTGAATGATATGACAATAAAAAACAAAACAAGATAATGTTTTTTTTTATTGTCATATTATTTAATTCCTTCACTTCTGCATCTTTTTTGGAACTTTATTCTGAATTTTTCACATTATGTATCCTTTTCTTTTACTTATTTTTATTGTTGCTTTTCTTAGCGTTTTTGAAATGTGTTCAGTCGTTCGCTTTTCTCCATTGTTTAGTTTCTGACAATTTTATTTTCTCCTGATATCACTGGGTTTCTTTTCAGTATGGTTTCTTTGTGATTCTACCTTTTCTTTTCTTTTCTTTTTTTTTTTATTCTTTGATTGTGATTATTCTTCATTCTCTTATTTCTTCGCTTCTATCTTTCTAACTACATTCAATTCATTATTCCTTGTTTCTTTCTATTGACACATTTATATCCTTCCCTTTATTTATTTTAACCTTTTTTATTTGCTTTCTTTTTCTTATTCAGTTGTTCACTTATTTTTATTTATCTATTTATTTATTTTTATTCATTTTTCGTTGATTTATCCCGTCCTTTTCATTTTCGGATAATTTTTTTTTCGAAGATACTTCTGGCGTTTGTATTTACCGACTCGTTCACCACAGACAGAAGATAACACAAGGTCAGTTTTAAAAAGGAGTAAATCTGATTTGATTTCAGCTTTCCTTCTCTTAGAATGGTTTCCTAACCAAAGTTAAATAACCCAATCTGACCTAAAATTTATCCATAGCCGTGGGAGCAGGGAGGGAATTGGTTCCTGCCTTTCGCAAGGGCATTAGCGCAGAAAGAAACGCAAACAGCCCTGTCCCAGATTTGAACATGGGTCACCGATACCATTCCCCTGCGACAATAATTGTTCCAATGAATGCATCTCCTCAGTGATCGTACTGATTATTTACTTACTTAACCCCTTCTAGCATGAGCAGAATGAAATGCAGGGTCAATTATTAAGCATAGTAAAGCTGGTTTAAATTCCGAGTAATTCTTACCGCAAAGTGAAATGCAAACAGTCTCCTCCAGGAATTGAACTCGTAAAGCTGATCCCATTTTCTACTACGATAACCGTTACACTGAGTACCACTTCAAGCGCTTAGACTATAACACCGGTTTTAAGCAGCTTACATTATCTGTTGTTATAAAATAGTTATCAATACCAGAAGAGGGGTCCGCGTGGTCAGAAGGCAAAGTTGCTGAACTGTAGAAAGCGAGTTCGAACTCTAGTCAGGCTACTACGTTCATTTTCGGTTTACTGATAGAATAATACTCAGATAACCATTATCACCCATTTTTTTGTTTTATTTCAAGCCTACCTCAATTATATAAATAACCAATAAAATTGTTAAAACTTCAGTAAATTTATGAATCCATTCCGTAAATATATACTCAAAACTTTCGACTTTATTTCTTCTGAGAGAAAATCTTACAGTCTATTCCATCAAGAAAACCTTTGATTTCGACATATCTTAATCATTTTATTTTGAAAAAAAATAGTGTTTGTATGAGATACAGATTCCATCCAGTCATCCTCAACTGATGAAATATTTCAGCTGCATACGTTTACATATTAGCGCAAAAGTATACATTCTCTCCTACACAGTGACGTAGTCACACAAAGGTCGTTTAAACACACGAAAAATATCAACTAGATTTAGACAACGCAAACTGCTAGAATAAACGCATGAAATCTTTTTCTTGTAATGTAAATATTGAGGAATATTTATACTCTAAGTAATATTATCTTTTCTAACAAGCCGTTTTAACTTTTGCTTTTTCAACAAAATTTTCACTCAAGTTAAAGAAATAGAATTTATCAAATTCGTAAATTGTTGTTTCATTCACTGATTTATACACTTATATATATATATATATATATATATATATATATATATATATATATTATCATTCACAGACAGACTATTTCGTTCTATCACAACTCATCAGTGTGGATACATACCCAGGACGCTTCAAGCTGGGATTGAAACCCACCCAACTTTAAATTTGACTAAGTATCATACCACTCAGCCTCAGTTGACATACGTCATCTCGGGAATAATAAGGCATTATGTAGTAGCTTTCACTTGTTTACATTTTGCCTTACTGGATACCAAAGTTCTCAGTTCTTGCGAAGAGCTTCGCAATGCACGAGTGGCAGTCGTTAATTCCATCTCCAGAGTGCTCAACCTCCGGAGCAGGGTAGCGTATATATATATATATATATATATGAAGCTGGACGAAAAATATTCTTATTCATTTGTCAAGTCTGGGACAAGGAGAATTGAGGCAGTTATAAAAACAAGGAGAGTGCTAACAAAATACTGATAAGTATTGTAGCAGAATTTTTACTTGAGAAAAAACCCATTAAAATACTTTATTCTTATGTTAGCAAATTAAGCTATACATTGACTATATGGTTTTATGAAACAATAAAATTCTCTCTCCAGAAAGCAAACTTCCGATTCTTTTTTTTTTTTTTTTTTCTTTTTTGAGAAATTTTCTTTATGATTTTACCCGCTTCGCATGGAACTCAAGAGCAGAAAAAAGGCCATGTTGTATTTGTATTTGTCACAAGGGTAATAGTCATAAGGTATAAATAAATCTAACCGGCCCAATTGCTCATTGGGTTGAGAGTTCGCCAATGGCACGGAAGACCGAGGTTCAATCTTAGGCCGAGTCAAACCAAAAATTTAAAAAATGGTTCTTGATATCTCCTTGCTTAACACTCATCATTATAAGGTTCGTATCAAGGGTAAAGTGGAACGATCCACGGAAAGGCGTAGCGCCCTTCCCTACACATCGGTGTTGTAGCTTTGGAAAAGGGAACCGTCGGGTTGCCCTCGACTACGGTCACCAACTTTATTACTTATATATAAATTGTTGTTTCTTTGTGGTTTCTCTAATGATTACCCACACAGTTGAGCAATATGAAATATTACAATATAAAGATGGATCATCAATTCATTATTAGTTAGCATTATAAAAATCATACGAGTAGGATGGGACTTTTATGTTGAATAAGAAATTCTGAATTATAAGAATCAGGCAAAATATAAGTTAGTGAAGTGAAATTTGCATAAAAAATAATGGATAAACAATAAGTCTCATTAGAATTGTATCAGTTAAACTGCCATAGATCCTCTTCTTCTTCTTCTTCTTCTTCTTCTTCTTATTATTATTATTATTATTATTATTATTATTATTATTATATGGCTTCAAAGTTTGTTGTTTTTTTTTACACAAGCGTTAGCTGATCGTCTTTCACTGGAGTTTAAATGACAGCAAGTATCCTCTCAAGTTTCCAGGACTCTTCTCGGTATTCTGGCTGATCTTTATAGTGCTGTAGTCCGGATGGTTTCTAATTGTCTTCTGATTTCTAAGTTTTCTAGTCCCTTTACTAAGCCTTCAGGTATTGTGTCAAGTGCACCGATTACAATGGTATCACTGTCACCTTTACGGTCGCTAGTTTTTTTCGGTTCTATTGCAAAGTCTACCTACTTATCTCTTTTTTCACTTTCTTTTATTATTATCATTATTATTATTATTAGTAGTAGTAGTTGTAGTTTTACTAATAAAGATAATAATTATAAGACTACCTAGCATTGATGAATGTGTTGATGCAACAATTCGAAGTCTCAAGGAATATATTAAAAAAAAATAAATCAAAGAAAGACTAGTTAGAGGAGCTAGTAACAGCAATGTCAATTTAAGTACAAACAATTAAACCACAAAATCTAAAAAGCTAAAAATGGAAAGAAAATTAACTGTATGGATACTTTGAGCGAAAAATTGAGGACACTACAGACAAAATGACCGGGATATGACTAAGAAAAGGAAAAAAAGCTTAATCCCTTTTAATAGCGATATAAAATCAGGCCATAAGAACCAATTATGTTGAAGTAAAAATTGAAAGTGAAAGTCATGCAGAGATAGAGATAAAATCGTTAATAATTAAATAACCGAAAGCCGCTAACTTGCACAAAAAGAGAACATGACTGGGTGGGAAAGGTGATACACTGAAAATTGTGCAAGAGGATAAAATTTGACCAAATGTTGTATGCACTCTGTCCTAAAGAATGATATGAGATTTTGAGGTACAAACGGGTCCCTGAATCCTGGCCAGAGGAGCAGACTAGTGACAACAAGAAGAAAACTACAACGTGAAAATGAAAGAAACCAAAAAGAAAGACTAATACTTTGACCTTGCTTGAGAGTTGAAAAGACGGTGGAACAAACTGGTGGCGGTGATACTAGTTGTGATTGGTGCATTTGGAATGGTCTTTCAAGGGCTTGAAAAAGAGACTGAAGGTACGGGATATCAGAAGAAGAATTGAGTTTATACAGACAACATTGTCAACATCGGCTAGTATACTCAGAAGGGTCCTAAAGACCTGAGGAAATATGTTGTCCCACGGACGCAAATAGAAATTAACTAAATCTGGCATAAAAAAACAACTCTGATGATAAAAATAATAATAAGAAGAATCTAATAAAGCTAGAAGCAGATACCATCTAGCAAAAGGGGATGAAAGAAAATAAAGAAAGTAGTAAATCAGGAAAAAAACTTCTTGAAATCAAACTCTGCCTAAGAAAACTAATCAAAGGTATAAATATCAAAGCTTTCTTCCTTGTAAGACAATCGGGACCCTTCTTAGATTGGATAACCGAGGAACTCAGAAATACAAACCTTAGAACATTAGCAGAACTTGTCATCGTTAAGAAGGTAAGATTCATGAGAGAAACTGAATCTCAAGACAGGAACACAAACAAATCTATCAGAACCAACTGCGTCAAAGCAAAAATTGAGCATACTTAGGAGAATTACAAGAGTATAGATGAAGCAGATAATCATATAATAATTGAATGCAGCAAAAGGAATACACAAATAAGCACAAGTGAGTGGGGAAGGTGATTCAAGGGAACTGTGCAAGAAACTGAAGCTATACCACAGTTGCAAATGGTATATCGACGAACCAGAATCTGTTCTTGGAGAAAGAAACGGGTAAGCCAATCCAGTTCAGAATATCAGAACTAATTCTAATTAAGAAGAGAAGAACTATTCATATAGTGATTTTTACAATCCTAGTAGACCACAGAATGAAAGTGAAAGTAAAAAGTTGCAAAAATACCTGGAACATGTCAGAAAACTGGCAAAGATAAGAAGCATGAAGGTGACGTTTATACTAATTGAATTTAGTACTCTTAAAAGGGCGTGGAAAAGAAACTAGAGGAATTGGAGATCAGAGGAAGAATGGAGACCATCTAGACCACATTACTGTCGAGATCAGCTAGAATACTTTGAAGAGTACTGGAAACTTGAGGATACTTGCTGTCACTTATACTCCAGTAAAAAAAAAACACTCAGACCTGGTACGAAAAATTCACACGAATTAAACTAATATAGTTGTAGTCATAGTAGTAGTAATAGCAGCAGCAGCAGCAGCTGCAGAAGTAGCACTTACATGGCTGTACGTTTGGCTATGTTGATCTTTGCTCTTGTTCGTTCGCAATTATTACTTCTCCAAATAACACGTAATTCCCCACCCACAGTCACCAATTCAAGAAAAAAAATTCTGAGAACTCCAGCGGGTGTAAAAGACACTACAGAATAAAGTAATCTGATTTAAACACACACACACACACACACACACACACACACACACACACACACACACACACACACACACACACACACACACACACATAAATCCCGTATAGATAACACAAAGACACAATCAACACGCGCAACACACACATAACACACACAACAAAAGATAATAATCTGATTTACATACACACACTCGCACAAACATACAAACAATAAATAAAATACTCTGATTTATACAAGTTAACACACACAAACACATAAATACAACACAAAAATCATATATTGATAACACATAGACACACTCGACACACAACATACACACAACAAAATATAATAATCTGATTTACACACACACACACACACACACACACACACACACACACACACACACACACACATAACACAACACATAAATGAATACACAAAATCACATATAAATAAAACATAGACACACTCAACACACAACACCCACATAACAAAATATAATAATCTGATTCACACACACAGACACACAGACACACACACACACACACACACACACACACACACACACACACACACACATCGCATGCACTCACGCACAATACACACAGCTCTCAAACTCGAAACACTCAAAACACATACTCAAAAGAAAATCATTTGCACACACACACACACACACACACACACACATATATATATATAGAGAGAGAGAGAGAGAGAAAAAAAACACACACACACTCACCCGCACACAACAGAAAATAAGAATCTGATTCACACAGACACAAGCACTGAAAGCAGAAAATAATAATCTGACTTACATACATACATCCAAGATAAAACTAAATAGAATTATATGATTTGCACACACATTATATACTTAGTACCACTAATATATAAGTAAACCATTACTAATTTTCTATAAAAGATAATTTTCTTCTAAACCAAAAGATAAGATTTATTATTTCTTGAAGAATATTATACAATCAGAACGCATATTATTAGCAATTACCGATTTCGAAATTCTATTTTATTCTATCATTGAAATTCTGTTACTAAGAGTACGAAATTCTGGTTAAAAAATAAGTTATTATTTTATATGCTTTTACCCATTTTTTTCTCAATCATGGTGTACTATTACTTCTTGTTATGTACTTATTACAATTTCATCATTGGTTACAGACTTTGATTGCTATAGAGTTTGGTAATCAGTATCTCCTAATAATATCCGTCTTGATTGTGCAATATTAAAATAAAAGATAAAATACAGGTATCTTTGAGTTAATATATATATATATATATATATATATATGTGTGTGTGTGAGTGTGTGTGTGTGTGTGTGTGTGTGTGCGTGTGTGCGTGTATATATATATATATATATATTTATATATATAATGGGATATAGTGAAAGAAAGTTCAATTTTTCAAAGGAGGCATATAATAGCTGAGGATTGCATCTGAAGAAAAGTATTTATCTCGGAACATACTGAAAACAGAGTGGTGAACAAAAGAAGCGAATTCATATCAAGGTGTAGACATAATAACAAATTTTTTATGCGTCATTTACCACCTGAATTATTGCATATTCATTTTCCTCTATTTGTACAGCCACACACACACACACACACACACACACACACACATATATATATATATATATATATATATATATATATATATATATATATATATATATATATATATTGCCTGTGAGTATCATGTGTATTTCCATCTTAAAACATGACTTTATTCCAATATATAATTACGATGGATTGTCTGCTTTTCTTCTTTTTCCGTCTAGTGATTGTGCAGACGACTTGATACTTAAAGAAACGGATTTCCAGAGTTTATTGTTTGATATTTTTCCAAGTATATACCTATTCTGCAGTAGCAGCGTCAAACACTCTTTCTTACAAACATTCCTCATTTACATTCATCTTTTTATATCATATATATACACACGTTGGTTGGTTGGTTGGATTTTATGGCATATCAACCTTTGTAGGTTATTTAACGCCAAATCCATGTTTTTGAAAATAGTTCTATTTCAAACAATTCAGTTTAAGATAAGTACAGAGTTTAACTGTAAGAACAGTTTAATTGTAAAAAACATTTCTATTTCAAGCTATTTAGTCAAGCAGTTCTTATTCAACTAAATCAGTTTAGTATTAGTACAGTTCTAGTTTAGTGTAAGTTCAGTTTCAAAGTCAAAAAACGTTTCCATTTCAAATAATTCAGTTTAGCATAAGCACGCTGTTTAATTGTCAAAAACATTTCTATTTCAAGCTATTCAATTTAGTCAAACAATTCAGTTTAGCTTAAGTATGCAGTTAGTTCTATTTAATCCATTGATAGGGCCCTATCAGTTTCTACCACGCCGGCCAGAGTGGACCTGGGAGCAATGGCAATGAAGGGGTGCTCCGGGTTCACCAAAGCCCCAGAATCACTGGAACCTCACTATCAGATTGTTTAGTGTCATATCCAGGACAATCATCGGGGGGTCTTACTCCTCTATAGACGTGGAGTCAGTGTATTCTATTGCCCCAGCCGACTGGGCAAATATACACGCGTGTGTGTGTGTGTGTATATGTAGTGAACCAGATATAAGTTATACAAAGAACTAGAATGAAGATTACTCATAAACACATAAATCTCCGTAAGAGATACAGCCCGGAAAAGATTTGATATGTAACAGATCGTATAAAAGTATGTACAGGTATATATATATATATATACACATGTGAGTGTGTGTGTGTGTGTGTGTGTGTGTGTGTTTGTGATTGTGTATGTGTAAGTGTATGTTTGTAGAAGGGTAGCAGTCTTTTATTCAAGTATGTTTGATTAAATAATAAAGACACAATGTTTATATAATTTTATTAAGATCCTTTCAATTTTTCTTATAAGTGTCTTGGTTTTAGGTTTAAATTGGTACATGAATTTAACAAAATTGTTCCCTTGAAAGGATCTTAGTAAAATTATATAGACAGAATGTGTCTTTATTATTTGATCAAACATATATATATATATATATATATATATATATATATATATATATGTGTGTGTTTGATCAAATTATAAAGACACATTTTGTCTATATAATATAGTCGAACTTAGACTTCCCGATGATCCGTTAAGGTGAAACTTTAGTAGAAGATTTTCGACTCGCGATTTAGGTTAATTTTATATAATATATATATATATATATATATATATATATATATATATATATATATATATAAGACATCACTCAATATGTTCCAGGCCTGATATATAGATAACGCCACTAATTCCGTACGATTGTTACAAAGTACTAACCTTCAAATGGCACTTGTCAAAATTTGGGCGCAATCGTATAATTAGTTTACAAATAAAAGTTAAGTGAAGATACTGTCGTAAATTTTCAAAGCAATGGAAAAATCTGAGTTTCGTGTGTTGATAAAGCATTGCTTTCTGATAGGGAAAAATACTGTTCAAGCAAAGGATAAGTGTTATTCGGACTCTGCTCCGTCAGAAACAATGGTTAAGATTTGGTATGCTTACTTTAAACGTGGTTGTACAGACAAATAATCTTTAACGTTCAGGTTGCCCAAATTCGTCAGGTGTCCCGGAAAACATCAAAAAACTCCACCAACATGTTTTGGTCGATCGTAAATTGAAGTTGCATGAAATAGCAGAGGAGTAAAATATATCAGAAGGCAATGGAGTCGCCGTTTTGCATAAACATTTATGAATGAGAAAGCAGTGTTCAGTGGGTGCCGCGTTTGCCCACAGTCAATCAAAAACAACAACGCAACGTCGATTAGGAGCGTAGTTTGCAACTGTTTCAACGCAGCAAAATGGCGTAAATGTGTAACAATGGGTGAAACATGGATCCACCTTTTCACTCCAGAGTCAAATCGGTAATCAGTGAGTGGACAGCAGCAGGTTAAAGCCGTCCAAAGCGACTAAAGACGGAAACATCAGAAGGCAATGTTTTGGCCTCCTTTTTTTATGGGACTCGCAAGATATTTTGTTCATTGATTACCTTGAGAAAGGATAAACCATCAATAACGAATATTATATAGCATTATGGGTGCGTTTGAAGGAAGACATCGCTCAAAAAAATGGCCACAAATGAAAAAGAAAAAAGTGCTCTTTCGCCAAGACCGTGTCACAAGTCGATCGCAACGATAACAGAACTAAATGAATTGCACTTCGAATTGCTTCTGCACACCTATTTTCCAGATCTGGCCCCTAGCGACTATTGACTGTTTTCAGACATCCAAAGAATGCTCCAAGGAAAGAGATTTGGCACCAGCGATACTTGAAACTGAGGTGTATTTTGAGGCAAAAGACAAATCATTCTACAAAAAAGACATCAAATTGTTGGAGAAGCGTTGGAATCAGTGTATTACCCAAGAAGGAGACTATGTTGATGAATAAAGTTTAATTTTGTCTAAAAATTGTTTCATTAGTTCGGCTTGGAACTTATTGAGAGATGTGTTATATATATATATATATATATATATACATGTGTGTGTGTGTGTGTGTGTGTGTGTGTGTGTGTGTATGTGTGTCTCAATAAAGGTTCGGCTATATCTCGCTATAAAATCTGTAACTGCCTTTATATATATATATATATATATATATATATATATATATATATATATATAAGGTGAATGAAAGTCATAAGACAAATAGGAATATTATTTTTAAGTTCTTATTTTTTCAAACTATTTTCCGCCTGTCGTCATCATTAGGGGGACATTTTTTCCGTAAAATAGAATATATTTTTGGAGAAGGTTTTTAAAGTTTTAAAAAATTGTTTTTAAAGAAGTTGATATCCTACATGAAAAGTGATGTAAAATGTATGATGAACATTCATCGTTCGACTAATGGATATGCTATGCTAACAAAACAAATATATATATATATATATATATATATAGAGAGAGAGAGAGAGAGAGAAAGAGAGTGCGAGAGAGAAAAATTTTGAAACTGCACCATACAGCCGTATCGATACGACCACTGCTTGGAAAAAACTGCTTTTCATTTTATCGGTTTGGTCTAACTTCCATGTGACCGATAGCATGTCGATAACTGCCAATGCCTTTGCAAATCTCGTGTTAATGTCAGTGTCAGTTGATAAGATACTGCTTCCTAGATAGGTGTACTTGTCTGCTAGTAAAGCACAATTTCCCAGGTAGGTGTATTTGTCTACTAGTAAAGCACAATTTCCTAGCTCATACTGCACATTGATCAAAATTAGCGTTGCCCTTCGAGACTCCACAGTTTTATTTTTCTTCAGTGTGTGTATAATCCTATGTATCATTCTTTGGAGAAAAAAAAGCGATACTTGTTTATTATGATTTAAGGAACACTCATGGCATAACGTTGATGATCTATAAAATCATTGTTGATTTGATTTAGTTTGATTCATTTATATATAAACTGGGATCGAAACTGAATCTTTTTAATCTAAAAGTTCAGATGACAAGCAGCTTGAATAATAAAGTAATAATGTCTACACGTCCAGACAGCTGTCAAAGCGAAATATAGAAAAATCAGAGCCAATTTCCAATCAAATAGATAGTTTTTGGTAAAGCAGGATCGTTCAAACTCTGCATGCCCTTTCTACCCTGACCTCACACCGTATGACTTTTGCTTGTTTTCTAAAGAAAAATTCTATTCAGAATGTAAGATTTTAGGACATGGGGGACATTAAAATAAAAACGACGATGCAAACTTCATAACAGAGAAAAAATTTTAGGGCTACTTTGATTAGCATGAGTACTCAATTTAACGATCAAAAACATTTCTATTTCAAGCTATTCAATTTAGTTAAACAGTTCTAATTCAAACCATAGTTTAAGTATCAAAAATATTTCTATTTCAAGCGATTCAGTTTATTCAAACAGTTCTAATTCAAAGAAATCAGTTCAGCATAAGCATGCAGGTTAGTTCTGTTTAAATACATTTTTATACAATAATCAGTTCTATTTCCAACCATTCAATTTAGCATGAGTACACAGTTTAATTGTCAAAAACATTTCCTTTTCTTGCTATTCAGTTTATTCAAACAGTTCTAATTTAGCCAATTCAGTTTAGTATAAGTATAAATTTTGTTTACACACAGTTAAATGTCAAAACAGTTCTATATCAAAATATTTAGTTCAGTGTAAGTTCAGTTTTAATGTCAAAAACGGTTCCATTTTAAACAATTCAGTGTAGCATAAATACGCAGTTCAATCGTCAGAAACATTTCTCTTTCACGCTATTCAGTTTAGTTAAACAGTTTTAATTGAAACGATACAGTTTAGCATAAGTATGCAGTTCTATTTAACTCATAGATTGGGCCCTCTCAGGTGCTACCATTCTGGGAGCAATGGCTATGAAAGGGTGCTCCACATTCCCCAAAATCACAGAATCACTGGAAACTCACAATTAGATTGTTTAATGTTATATCCAGGACACTCGTTGGAAGGGGGCATACCGCTCGGCAGAGGTGTTGTCGGTATATTCTAGAGCTCCAGCCGACAGGGCACGTTGATCGTTTGGGTTTTATGGCATATCAACCCTTGATTTGATAAATGAAATGTCATGAAACCCAATAATATATATATATATATATATATATATATATATATATATATATATATATATGAGAGAGTGTACGTATGTATTTATAAGTACATTTAGCTCAAATAAGTTTACTGTCTATAATTAAAAATAAAAAGTTAATTTTCTAAATGTAATATAGGAATTATTATTTATACTTTAACATTATTCGCCCCAAACAGATATCATTATGTATTATTAATCACCAAACACTTTGGCATTGAAACTCTGTTACTAAAAATACAATATGTCGTAAGTATAGCATTATCGCAAATTATATTTAGTAAATTTATTTTCAAAACTTACTTGATTTCTTTTGTCTATCAAATACGACTCGATAATGCAGGTTTTGATTTTGTTGATTGGTTGTTTAGGTTTTATGGCATATCAACCTCTGTAGGTTATTTAATATCGAATCTATTTTTATACAAGTAATCAGTTCTATTTCAAACAGTTCAGTTTATCATGAGTTCACAGTTTAATCGTCAAAAAACATTTCTATTTCCAGGTATTCAGTTTAGTCAAATAGTTTTAATTCAAACAATTCAGTTTAGCAAAAGTATAGATTTTGACCACACACAATCAAATGTCAAAACAGTTCCATTTCGAACAATTCAGTTTAGCGTAAATACAGATTCAATATCAAAAACAGTTCCATTTCAAGTAATTCAGTTAAGTATAAGTACGCAGTTTTCTTCCATTTGACCCATAGATAGGACTTGCAACCACTCCGGGCCAGAGTGGACCTGGGAGCGATGGCAATGAACGAGTGTTCTGCATTCCCAAAGTTCCAGCATTACAGCATCCTCACCGTCAGATTGTTTAGTGTCATGTTCAGGTCACACATTGGGAGGTGGGGGGGGTCTTACACCTCTGCAGAGATGCAATTAGTGTATGCTGCAGCCCCTGCCGACTGGGCAACAGCAATTTTTGATAAAGCAGGATTGTGCTAGCGCTGCATCCCCTTATTCACCTGTCATCGGTTAATGGGACTTTTTCTCGTTTCCTAAAGTGAAAGTGATCAATTCCACTCTATGTGTCAAATAGAAGTAAACTGTGTACTTATGCTAAACTGAATTATTCGAAATAGAACTGTTTATATGTATAAAAATAGATTTTGCATAAAATAACCTATGATGGTTGATGTGCCATATAAACAAACCAAACCAAAACAAACCAAACCAATTCAATTCAAAATCCCAGGGAATTTTATGCTTCTCATTCTCTTGGACGGATCTTAGTTTGTTCATAAACCAATTGTTTGTATGTGGAATTTTTATTTTCTCGCACAATTCGCAGGTGATTACTTTTCACATCCACTCGTGCATTTTATGGCAGTCTCCTGCATTCGCTTATGAGATTCATTAATTCATATCTTCCTCAAAACCAACCACTTTTCCTAGTAATTTGTGAATTATCTATTTTCGCTTTAATTGTTATCACTTATTCCTTTTCGAATTTTTCACACCAGCGTTAGACGATGGTCTCCTCAAGTCTCCTGGATTCTTCTCAGTATTCTGGCTGATTTTAAAAACGCTATTGTCTGGATGGTCTCCACTTGTCCTCTTATTTTTCAAGTGCCTTTACCAATCCTTTGGGGATTGTCCCAAGTGCACCAACCACAATTGGCATCATCGTCTCTTTCATGTTCAATAGTTATTATCATTATTATTTACTCCTTTGGAGTTTTTCACATCAGCGTTAGCTAATGGTTTTTCACTGAAGTCTAAGTGACAGCAAGTCTCCTCAAGTTTCCAGGACTTGTCTCAGGATTCTGGCCGTTCTTAACAATGCTGTCGTTTGGATAGTCTCTACCCGTCCGCCGAATTCCTAGTCTTCCAGGCCTTTTAATAATCCTTTAATTATTGTGCTTAACACACCAATCACAATTGGCACAATCGTTACTTTCATGTTCCACAGCTTTTTGAATTCTCTAGCAAAGTTGAGGTACTTATCCTTCTTTTCACTTTCCTTCAGATTTATTCTGTGGTCCGCTGGGACAGCAAAGTCTACAATTTTGCAGATCCTCTTTTTTTTGTTGATTATTATGAGGTCTGGTCTTCTGGCCGGGATTAGGTGATCTGTTTGTATGTTAAAGTCCCTTAGGAGTTTATGCGAGTCATTTTCTAGGACAGGTGCTGGGTTGTACATATACATATGAAATTTTCTGCACATCTCCAAGTGGATCACCTTGCCGACCCAGTCGTGTCTCGCCTTATACTCCTTCTGTGCTAATTTGCTGCATTCGCTTATTATATGATTGATCGTTTCGTCTCTGTCACTGCATAGCCTACATTTACTGTTTTGTTGCGTCTTATCTATTCTCGCTTTGATATGATAGGTTCTGATGACGTTGCCCTGTGCTGCTATTGGGAGGGATTCTGTTTCTCTCTTAAGGTTTCCTTTTCTTAGCCAGGTTCAGGTTTTCTGATGTGAGATGTTGTTTATTAGACGTTTAAAACGGCCATAGAGTTGTTTTCCCTCCCATTTTTGTTTCCTAGTTGTTGACATTCTTTCGTCTCAATCCTTGCGAGTTTTTCCCATAAGCGTTAGCTGGTGGTCTTTCCTTGGAGTCTGAGAGACAGGAATTCACCTCAAGTTTTCGGGACTCTTCTGAATATTCTAGCCAATCTTAAAAATGTATTGTAGGGTGCCCTCATGGTGTAATGGTTAAAGCGATGGACTGCAGAATTATTGTAAGCGAGTTTGTACTCCAGTCGCGCTATTACGTTCGCTTTCGGACAAATACCCTTGGGAAAGGTACGAGCCAACCTATCCTCCCAGCTATGGGTTAAATAGTACCGCTACTGTTCTTCTGGGAGAATGACTTTGGCATTAAATAACTTAGAAAGGTTGATATGCCATTATACAAAGAAACCAAACCAAACCAAACCAAACCAAACCAAAAATGTATTGGGCTGGATAGGCTGGATTTTTCCTCTGATTTCTACTTCCTGTAGGCATTTTTCCAAGCCTTTTGAGACCGTTCCAACACATTATTTACAATTGGTATCACCGTCACTATTATCATCGTAATTATTATTGTTATTATTATCATTATTAAAAGTATTGAGCTCTCCATAAAATACAAAAACAAAGGAACAATAAAGATATATATATATATATATATATATATATATATATATATATATATATACACAGGTGTGTGTGTGTGCGTGTGCATATACACATATATACATGCATAGAATGCTATTTAAAGAATAAACAGATGAAAAGCAAAGCAGTTATATATCTATACACACATCCTCTACCCAATTCTTGTCACATTTACTAACCGCCACTTTCACCACCTCCTCTGTTTACAAGGTTACCATTAGCCCTTCCCTCTTCACCCTCTATTTATATCTCCAATTCTATCACCATCATCACTAGCGGCTTTAACACTAACACCATCGCCACCACAATGGAAGCATGCTCGACCAAATCTGTGAGTCTTTCACCTAAGAAGACGAATACTACATCCTCCTCCGTCTCTCATTCACCATCATTGTCGACATTAGCAGCGACATAAACGTTAGCGTCGGTGTCGACAGAATTCAGTGCAGCATCAAAAAGGGCTTCCTCTCGTTCGCCCCGTCCTTTTACTTGCCGCGACCAGGACATGCTTCGGGCTGAAACAGTTATGAGGATTTCCCTGGATTAGGGTTAAGAGCCCCTTCAACTTGCAGAAGCCACACAAAAGTTGCCCAAACTGACTCACCCGGCTCCCAAGAAAATTGTCGCTGTTGTCGCCCTTTTCTTTTTGTTTCACCTTCTTGTATCGCTCCACCCCTACCACGACCAGCATCGACAACACTTGCTTTTCTTTCTTTCAGCATTTCCTTATTTCTATTTTTTTTTTCTTTTTTTCTTTTTTCATTACTGCTTAAAATATACGTCTTCTTCTTTCTGTTTATACATTTCTCTTAATTTTACTCTCGTTATCTACTTCATCTTTTTTTTTTCTTTCTTTTTTTTTTCTTTCTTTTTTTAAATACTTTTCCTTCGCTTTTTTTATAAACCTTATTTCTTTCATGCTCTTTGGTATTTGACTTTAACATAGATTTTCTTTTTCGTTTCTTTCGTTTTTTTTTTTTATTAAAAAAACTTAATCACTTTCTCTTTTGTCTCTTTTCTTTGTCGTCTTCACCGTTCTTTTCAGTAATGTCATCATGAATCTCCCAGAAACTTTCTATTCTCATTTACTCTGAATTTGCTTAGTCTGATACATCAGCCTTGTTCTTTCCTGTTCCGTCTCATAACTAACACTTACTCTATTATCATTATTATGATAGTAAATATGATTACTTAAATCATCGTCATCATCCTAAGTCTTAGTCCCTTCCTCCCTCTCTTTCTCCCTCTTTCTCGGTGTATATATATTTCTCTCTTGTCTCTCAGAATATCTCATTTTTCCCTCTATTAATACTTTTCTTTATTTGCCCTCTTCTTTTAAAATGCTTTCACGGTTTCTTCTCAGTTTGGATTTTTTCTCTATTCAATTGTTTCTTCCTTGACCTTTTTTTTCTCATGCTTCAACGATTCACGTTAACTTTTCTTTTCTGATATTGTCATTTTCTCTTTCATTACTTCCTTCATGTTTTCATCTTTGTCTTTGTCACCTGGACTCTTTTATTTACCTTTGAGCAGTTTCTCATACTCAATAATTAACTTAGTTTTAATTATTGCTTTTCATAATATCAGTAACTTTTCTTTTCCTTGCTAATTATACGTAGTGGCTAACGTGCAATACAGCGACATTGTTGTAAGTGAGTTCAAACTCTCGATGTGCGATTACGTTGACTTTCAGCTGGGTGTAATTTATTCAGCTGTTCTTAAAATATTTGTCAATAATTTGGTCCTAGATGCTTTAATCCTTTCTATTTATCAGGTTACTCAGTATCTGTCCAACATCGGCGAAGGTGATGCTTTTCATACTGGATTCCATTATTTTTCATGCTTCAAGAAATGTTGTTTCCACTATATTTCATCTTAACGATTTCCCTGTCTCTTTTGTATATAATATTACAAGTTCTTAGCGGTATCCTTGTGAAATATATGAAACTCTTTATTTCCTCAGGTATGGGTTAAATAGCACCACTATTGTCCTTCTACAAGATGGCTTTGACATTACATAATCCACAAAAGTTGATATGATATTAAACAAAGAAACCTAACTAGATTTAATACATGAACAACCAGTCTCATTAAACCATTTTCAGAGTGGGGACCTCGTGGTGTAATAGTTAAATCAATGGACTGTAGAATCGTAGTAAGCGAGTTCAAACTCAATTCATGCTATTACGTTCACATTCGGGCAAATACCCTTGGGAAAGGTATGAACATTCTTATCCTCCTAGCTGTCGGTTAAATAGTACCACTATTGTTCTTATAGGAGAATGACTATAAAGGTTGATATTCCATTAAGTAAAGAAATCAAATCGATCAATCAAACAAGTTTGTTGGGTTAACTTCAATCCTACTGAGGGGTAAAACATCCCCTAACAAATATCCTGGATATTTAAACCATCTGATAGGGATGCTCCAGTCCTGGATCTTTGGAAAACGTAGAATACTTCTTCATTACCATTATTCCCACATCCACTCTGACCCGGAGTGGTAGTAACTATTAGCATCCTTTCTATGGGTCATACAGAAAAATTTAATCATTTTTTTTACACATTTAAACGTGTGCAGACAAATGACTCATCTCAAACTGAATTATTAGTATTACATAGCAATACGAAGAAAAATTTAACTGGGTACCAACGAATATATGTTGAAAATAATTGCTAGTGTTAAATAGAAATTTAAACATTTAACTGTGTGCCAAAAAATCTATTAGTGTTTGATTGCAATACTTAAACCCATTTAACTCTGACTAAATAAAACTATTAGTATTAGACTGCAAAACTTGAAAGCATTTAACTGTGTGCAAATAAAACTGTAAGTGTCAGATTGCAATACTTAAACCCATTTAACAGCGAGCAAATAAAGGTATTTGTGTTAGATTGCAATACTTGAAACCATTTAACTGTGTGCACTTAAACATATTAGTGTTAAATAGTAATATTTGAAACAGTTTAACTGTCCGTAAACAAATAAGCTTTGGCACGTTAAAAGAATTTTATCTACAAACAATTCGTTTACAAATTATATATAATTAATATACATGTATAATGAATTTAGCAGTACATATCCTACAAGGGTTGATACGTCGTAAAACACAACTAACCTATTTCCATAATATTCTGACTCAATTTCTTGTGTTCTCCAGTACATTTTTCCAATTCATATCAACCATTGTAGGTTATTTAGAGCCAAATCCATTTTTAAACATATAAACAGTTCTATTTCAAACAATTCAGTTTAGCATAATTACAGTTTAGTCCAATTTGACACATGGATAGGTCCCTATCAGGCGCTACCACTCTAGGTCTGAGTACACCTGGGACCGATGGCAATGAAAAGGTACTCTGCATTTCCCTAAACTCCAGAAGTACTGGAGATTCACCATCAGATTGTTTAGTGAAATAAGTTTAAAAATGCTAGAGATGCAAAATTATTGCTTAGTTATTACTAATAAGTTGGCTGACCATAATCAAGGGCGACCCGAGGTCTCCCCTTTCAATAGCTACTACACCGAGGCGTAGGAGATGGTGCTACTCCTTTCCTGGGATTGCTCAACAAACCCTTGATTCATAACTTTTAATTCTAAGTGTTAAGCAAAGACGAATCATGTACCATTTTTTGAGTCTTTTGACTCGACCTGGGATTTAACCTCAGTCTCCCTGGCCATTGACGAACACTCTTAGCATCATGCTAAAAACTAGATAAAAATATTCAAATCCAGAAATCTCGTACGTGCCTCTCCGATTAAAAAGAAAGTTAAATTTTTTTCAGAACAATATTATCTTCATAAGATGATGTACAGCATTACTATAAAAAGTAATTATTTTTTTGACCTAATGGAAACATGATTTATTATTTTTAGAGGAACATTATACAGTAAAAGCGGTTATTATAAGGTATTATTTATTTCTAGACTCTACAAGATTGAAACCCAAAAATATATTGAGAGGTTCTTGTGGCGTCATGACTAACGTGTTGGACTACGAGATCGTATTACGTGAGTTCGTATACCAATCGTACTTCATTGTTTCGAAATGATACACTTGGAAAGGATCGAACCCTTTATCTCTCCAGCTAGAGATTATCCTTCCATGATGGCTTTTGAATCAAATAACCCAAGAAGGTTGATATGCCATTAAATAAAGAAAATAAGCCAAACCAAAAAATATGAATGCGTAATAGTCCAAAAATCGGTCATTATCAATTCGTATTGATAGCTCGGATTCATTTGATTCCTTCTCACCATCCATCCCTGTCAAACATCTCTCTTGGTAAACCTTTTCGGATGAATTATGGTCTTATGAGTGAGTGTTGCGCAGCGGACAACTTATAGATTGTTCAGTCTCCGGTAAACGTGTTCGTTTGGACTTCCTGCGCCCACGTCATGTTGATAGATTCTCAGGAAAGAGTCATGGAAGAGCTAACTCGGACTTCCCTCAGTTCTGGCTGGGTTTGTTGAAGATCTAATTTTCCAGTGCTGTTAACTACTTCAGTAATTGTGGAGGGCTTGTTAACTGGTGTAAATAAAACAAATCCTTTATTTATAATAAAATGGTTTAAATCATAAATATATAATAATTTCAAAATTGGCATTTCTCGACTTGGATATCCCTGACCCTTTCTCGTCACTTCTTCCTCCGGCAGGTCTTCAGGGCTACATCCCGAATCCTCGCATAGCTGCTGTATGTATGTTCGAGCTGGTCGTCCTGCTTTTGCTCGGCCATATGTGGGGGTCCATTGGAGTACATCACTTATGAGCTCGTCTCTGCTTCTCCAGCAGTGTCCTGCGTATCTGGTTCGTCTAACTTGGATAGTTTTCATGATGGGAGACAGGTAGCCGTATAGCTGGTGCTTTGTAGGGTGTTGCCGCCAGGACTTAAGCCTCAAGTAATTTCTCTATCTTAGTGGGAATTTCAAAGGGAATTCCGATTGAATGGTCTAGTTCAGGGCTTTGGTATTCAAGTGATGGAACCTACCTCCGATCTGCTCTTCCTCTTTCGGAGTCTTCTTTTATGGGGGTTCAAAACCCCGAAATCCCGGCTCCGATTGGTCAGCCAAGCTAAGCCAATAAAAAGCCGTGGACCAAGAACCTCGTATCGTAATCATCAGGGAGCGGAAAAGCACCCAGGGCGCACATTTAATTGGTCAGCAAATCAAAACTATAGTCGTGTGTTGCACATCTCAGGAAGTGGGGCAAAAGCTTCACATCTCTTTTCTTTGATTGGTCAGCCAATCAATAATACTCTATTGTTGTATCATGGCCTTGTGTTACACTTTTAGCTGAGAAGCTGTCAAATTTCAATCATTCAAATCCTGGCTCAACCCTGACATTTCAAATGAATCATTTCCGTGCATACAAAATCAGAATTAAAACAATGACCTTTTTCGTAATTATTATGTTTTAATGAATCAAACAAAACGACTCAGAATTTGAACCGTTGACATCTTGACTTTGACCCGTCTAAACCCTTAGATTTCGTGCCAGTTTGGTGACCTTTTACAGTTAAACTATTCAACAATTTTTATGAGGATTCTGTTTTTTACACTACCTTATCAAAAGTTACGGGTTTAGTTTTATAAATCATCTCCATAATTAATCTTATAATTTGATTTATTAGTGCCTGTCAATCTTTTACACTAATCACAGTGTCACTGAATTTAGTGTATACACAGGGCTAATGCATTTAAGTTTTTGCTTGTAGGCCAATACTGGTGTTTTCATGAGTATAAGTCCACCAGAGAACGTCGCTTATGGGTTCTGTCCTGCTTTTCCAGCAGTGCTCAGCATCTCTTGTTCGTCTTACTTGGATGGTTCATTAGATAGGAGGTAAGAGGTCATATATCTCTGCTTCAGGAATTGTTCAAAACATCACGTAACTTCTTTTGTATTGTCATCTAGCTTTTTGTCCAAGCGTTTCATTAACATCCACACACACACACACACACACACACACATATATATATATATGGTGGTGTCCTCGTGGTGTAATGGTTAAAGCAATGGACTGCGGAATCGTAGTACGCGAGTTCGTACTCCAGTCGTGCTATTACGTTCACTTTCGGGTAAATACCCTTGGGAAAGGTATGAACCCCCTTATCCTCCTAGCTATGGGTTAAATAGTACCACTACTGTTCTTCTATGAGAATGGCCTTGGCATTAAATAACCTAAAAGAGTTGATATGCCATTAAACAAAGAAACCAAACCAAACATATATATATATATATATATAGTTTGCCGTAGAGTTTGGACATAAACAGCACCTAACATGATTGTATACTTTTCCACTAGAAACGATGCGTCCGTGGTATAATTGTTACCATCGTAAGAAATGGACATGGGGACTCGAGTTCAAATCCTGAATGAGTCTGTTTATATTTTACATAGCACTAATACTCTTTGGAAAGGTATGAATCCAACTATTTTCTATCCATCTTTGGGTAAAATAGTTGGATAGACTTGGCTTTTAGGTATGGTTTGGCAACTGGTCTAAAAGAAAGAAAACTAATTCAAAACTGAAAAACTTTGCATAAAAAAACTGACCTTGCATCGCATTTCGCTTGCGTCGAGGTGTTGGGTAAATAAATAGTTTTCCATTAGAAATAATACAATCCTGGCATCTTTAGTTTTGAGGAAAATTTTATTTTATTTTTAAAATAATGATAAGTGTGTACTTATTAATGATCGATAGTATAAAGCATAAATTAGTAAATCTCTTTTCTGTTTTGAGGAATTATAGTTTTATTGCAAAAATTATTATTTTTAACCATTTGGCATAAATTTTTGATTAACAAGTAAGATTTTAAAAAAATGTTATTCAGAAAAATAAAATAAGTAGAGAGGATTTTTTTCTGGCGCTGTGTCTGCTATCAAATTCTGACCTCTTTTCCGGTGTAGTTATATATATATATATATATATATATATATATATATATATATATATATTAATAGCTTTGTATTGTATACTCCCACCATTTGTTGATCATACAATTTTTTGCATCTTTCTATCTGCCTGTCTATGTCACTGTATCTGACTCTATCTTTTTCTTACCCTCAATCGAGGAAATTTATTTCAATTACAACTCTCTTTTTTTCTCTCCTTCTTTCTCTGTGTCTCTTTTGATCAGTCTCTTTCTTATTTTTTGTGACTATCCTCTAGTCAATATGTCCCTTTGGAAAACAATTTTTTCTTTGAGTCTTTTTTTTTCTCCACAGTTCAGGTTTTCTTGTTAGAAGAACTTTTAAATATTTAGAGAAAAAAAGTTCTTTTACCTTTATTCATTGCTGAGATTTTAGTCAGTCTTTCAAATGTGATTAATTGATCTGATCTTAACGGTATTTCAACATTCCTCAGGTTATTTTCTGGTTAGGGGTTGGGGAATTTCGTTCACAATGAGTTCATATTTACTTTTTTTTTTCTGCTGTTGTCTCGTAAGAGTTTTTTTTTTTGTACTTGGTCCTAATGACTACTTGTATTTTACGGCATATCAAACCCTGGGATACATTTAGCACCAAATCCTGTTCACACACACACACACACACACACAAACATATATATATATATATATATATATATATATATATATATATATATATTATTTGTTACCTAATAGTTTTTAGGTAATGAGTAAATGACTAAAAGTCCATTTGTTTTCTCACAGTTAAATGGTTTCAAGTATTCCTCTCTAAATCTAATAATTCTGTTCAATATTAATCATTTGTTTGCGCACAATTAAATGGCTTATAGTATTAATATCTATTGTGTGCATATAGTTAGATTATTTCTAGTCTCACTATTTAACGCTAATAATTCAATCTAATATAATTAATAATTCCTAGTAAAAAACTGAACCATCCAATTTGATTTATAAATCGTACGCTAACGGGTACTACTCTCGGGATCACAGTGCAACTGAAATGAATAGTGATGAGAAATTACTACACATTCCTCAAATTCCAAGACCGTCAGATTCAGTTTCATGTCGTACCCAAGACAATGATAATTTTTAAACATATAAATCTGACCAACAGATGGTACACAAAAAGGTACTGTCTAGTTAGGTCAGAGTGAATCTAAAAGTACTCCAATGTCATATCTTCAGAAATGATGTATCACCATTATATGCAATTTAGTGTCATACCCAAGACACCTTCTATCTGTTGGGGTGGGCTACCTACCGCAGATGATACAGGAAGGATATTCTGAACCCCATTGACAGGGGGGATTTCAAATGTGAGATAATCTCTGTTTAGAAGATTGGCACAAAGTAGTGTTCTTAATTTTTCTATTTGAGTTTATGCGAGACTGAACTGAATAAATATTATAATTAAGTGCTCTTCTTAGAAATCGAAGGAGAGCACATTACAGGAAAAATAGTTTATACCAAGAACGTGGTAGAGCAATTTTCGTGACTAATATTTTCCGAAAACTTGGTAATTTAACCCTTGCCCCGAACCAGAGAAGAGTAGAATGTATTCTAATATTTCTGTCACCTTCACTTTAAAATCAAAATCCGAAAAGCAAATATAATCCAATTTTATATGCATTAGAATTATATTTCTTTAAATGTCATAAAACTTTGAATTTCGCACTTTTTTCTTAATATTTTAATAATCTGGGGTTGCAGAACACACCGACTGCATCTCCAACAATGAATGTTCTGGATTTGACATTAAACAAGCTGATAATGATGCTTCAGTAATGCTGGAGCGTTGAGTAATGCAGAGTACCCCTTCATTGCCATCGCTCCCAGTCGCATTCTGGCCCGGAGTGGTAGCAAGTGTTAGGGTCCTATCTATCAGTCAAATAGAACTGTTTGACATTTAAACTTTTACTTATGCTAAACTGAATTGTTTCATAAAAAAACTTTTTTACATTTAACTATGTATAAACAAATGACTGATATTTAATTGAATTATTAGGTTTGGTTTGGTTTGGTTGCTTGAGTTTTGTGGCATATCAACCAGTGAAGGCTATTAAATGCCAAATCCATTTTATACATATAATCCAGCAAAAGTACAGTTTTTGTTTACACCCAGTTAAATGTAAAACCTATTCCATCTGAAATAAATCAGTCTGGCATAAGTAAGCAGTTTAAATGTAAAAACTGTTCTATTTCAAACAATTCGTATAGGTACACAGTTTAGTCTTATTTGACCCATAGTTAGGACTCTATCAGGTGCTACCACTCCGGGCCAGAGTGGACCTGGAAGCGATGACAATAATGAGATATTCCACATTCCCCAAAGTTCTACTTTTACTGGAACCTAATCATCAGATTGTTTAATGTTATATCCAGGACACTCATTGGGGTGGTTTACCCTCCTGCAGAGGTGCAGTCGGTGTCTTCTATTGCTCCAGCTGACTCGGCCAATAGAAATGTTAGTAATACATTGCAATACCGTTTAATTTTGTCGACATGTTAAACCTAATCGTTTGAAATAGAACTGTTCGATCATTTAACGGTATATAAACCAATGACTGGTATTTAATTTAGTCCTTAGTGATTCATAGCAATACTTGAAAACATTTAGCGATGTGCAAACAAATGGTTAATAGTAATTAGAATTATTCATATTTGATAGAAATAAAGGAAACTATTTAAACGAGTGAAAAAAAATATTAGCTCATGCTCACTAAAAATATTATTCATAAAATTTATTTAGAAATCATATATTTAATATGTATGTATAAAAAGGATTTGGCATTAAATAACTTACAATGGTTGATATGTCATAAAACCAAACCACACCAAATCCTATATATCTGATAAATATGTATAAAAAGGATTTGGCATTAAATAACCAACAATGGTTAATACCCATAAAACCAAACCAAACCAAACTTAATATTTTGTTGATATGTATTGTAAGATTTATTGCAATTTACCCATGAAATACTATCAATAGGGGATGGTTGTAAAATAAACCGACTGCACCTCTGAAGAGTGGTAAGACCCCACAACGAGTGTCTTGTATATGACACCAAACAATCTGATGGTAAGGTTCCACTGTTGCTGAAGTACCCCTTCATTGTCCTCATTCCCAAAGGGAATGCAGCACTGGCACAATCCTGCTTCATCAAAAATTGCTATTGACCAGTCAGCTGGGGCTGCAGCATACACTGTCAGCATCTCCACCGAGGAGTAAGACCCCCAACCCGTAATGAGTGACCTGGATATGACACTAAACAATCTGATGTTTTTAGTGTTGCTGGAGTACCCCTTCATTGCCATCGCTCCCTAGTCCACTCTGTCCCGGAGTGGTAGTATTTGATAGGGCCCTATCTATGGGTCAAATAGAACTGAACTACGTACTTATGCTAAACTGACTTACTTGAAATAGAACTGTTTGGATATTTAAACTGCGTACTCATGCTAAACTGAATTGTTTTAATTAAAACTGTTTGAGTAAACTGAATGACTTGAAATAGAACTAATTTTGACATTTAAACTGTGGAATTACATTTAAACAGCATATTTATACTCAACTGAATTGTTTGAAATGAAACTGTTTTTGTATGCTAGACTGAATTGTTTGGAATAGAACTGATTATTTGTATAAATCATGGACGCTAAATAAATGTATAGAGAAAAAGCTTGACGGCAACTACACAATAATGCTGTGAGCAATATTGAACAAGTCTTGAAGGCAACACCCCAAAATACAACAGCTATACGGCCACCTACCATCCATCACGAAAACAATAAAATTAGACGAACCAGACATGCAGGACACTGCTGGAGAAGCAGGGACGAGCTCTTAAGAGACGTATTCCGGTGGACCCCTTCACATTGACGAGCAAAGGCAGGACGACCAGGTCGAACCTACATACAGTAGCTCTTTACCGATACTGGATGTAGCCCTGAAGACCTACTGAAAGCAATGGACGATAGGGATGGGTGAAGAGAGAGGGTCATGGATATTCGTGCTGATAGCGTGACATGATGATGATGATGATGATAATTTGTATAAAACTGGATATGGCATTAAAAAACCTACAAAGGTTGATATGCCATAAAACCCAACCAACTATCTATAAGATGGAAAAAAATAGAATCCATCTAAAACGAATAAGAAAAAAGTGAATTTATTAAAATTGAATATAGAATTAATAAAATTTGGTCTCTCCCTATTTTGTACTTATTAGCAAAGATATGAATTGCTATAATTCTGTGATACTTACTGTCATCAGTGTATTCTATTTGATGAATAAATAGCAGCCTATCAACTCTATTACAGATTAGGTTGGTTATTTTTTAATGTCATATCAACCTTTTTAGGTTATTCAATGCCAAATCCATCCTTCTAGAAGAAGAGCAGCAGTACTATTCAAGCAATAGCTGGGAGGATAAGAGGGTTCATACCTTTCCTATGGGTATTTGGTGAATTGGAGTTCGAACTCGCTTATTACGATTCCGCAGTCCTGCTCTTTAACCGTTACACCTCCAACATATGAGAACTATAACTGTTGGAAATCACGTACCTCCTGCTCAAATCACTTTTTTTTTTCTCTCACTGTGCCAATTCCCCAGAACGTTATGGCTCTTCTGAATTCTTGAGTTTGAGAACCCTGGTTAACGCGAGTC
Source organism: Sepioteuthis lessoniana (assembly GCA_963585895.1). Classification (NCBI taxonomy): domain Eukaryota; kingdom Metazoa; phylum Mollusca; class Cephalopoda; order Myopsida; family Loliginidae; genus Sepioteuthis; species Sepioteuthis lessoniana. Next base: position 36,311,201 of record OY757906.1, read on the forward strand.
TATTTCTCACCCTTTATTCCCAATAATATTTCCATACACACTCTAAATCCATGTTTTTTGGTTAATATTAAAAATCTCTTTTCGTTACCAAAACTTTGGAAGTCTTCAGGTGCATCTCATAAAATTTTACTTAAATATTTTAAGAGATTTTAATTTAATGAAATGAACTTTTTTTCTCAGTGTTGACTTTTGTCAACGATAATAATGACCCTTAAAAAGCGGTGTGAATTAATTTCTGTCTTGTGTTAGATATTTAAACCTCTTATAAACATATAATAATAATAATGATTATAATAATAATTTTGCGTAAGAAGTAAATGTAGGAAGCTAAGAGAAAGAAATATTAAAACCTTTTTCGAACTCTCATTTTGCCGGAACTGCAGCTGCCGCAAATATCTAACCTAGAAATAAAACTCGAAACCCAGTTGCATTTTTTTTCTATGAAGTGAGGAAACTCAAAGAAACAGCTCACATGCAAGGACATAACAACCTCCTGAGCAGACCGAGTATAGAACTGAACACGATTTGGGAACCTCTAATCGTGAGAGAGAACCTACAGTAAGAACTTAGGTTTAATAGTCCCAAAAATTGATACGTCTTCGTCTAAGAGACACATGGCCGAGGCGACTAAGGTGTTGAATCAAAAATTGGAAGTCCCCCAAGAAGGTGCTGGCTTCAGTGAGTGCAGTGGCAGTGACAAAACAATGGCAGTGACAGCGTCGATAGAAGCAGCAGCAGCAGCGACAGCGTTAAGCAGCAGCAATGGCCTTAATGGAATAAGAACATGGTACCCCCGGAACAATAAAGGGTTGGGTTCGAAATTCCCGAGTTCGAGATAAACCTGAAGAAGGCCGGAGGATCAGACGGCCGAAACGTTGTGAAAAAAAACAACCTAGATGAGGAAGTCAGTCCGAAAAGCATAATCAATACTTTTGTAGTTTAGGCTACTGCTGCTAACACACACACAAAAATACACACGCACTGCGCGGGTAGAAAGAATTGTCCTTCTCCTAGACTGGTTGCCATACCAGGGTTAAAGAGTCAAGGGTGACCAAATATTTACCCATAGATGGAGCGAATAGTTGGATTCAAACCTTTCCCAAAAGTATAAGCCCCTATGTAAAATGCAAACCACCTCATCCTGGATTTGATCTCTATTTGCCGTATCTATTTCTTACGACAGTAATCATTACACCTCGATATATATATATATACATATATCAAATTAATATTCTAAACATGCACTGGTTCTATGATACTAGAAAGTTGGCTAAAATGAAAAGGATAAAACGAAAGTGCAATAAAATTTGATTAACCGTATACACTCGAGTAAAGAACAAGTCCGTGAACAAGCCTCTAATTCGTAGCAACAAAAATGTTTTTTTCTCATATACTGCGTGTGCTGAACGATCCCTAATTTTTACCTATGCGAGCTTGCAAAAGTCTTTCTTCAACATCAAGTGTCATTGAGAGAAAATTGTAATTTTACACTTTAACCCATCGGATTTTTACGAAAACTAAAAATCAGATTCTACTTTTTTTGGCGAATACATGTAAGCAGCCTGAAAAAAATATCATCTCTGGTCGTCAGTAATGCTTGATGTATTCACCAAAAAAAGTAGAATCTGATTTTTAGTTTTCGCTTAAATCCGATGGGTTAAAGGGTAAAAATTTACCGAGAAAATATTCAACTACTAAAATCAATGCAAAGTAAGTAAAGTTGGCAACCGTAGTCGAGGGTGACCCGAAGGTTCCTTTTTTTATTGCTACTACACCAAGGTGTAGGAGAAGGTGCTACTTCTTTCCCTGGATTTCTCTACTTTACCCTTGATCCTTACCTTATAATGCTGAGTGTTAAGCAAGGTAGCATCAAGTACCATTTTTGAATCTTTGGTATGAATCGACCTGGGATTGAACCTAGGTCTTGGTGAACAATCTAACCATTATGCCAATGTCAGGTATAAAATTCAACGTAATGCCATAAATAAACTATGTTGTCTCGACCTTGATGTTGCCCATTGTGTTTACTTTGATATTCTAAACACAAGGAAACTCCACCACTGATACACAGCAACATTGATAATATAATAATTAATCTTACGTAAAATTCATCAAGTTGAATGAAAACTTTATCATCTCAACTAATAGCCTTTGTTTAGGTATAGGCTATACAGGGACACTTTGGATTGAAGTAACGGTAAGGTTAGGCAAAGACAAAAGGTAAGCTTCGACGAACATATTTCGTGTAATAAACGATTTCTTGTTTTTGAGTAGAACAAATCGTCTTAAGAAGTCGTTCATTACATGAGATATGTACGGTAAATGAAATATTTATTGATATCATTTATATTCATGGCATCAGTTATGCAAATTAAATTATAAAACTGCGACTGGATCATGGCAAAAGGCTTGAGTAACAAGTGCTCTCTGAGCCGGCTTAGTATTATCTATTTATCTCCCGTCTATCGCACAAAGATATTTGTTAGAGATAGTGTTTTAAAAGATTTTAAACCCCATCTATAGAGTTGTTTGCTTTGAGTTTTCTTTGTTTAATGGCATATCAACCTTCCATGGTTATTTTAATGCCAAAACCATACTTGCAAAATGTATGGAACATTTAGCAGTTTAAAATGATTGTGAAGATGAATGTTTGTATCGTAAATAAAAGAAACATTCAGAACACCGGTTTATAAAAGCCCAAAACGGTTGACAACTCATAAAACCAACCAACCAACCAGATCAGAGCAAATAAAACCAAGCTTGGCCATGTTTCGAGGAAATAACCGGGGAGTTCCCGTGGCGTAGTGGCTAAAGTGCTGGACTGCAGCTTCGAAGTTTGCGAGTTCGAACTCCATTCTCGCTATTAGGTTCACTTTCTAATACCCTCGGGTAAGGTATGAACCCTCTTATAGGTTAAGTAATAACAATACTGTTTTTCTACAGAGAAGGCTTTTGCATTGAATAACCCACCACGTTTGAATATCCATTGAAAAAGCAAAGAAACTAAACCAAATCAATGAAATACTACTATTTTCCGATTCAGTTGTTCTCCATTTTTCACGACAGCGGTACTTTCCGAGGGATCAGCAACTACCTATAGTATGATATGCAAGAATGCCCACAGTTTCTAACTGTTTTAGGAACTCCTGTGCCTATACTCCACTGCCGCAAGTTATCTTGCCAAGCTGGGAAAGGGGTTGAATTCAATGTTTTTCTTACAAAGGCTAGAAAGCCCAGTTTACCCAACTATTTATGAATATAGCTTGGTAGACGAGATATTTATTCAAGCTCTTTCGATGGTCATTATCATGAAGTGAAACGCAAGAAGTCTCGGTCAGGATTTGAACTTGGCTCGTCGTGACTATTTTTTACTTTGATTACTGTTATTCCAACCATCTAAGAAATATTAAAACAATGGTTTAACTGCGAGAAACTAGATGAAATTCGTACCGAAAATCAAACGCAATACAATTCGTGTTAAAACCTAGAATATACTATTTTTCGAGGTTTAGTTTCTTTGTTTAATCACGTGACAACTTTTGTTGTTCATTTATTACCAAATTCATAATTTTAAGAGAACATTTCTGGTACTATTTAACCCGTAGCTTGTGGAAGGAAAGGGTCCATACCTTATGTCCGGAAGAAAACGTTATAGAGGGACTAGGCTTTGAATTCGCTTACTATGACGCAGACCGGCAAGTTAGCCATGACTCTTCATTATTGCTCGGGGAAATACGATTCATGCCAAAAACTCAGGAGCAGTTGCTATATTAAGAGCTCTCAATTATTGAATTCTTGAGTAGTACAGTTTAGAATAATGAACACCAATACAGACCCAATTGAAACTGGGCATTAGCCATATTTACCCAACCCCTCCGCTCGGGCAGGATATTACACAAGGTCAATTTTTTTAGCGGAGTTTAACAAATTTGAATTCAGAGTTTTCCTTCTTCTAGACTAGTTGCCTCACCAAGGCTGAATAACCTAGTCTGCCCTACTATTTACCCATAGCTGGCGGGAGAATTATTAGATTCATACCTTTCCTGGTGATTAACGGTTTCTTGAACAATTGAATCATTTTAATCATGAATTAATTGATTGATTGACGTCTAGGGTTATTTTATGCCGAGAGGTTCGGAAATTGCGTTCATTTTATATTCTTGTGGAGTTGTTTCTTTAGAGATTTTTGCACAAGTATTCCTATCTAATGCAAATAATTTTCACACTATTGTATGGTTTCAAGAATTCCAATCATATACTAATAATTATATGGTTTCAATTAGTCATTGCTATCAAATGGTTATTATTTGTTGCACATGGTTATTTGGTTTCAAATATCTAACAAACATATATACAATTATAGCTTCAAGTATTTTGATACCAATATTTTACAAATATATCACATCAATTATTAAATACGGTCTATTTTTGAATAAATCTATTTGAACCATAGATTGGGCACTCACAGGTACTACCACTCCCGGTCAGTGTGGGCTTGGAAGTAATGGCAATTAGGTTGTATTCAACACTCACTTAATCTTCAAAACGATGTTGTGAGATTATGGTTTATTATTCATAGCTCGAATAACAGAAAATATTTTGAAAAAAAAAGTTTCACCTTTGATTTCTGACTAGAACTTTTTACAGTAGGTATTTAGTTTGAACTGTTAAACAGAAAGATTAAAAAATCACTTTTCTTTTAACGTCAGTTAAAAGAAAAGTGATTTTTTTAATCTTTTCTAGTTTGTCGCTTATACTGTAAATGGCACTTCAATGAAATGTTATTTATATCCATAATTGATCTAACATGTCTTTGTTGAATACTTACGAAATAGAGAGAAAAATAATTTGAGTAAACGTTAACTATGAGAATAATTGAAAGAATGATAAAATTTATAGCACAATTTAGCTAACAGTGTTTAAGTATTGTCTTTAATCTATCCATATTTACCAACCCCTCCGTTCGGGCAGGATATGACACAAGGTCAATTTTTAAGCGGAGTTTAACAAATTTGAACTCAGAGTTTTCCTTATTCTAGACTAGTTGCCTCACCAAGGCTAAAGAACTCAGTCTGCACTACTATTTGGAGGGAGAATAATTGGATTCATACCTTTACCAAGGGTAATAGTGCTTTGGGAAATGCAATCAGATTCGTCCAGGATTTGAACTCAAGTCACTGTGTCCATTTCCTACGATGATAACCATTACACCACGGGCACCTCTTTTGTCTTTAATCTATCGTTTATCTGTAGATTTACTACAGAACAATATTAGTTTTTAAACACATCATTTGTAAGTTTTAAGTTTCTGTTAAAGAAATTGGATGACTGCCTAGGTGTTTGGTGTTCTACAATACACCAACTGCATCCCTGTAAGAGGATAAGACCCCCACCAGCAACTGGATAGGATACTAAACTATTTGATGGTGAGGCTCCAGTCCTAGAAATTAGGGAAATATGGAGTAACCCTTCATTTCCTTTGCTCTCAGGTCCACTCTGGCTCGGAGTGGTAGCACCTGATTTGGTTCTATCGATGGGTTAAATAGAACTGTTTGACCATTTAAACTGTCTGCAAACAGATGACTTATGCAAAATTGTATTGTTAGAAATAAAACTGTTTGATAATTTAACTGTGTAAATGAATGACTGATGTTTAATTAAATTGTTTGTGAAACCTAGCAATACTTGGTACCATTTAACTGTGGATAAACAAATGATTAATAGTAAATGTAATTATTCGTATTTGCTAGAAATACTTGAAATCATTTAACTGAGTACAAAAATGAACTCATCCTTATTCAAAGATGTCATCATCATCATCATGTCGTGCCGCTTGTACGGATATCCCTGTCCTTCTCTCACCACTTCTCCCTATCGTCCATCGCCTCCGGCATGTCTTCAGGGCTACATCCCGTATCCTCACATAGCTGCTGTATGTATGTTCGAGCTGGTCGTCCTGCTTTTGCTCGGCCATATGTGGGGGTCCATAGGAGTACATCACTTATGAGCTCGTCTCTGCTTCTCCTGCAGTATCCTGCGTGTTTGGTTCGTCTAGCTTGTATAGTTTTTGTGATCGGAGGCAGGTGGCCATATAGTTGGGGCCTTGTGGGGTGTTGCCGCCAGGACTTATTCAATATTGCTCTCAACATTCTTGTGTAATTGCCGTCTAGCTTTTTCACCAGTCATTTTGTTAGCGTCCAAGTGCTGTATCCATACTGTAGTATCGACCGCTGCCCGGAAGAAACTGCGTTTCATTTTATCGGTCAAGTTTGATTTCCGTATGATCGATAGCTCATCTATAGCCGTCCATGCATTCGTTAGCCGCGTGTCGATGTCTTTTTCGGTTGATGAGACACTGCTTCCTAGGTAGGTGAATTTGTCTACCAGTTTCAGAGAGGTTCCCTCTCTTGTGGAAATGTCACCTGTTTGATTAAAGCACATATATTCAGTTTTTGTGCATTGACATGGAGGCCAATGCCTGCGGCGGCTCTATCTAAACTATGCAATAGTGTTTCGGCTTGGTTGGGCGTATTTGCCAGTATTTCTATGTCATCGGCGAAGTCGGCGTCAAGTCAATAAAAAATGCTTACAAATTATATTTAATATATTTGTTGTTTGTTTGGGTTTTATGGCATATCAATCTTTGTAGGTTATTTAATGCGAAGTCCATTTTTATACAAATAAACTGTTCTATTTCAAACAATTCAGTTTAGCATAAGTACACAGTTTCATTGTCAAAAGCTTTTCTATTTCAAGTTATTCAGTTTAGTCAAACGGTTCTAATTCAAACAATTGCGTATAGTTTTTGCTTACACATAGTTATATGTAAAACAGTTCTATTTCAAACAATTTAGTTTAGCGTAAGTACAGTTTTATTGTCAAAAAGGGTTCTATTTCAAGTAATTAAGTTTAGCATATATACATAGTTTAAATATAAAAACGGTTCTATTTCAAGTAATTCAGTTTATCATAAGTACGCAGTTTACTTCTATTTACTCCATTGGGCCCTATCATGTGCTACCATTCCGGGCCAGGGTGGACCGGGAAACGATGGCATTAAAGGGGTACTCTCTATTCCCCAAAGTTCCAGCATCACTGGAACCTCAAAATCAGATTGTTTTGTGTCATATGCAGGACACTCGTGCAGGGTGTCTAACCCCTCTGCAGAGATGCAGTCGGTGTATTCTACAGCCCTAGCTGACTGGGCAATAATATATTTGTATAAACAGGATGTGACATTAAACGATATACAATGATAGATATATCAGAAAACCAAAATAAATTGGATGAGAAGGAAAAATATGCACGTTGTCAACAAAAATATACGGGACTTGCATGATTTATGCCAATAACTACCACACTTCACATAAGTTGTGTGAATGTGAGGTTCTACAAGTTTGTTATGGAAACAGTAAAGCAAAAAAAAAAAACAAAAAAAAAAGAAAGAAAGAAAGAAAAACGAATAAAAATTGTAAAATTTCTAAAAATAGAAACAATCATATATAAATCTTGGTTTTATATTATGGAATAAGAAAACAAATTCTAGGTCTTTTATCAAAAATACATAGGTGATCTCTTACATTGAAGGAAACATGGATTTTTTTCATGACTTGAGTGTGATATCAATATTATTAAACAGCAAAAGTGTAGTCCCTGTTGTGTAATGGCTAAGGTGCTGCGGCCCGGAAATAAGAGAGTTCTAATTTCAGTCACGCTGTAATACTCACTTTCAAAGTAATAAATGTACAAAAGGTAAAAACCTTCCCATTCCTCCCCAAGCTAAAGTTTATATGGTATCAAAGTTGTTCTTCTTCAAAGAAGACTTTGGCAGTAAATAATCCTCAAAGGTTGATATGCCATTGAATAAAGTATCAAAGATTCCAAGTTAAATAGAAAATTGGGTCAGAAATCATTTTAAAAGCAGAATCTGTACAAAAACATCTCCAAAGATAAAACATTTTTCAGTGTTATGATAAAAAAATCCTTTATAAAGAAATTCAGCGATTTTTTCATAAATATTTGAACAAGGAGACAATTGTTTGGTTTTGACAAGCAAAAATTGGAAACTTATGCAAGAACTGATTTTCATTTCATTCAAAATTACAAGGAATGCATTGTGGATTTAAGTGAACAATTTCTGGAATATATATATATCTGTATATATACACAAATAAATCATCATCATCATCATCATGACACTCTCTCGCCACTCCTCCCTATCGTTCATCGCCCTATGCAGGTCTTCTGGACAACATCCTGTATCCTCGCATAGCTGCTGAATGTATGTTCGTGCTGGTCGTCCTGCCTTCGCACGGCCATGTGTGGGGGTCCATAAGAGTACATCTCTTATGAGTTCGTCCCTGCTTCTCCAGCAGTGTCCTGCATGTCTGGTTCGTCTAACTTGAATAGTTTTCGTGATAGGGGGCAGGTGACCGTACAGTTGGTGTCTTGTGGGGTGTTGCCGCCAAGACTTGTTCAAGATTGCTCGCAGCATTCTTGTGTAATTGCCGTCTAGCTTCTTCTCCAGCCGTTTTGTTAGAGTCCATGTAGTGCACCCATATAGCAGTATCGATGAGACCGCTGCCTAGAAGAAACTGCGTTTCATTTTATCTGTTAGGTCTGATTTCCATATAATCGATAGCCTATTGATTGTTGTCCATGTTTTCGTTAACCTCGTGTCGATGTCCTTTTCGGTTGATGCGACGCTGCTTCCTAGGTAAGTGAATTTGTCTACAAGTTTAAGAGGGGTTCCGTCTGGAGTGGAGATGTCCCCCGTTTGATTATAGCACATATATTCCATTTTGTGTGCATTAACATGGAGGCCTATGCCTGCAGCTGCTCGTTCCAAACTATGCCGTAATGTTTCGGCTTGGTTTGGTGTATTTGCCAGTATCGCTATGTCATCGGCGTAGTCGGCATCGGTAATTGTTGTTGCGGGGTACCTTCTGCTTCTTTTCTTCGTCAGCTCGAAGCCATTCTCTCTGATTTTGTCAATCGATGTTCTAAGTTCGTAGTCTAGACAAATGAAAATAAATAAATAAATAAATAAATATATATATATATATATATATATATATATATATATATATATATATATATATATACTGTCATCCACAGACTGACTGTTTCGCTGTTTCGTTGTATCAAATGTCTTCAGAGTGACTGGACCCGCGAGATGCTTTAAGTTTGATCGAAATCCGGTTGACTTTACGCCATTCGTACATCTTAGCCCTGAACCACGCCATTCTCATCGTAAGTGAAAGAATTTTGCACATATATCTTTCTACATATACGTTGTCGGATACCTGACGTGCTCAATTCTTGTGAAGTGCTCATTTCAAAATATTTATTATGCATACAATTTCTACACTATAATTTGTTCAACAATATCAAATTAATTTATATCCAACGTATCTGCAGAAATCTTTTAGCTAATATTTGTAATACAAGATTTTTGTTACAGTGTTCAGAGACTAATATGCAAAAATCTTTCACTATGATTCCGTGTATAACTACAGAAAATATGTTTTTCATCGTTCTAATTCTTTTTTGCATTATGGGAGGACAGACAGACGGATAAAACATATATTTGCAGAATTGTAATAATATATCTTGAATTAAACTAAAGCATTTTCAATTAAATGTTGCAATAGGTTTTCAAAGAAAAGATTATATAAATGGCGAGTGTTTTGTGATATTTCAGAGTTATTGTCATAACAAACTACAAAGAATTTGACATGCATTAAACTCTGCGTAAAGACAGATATTAAAAGGAAACAATATATATATATATATATATATAAATATATATATATGAAGGGTTACATTGATAACTTAACTAGTTTAGGTAAGTGAACACGCCTGGATTCTTGAGTATAGAGTGACACCCATACACATTAATCTCAACATGAAACTCAACGGGAAATACAAAACTTCTAATAGTGAGATATGCAGCGTGTTGACAATGAAAAAAATAACAAAAAAAAAATGGTATCAGTAAGAAAATAGACGATGAGAAAAATTGAGTCTAAAATGAAAGAAAAAACTTCTATGTTCTTGATCTATTGTCAGTGAGTTAAACAAAGTCTCATAAATATAGATCAATTTATTTGGAGAGGAAATGGATAGAAGAGAAGACAAGCAATAACCAGTTTTAAGATGATATTCATGAAGACGAAAAAAAAAAGGTCTTTTGTTGTTGTTTTACACAGCCAGAACGAACGTCTAAAGAGGGTACTGCAAAATCTGCAGAAAACAATAATATAAAAACAATGGAATAAAATTAAATAAGATATATATATATATATATATATATATATATATAGAGAGAGAGAGAGAGAGAGAGTTTGGTTTGACAAGGTCATTTTTAATGACATATCAACATTTGTGGGTTTTTTAATGCCAATTCCTAATTATATGATGTGCAATTTTGTTTGCTTACAGTTATATGGTTTCAAGTATTGTTATCAACACTAATAATTCTATTTAAAGTAAATAATTAGTTCGCAGGCCATTTTAATGAATTTATGTATTATATCTCAGCGAATTTGACTTCCAACCACCATTGATCAAGCAAATTGAAGATAAAATAGGGTTAGGTACTTGATTGCCATAAGGGCAGTTTGAAGAATACAAATCTTATGTTGTGTAATGGTTAAAGTGATGGACTGCGGAATTGTAGAAAGCGAATTCGAACACCAGTCGCGCTATTACATTCACTTTCGGACAAATACCATTGGGAAAGGTATGAACCCCCTTATCCTCCCACCTATGAGTTAAATAGTACCACTACTGTTATTCTTGAAAGAGGGCATTGGCATTAAATAACCTACAAATTGATATGCAATTAAACAAAGAAACCAAACCAAACAAATCTTTTATATATATATATATATATATATATATATATAACGACTTCTTTGATATATTCGCTGGGGTGATGCAAGGAGATACATTAACAATACAATATTTGTTTATGCTCTGTCTAGACTATGTACTTCGAATCTCAGCAGATCTAATAAAAAAGGGTTTCACATTAGAAAATGCCAAGAAGCAAACGATATCCAGCTGAAACTATGACAGATACAGACTACGCAGATGACCGAGCGCTTCTCACAAATACATCAGCCGAAGCAGAATCCCTACATCCAGCACCAGGAGACATTGGCCTCTAAGTGAATGCAAATAGAACGGCTTCATCTCCATTCCAAGGGGTAATAACCCAATTGGCTGGGGCTGTAGAATACACCGATTGCATCTCTACAGAGGGGTAAGACCTACCCCAAGGAGTGCCCTGGATATGACATTCAATAATTGGATGACAAGGCTCCAGTAATGCTGCTGATTTGGGGAAAGTGGAGTACCCATCCACTGCCATCGCTCCCAGGAGCACTCTGGCCCCGGAGTGGTAGCCCCTGGTAGCTTCATATCTATGGGTTAAATAGAACTATGCGACATTTAAACTAAGTATAAACAAATGACATGCTCAATTGAATTGTTTGAAATAGAACTGTTTTTACATTTAATTGTTTGTCAACAAATGACTTACGTTTAAATGAATTGCTGGTGATACATAGTAATACTCAGATGCATTTAACTTTGTTGACTTGTGTCTATAAATCATATATCTAATATTCATGTATAAACTGGATATGACATTAAATAACTTACAATGGTTGATTGCCAGTCGGCTGGGGCTCTAAAATGCACTAACTTCATCTCTGCATAGGGGTGAGACTCCCCCAACGAGTGTCCTGGATATAACACAAAGCAATCTGATGATGAAGTTTCAGTAATACAGGAGTTTTGGTGAATGCGGAGTACCCCTTCATTGCCTTCGCTCCCAGGTCCACCCTAGCTCGGGGTGGTAGCACTTGATGGAGTCCTATCTATGGTCAAATAGAACTAAACTGTGTACTTTTGCTAAACTGAATTGCTTGAAATAAGATTGCTTTGATATTTTAAGTGTGTACTTATACTAAACTGAATTGTTTTGAAATAGAACTGTTTTTTAACATTGAAACTGTATATGTATGGTAAACTGAATTGTTCAAAATAGAACTGTTTTAAGATTTAACTGAGTATAAAAAAATACTGAGTACTTATGCTGTACTGATTTGTTTGAAAAAGAACTTTTTTTTGACATTGAAAATGTGTACTTATGTTAAACTGAATTGTTTGAAATAGAACTGTTTATATGTGTAAACATGAATTTAACATTAAATAACCTATAATGGTTGATATGCCATAAAACTAAACCAAACTAAATCATATATATTCAATATATATGTAAGAAGAGGATTTGGCATTAAATAACTTACAGTGGATGATATGCCATAAACCTAAACCAAACTAAATCTAAGTGACAAGCCTCTAAAATTAGTCGACCTGTTCATATACCTCATCAGCTATTGAAAGTGGGTGTCAATTTACGCTGAACGAAGGCGTGGAATCCCGTTGACAGGTTATTCATCATTCGGAAGACTGATCCATCCGATAAAATTAAAACGGTATTTTTTCCAAACTATAGCTTTATCCATACTATATGGCTGCAGCAAATGGACGCTAACAAAACGCAGAGAGAAAAAGCTAGATGTAGACTATAGAAGATGGCATTGCACTGTCATGAATTAATCCTGGAAGCAACATTCCACTAACAAGCAGCAGTATGACCTCTTGCCTCCCATGTCACATATCATTCGAGAGAGATGAATATTATAAACAGGGCACTGCTAGAGTGTTGTATAGCCACACGTTCATTGTATACACGTATACCTATTCAAATACAAAGTCGGGACTCAAATACACAGGCGGGCTCAGTTGTTCAGGTACGAACACATTTATTAACTTCTGACTTCATTTCTTCGACACGAGGAGAGAGACATCATTTCGTATCATACTATGCTAACAACACCCCAACGCTCGGCACATCTCGTGGTCCAATGTCAATTTCTCAACACCATGGTCGGACCCCAACTTCTCAACATCATTGTCGGACCCCAACTTCCCAACAACATGGTCGGACCCCAACTTCTCAACACCATGGTCGGAACTCAACTTCAGCAGTTTGCCTCAGTGACAGAATACCCAACTGTCTACCTACATGGTCCAAAGTCAATTGCCAACTGATTCTTTTTCAAAATCTTCAAATTCTCTGGGCCATCGCTTTCGGGCATGACGTCATTCACTCTCTAGCCCCATTTCCTATCTCGAGTTTATTATGACAATTGTGATTGTCATATCCTTTGCGCACGAGCGTAAACTGTACCCAATGCTATGCATTTGAACTAAGAGCTGAATAGTTCAAAGCCCAACCAAACTGAATGATAAAATATAATTAACGAAAAATGATTAATATAAAAAAACATTCCTTAAATATATAACAGGAGTACCAAAGACAAAATCATAAGCGATGTTTATTTTTTTTATTTTTTTATTCTTGCACGTGGACGTGCCAATATTGGCCGACCAACAAGGACATTGGCTCTATGTGGGCACAAGATATAACCTAAAAGACTTCCCGGGAGCGATGGGTGATAGGGGTGGTTGGCGCGTGAGTGCATGCATGAGAGAGAAAGAAAGAGAGTGAGAGAGAGAAAGAGAAAGAGAGTCAGTGATCTCTGTTGCTAGGCGACTTGATTAAAATGATGATAATATAAATTTGAATTATGAACAAGTTATTTTTTACAAATGTTTTTTAAAAAGTAAATAAACTGCTCAACGCCGGCCGGCAGAACTTGGAAAAAGCTAAAATTGAAGAACGTTCGCGTACACTCACCTACGCTACCACATTATTCAGTTTTATATAACTACAAAAGTTATAATCGTATATATATATATGTGTGTGTGTGTGTGTCTGTGTGCGTGCGTAATTCTTAAGCAAATAGTTTGTAAATAAACAATTTTGTTTTCAAATGAATTGTTAGAACCCAAGATAAAGGTTAGTAGACATATTTTGCTTCATAGGCGTATCCTTTATAGATGGTCTTATATATATATATATATATATATATATATATATATATATATTAAGTTATGTTAGTTATGTGTTTGCAGATGTCGATCAAAGTGTTTGTGGGGAGTGATGGGGAATTTAATTTTTCTCAAGTGAATAGCAAGAGGGTTGAGGCAGTTTTGATAGGTATATTTGTGTAAAGGGACGTCTTAGATATAACTTCCCTTTACACAGATTTATGCCTATAAGAAATGTCTCAACCTTCTTTTTATTCATGTAAGAAAAATTAGACTTATCACTCCCCATAAACACACTGATCGATATTTGCAAATACACACACACACACACACACAGACACACACACACACATATATATATATATATATGCTAGATTGAGTTGAGTATGTATCTTGTCGGTTTCATTATCCATGCTTTCCACATTATAAAAGAGAGAGAGCGAGCGAGAAAGACAGAGACAGAGACAGAGAGAGGGAGAGAGAGAAGAAGAAGAAGAAGAAGAAGAAGAAGAAGAAGAAGAAGAAGAAGAAGAAGAAGTCTGGGTTTAAAAGAAAGAAGTAATATAGAAAAAGAAGAAGGATCGTCGTGAAAGTATGATGGAAAGAAAATATTGAATGAAAAAGGTTCTTTTAAAAATTGCACAAATGAAAGCATAACTAGATTAAGCTAAGTAAATACTATCTCTGTTCCATAGTATTTGTCATTTACAAACCCAACATAAGCCTTGTTTTGCACAAGGACAGAAGCATGTGAGAATCGATCTCATTAACAATGGTCTCTTAGCCTTGATAGTCAACAATTACTCGTCAGAAGATAATTATCAGTCCTGTGACAGTTGTTACACACACACACACACACACGCACACGCACACACACACACAGACATATATATATATATATATATATATATATATATATATTGTCATGCACACACAGACTGTTTCGTTGTATTACAGCACTTCAGTGTGGCTTAACACACAGGATGCTTCAAGCTAGAATCGAAACCCGCCTAACTTTAAGCTAACCACTCAGCTATTTCGGTGACATACGTCAACGCATTTGTATTTGTTTCGTATATATATATATATATATATATATATATATATATATATATATATATATGACCCCTTTGCATGAGCACTATATGACAAAAAGTTAATTTTAAGTTGAGTTAGAATTAAGAATTTTCATTGTTCTTGACCAGTTGCTATTCTAAGGTTAAGAGAATAGTCTCCAAGACGTAGAGGCTAAATTACTTGATCATGACATTGTTATAAGTGAGTTCAAACTTCAGTCCTACCATCACTTTCACTTTCAACAACGATAATTTTCGTATTATATAACTTATTAAGGTTGATATGCCATTAAACAAAGTTACTGAAACCGACAACGAGGTTAAAAAGTTAGTCTGCCCTACTACGAGGATCATTAAATAAGTTTCCAGACTTATTTCGTATGGGCACTTTTATTGATAGTACACACATGAAACTTTAGTCCCCTTCGAAGTAATCTCCCACGGCTGCAATGCAATTGTACCGTTCAAACAACTTCTGGAAGGCCCCATGGAAGTCCTCTTGTGTTAGCGCGTCAATGACCATCGCTACAGCCTCTTTCATCTCCTCAATTGTCTCATAACGACAGCCTCTGAGCTTCGGGAATAACCAAAAGTCACAGGGAGAAAGGTCTGGACTATTGGGAGGCTGAGGAAATGTCTTGATGCCCATCTTGTTCAAATAGTATGTGACAAGTATGGAGTTGTGGACTGGTGCATTGTCCTGGTGGAAACGCCACTGACTCGATTTGAAAAGTGCTGGCCTCTTCCCTAGGAATATCTACCTGAACTCCCTTAAAACCACAACATAGTAATCCTAACCCTAACCCTAACCGTTTGGACAATCAACTCTGGTGTGTTGATTTCCTTACTCCTCCTACACCTCTCAGCATCCCTCACAGACACCCTGCCTTCCTCGCTAATGCCACTCTAAAACTGATGCTCGATTTTTGCAAGATGGTCGAAAAGTAGTCTGAAGCATTCCATACGTTTCAGTGGCATTTTTCCAAGACAGAATTTTATTGTATATCGTTCTTCTAAAGTGTCCTCACGTTCAGATTGTATTATTGAAATTCACCAGCTGTGACAATCAGGCTTTAGTAGGGTGTATTCCAATTGCTGCTGTAGCTGTTCATTTGAACCTGAAATCATAAAAATTGGTCAGTCACCTCATAAGATATATCGTAATAATATTGTGAATTTTCCAGAGTCTACGATAATTTTAAAAGCCTGTACAAAAAAGTCTGGAAACGTATTGAAGGCACCACGTATTTATCCAAAACGGGGAGGAAAATACTCGGATTCATAGCATTCCCAAGAGTATTAGCGCAATGTGAAATGCATACAAACTTTGTTCTAGATTTGAACTAATTTCCTACGACAATAACCGTTGTATATACTTTATGAAATATTCATGGAAATATAAGAACTATTACACAAGATTGATTGTTTTATTTTAACGGCTTTTCAACTCGTTTAGTTTTTATCTTTAACATATGGGTTAGGTTTGGTTTGGCTAGCTAGTTTGTTATTTAAAAAAGTATTTTTTTTACAAATAATCAGTTCTATTTCAAACAATTCATTTTAGCTTGAGTACACATTTAAATTATCAAAATCATTTCTATTTTAAGCATTCAGTTTAATGAAACAGTTCTAATCTTAAAAAAATTCAGTTTAGTGTATTTCACACAGTTAAATGTCAAAACAGTTGTATTTCAAGTAATCCAGTTTAGCATAAGTATGCAGTTTAGTTCTAATTGACCCGTAGATAGGAACCTATCCGATGCTACCACTCTGGGCCACGCAGTCATGCCTCGTCTTGTGCCAGTTCGTTACATTCTATTGCTACATCATATTATATTATATTATATTATATTATATTATTATTTACTCCTTAAGAGTTTTTCACATCAGTGTTAGCTGATGGTTTTTCATTGGAGTTTGAGTGACAGCAAGTCTCCTCAAGTCTCCAGGCCTCGTCTCAGGATTCTTGCCGTTCTTAGCTATGCTCTCGTTTGGATAGTCTCAAATTGCCCGCCAGCTTCCAAGTCCTCCAGGCCTTTTAATAATCCTTTAGTTATTGTGCCTAACACACTAATCACAATTGGCACAATCGTTACTTTCATGTTCCACAGCTTTTTCAATTCTCTAGCAAGGTCGAGGTACTTGTCCTTCTTTTCACTTTCCTTCAGATTTGTTCTGTGGTCCGCCGGGACAGCAAAGTCGACAATTTTGCAGATTCTCTTTTTTTTTTTTTCTTTTTTTTTTTTTTTTTTGTTGATTATTATGAGGTCTGGTCTTCTGGCCGGGATTAGGTGATCCGTGTGTATATTAAAGTCCCATAGAAGTTTATGTGAGTCTATTATTATTATTATTATTATTATTATTATTATTATTATATCATATTTTATTATATTATCTTATTAAATTATTTTGTAATTCTATTCTATTCTATCAAATCATATATTCTATGATTATTATTATTGTATCATATTACATTGTATTATCATATTATATTATATTATATTATTATCATAAGATATATTATTTTATGACATATATTACATAATCCTTTTTCCGGGTCACTGTCGACTGAAGTCACCAAATTTTTATATTATATTATATTATTATAATTTATTTTGATACCTTATATTTTCATATATTATTTTATTATATTTGATCGGGCCATTGCCCTAATGAGTCGAGTGTTCATCGGGGTTTATTCCCAGGGCGAGTCATACCAAAGATTCAAAAAATAGTACTTGATGCCACCTTGCTTAACACTCAGCATTATAAAGTAAGGATCAAGAGTAAAGTGGAGCAATCCAGGGAATGGAGTGGCACCCTCCCCTACACCAATGTGTTGTAGCTATTGAAAAGGGAGCCTTCGGGTCACCCTCGACTAAGATCACAAACTTTACAATCATTCTATTATTATATCATATCATAATTCTATTACTATTATTATCATTGCTTTGAGAGAAATAGTTCTAATGGTGTTAGTTTTTGAAACGATTAAACGAATTTCTTCAAATTTACACTTCTTAGCCAGAGCCATGTCATTTTATATACAATTTCCTTTATTTGTCATTTAAAGTGTTCATATAGTTGTTTTACCCATTTTTGTTTTTTTAGTTTTTTTTGCCTGTTTCTTGTTTTTCTATTTGTCCTTATGTAGATTTTATTGATACTGTTGTTAGTGAATATTCTTATTATTGGTAATAGAATTTTTAATGTTGCTGAGTTTTAAAATAAATAATATATTCCGTGTGTGTAAAACTTTAAAATCCTGATTCGAATCAACGTTTCTAATTTCTATGTCAAGGTTTTATAATATATGAATAATTCTATCTTTCATATTGATAACTGTCTCGAGGAAAAAGAATATATATATATATATATATATATATATATATATATATATATATATATATATATATATATATATATATATGTAAGATGTTTAAATAAAAAATTTGAAAAATATAAAACAATTCACTTTTCCTTTTTCCTTTAGACAGTGTTCAATATTAAAGATAGAGTCATTCATATATTGTAAAACCTTAACATAGAAATTTTGATTCGAATCAGGATTTCAAGGTTTTACACACACACACACACACACACACACACACACACACACCTATTCTTTTTATGAAACACTGTTTAGTATATGTTCTTTAAAATAAATGACTTTTTCAAAGGAAGACATATATATTGAATGCAACATTAGCCATTTCCCAATTAGTGTGTCTATGTCTAATTATTTCTTTATTTATCCTTTTGTCTTAATTATTCTAGGTTATTATCGCGATACCCAAAGCAAACAGAGTCAAGTTTTCCGATTTCATCTTCCCTGAAGCGACTCAATTTATACCAGCAACCCATGAACAATCAGAGAATACAAGTGTATAATTGTTCATTTTCATACGATTATCTTAATATATTTTAGCAAAATACTTTATTCAAAAAACCTTGTTGCATCACTTATATCAGTATTTCTCAAGGACATTTGATTTCATTCACTGAGGAAAGATAGCGTAATAAATGGTTGGTTAGTAGGTTGGTTGGTTTTTATGGCATATCAACCTCTATTGGTTATTTAATGTCAAAGCCTGTTTACACATATGTACGGTTTGCAAACACATAATTTAATGACACCTTACTAAAACCAAACGACTCATTTACTCGTATACGAGTAAATATTTTCAAGTATTTCTGAATGACATTAGTTTATTTAGTGATTATGTTTTTTTTATTATTATTTCTTACTATTATTTCTACTAACACACATAATGGTATTTCTATTCAGCAATAATTTGCATTCAGTTGATTAGTTTGTTGTGTTTTAAGGATTGTAACGAAGTCTATATTTTCTGGTACAATCTTTCAAGAACGACAGGCGTAATAAAGCGGTCAGTATTAAGCAGTTGGCTGACCTTAGTCGAGGGTGACCTGAAGGCTCCCTTTTTAATAGCTACTACACCAAGGTGTAGGGGAGGGTGGTACTACTTTCCTTGGATTGCTCCACTTACTCTCAATACGTACCTTATAATGCTGAGTATTAAGCAAAGAGATATCAAGTACCATTTTTGAGTCTTTGGTATGACTCGACCTGGAATTGAAACTCAGTCTCTCAAAACGTTGGCAAATACTCCAATCATTATGCCAATGGGCCTGTGTTCATATTAAGAAAAGAAATTCTCATTAAGAGATGACAGACAATAATCAAACGGAAACTGTGCTATCTTAAGATGTAACTAATTGTAGAGAACTTGAATTTTCAAACTTAAAAGAAAGTTTTTATCACTTTGTGTTTTCGGACTATTGTCTTCATTCACAACGTTTTCGGACTATTGTCTTCATTCACAACGTTTTCGGACTATTGTCTTCATTCACAACGTTTTCGGACTATTGTCTTCATTCACAACGTTTTGGGCTATTGTCTTCATTCACAACGTTTTCGGACTATTGTCTTCATTCACAACGTTTTCGGACTATTGTCTTCATTCACAACGTTTATGCCGATGCATCCTTTTTGTCAAACTTTGAGCCCACTAATCTTCGAACTGAACCCTTTTAATTCTATTAACAAGAATTGGGTATAAGTGTTAAGCTATTTTTAAATATTCTTTGTTTTATACCTGTAGTCGAGATTGAAACCTCAACCTTCATACAATTTCACTTTGAAGTATATTTGAACCAAACGTCCATATCCATTATGCCATGTGTCCTGCTAGAGTATTCAAGCTTCATCTCAGAAATTTAGACAAATAATTTAAACGAAAACATGAACAATTTTAAAATGAATATTTACTTTAATTAAAGACTATTTACTGGTTTATAGGTTGTTCTTTAAATTGTAATGTTAAATCTAATTACTAAATATTACTGCTTAGGACAACTTATCTTGTCAACTTTGGCTGCAGAATACGATAACTAAACCTCTGCATAAGGTTAAGACCCTTCAACATTTGTACAACATATAACATTAAATTGCATCTGATGCTTCAGGGAATGTGGATTACTTCCTCTTTACAATTACTTTTTGGTACGCTTTGACGCGAAGAGGTAATAAATATTACAGTTCCATCTATGAATCAAATAGAAATATTTAATCCTTTACTACACTTGAAACCATTTAACTGTGTGCAAAGAAATGAATTCGATGTTATCTACAAACTATTCATTGACAAATCATAGCTAAGATATGTATGGATAAAGACGATTTGACATTAAATAACCTAAAATGGTTGATATGCCATAAAACCCAACCCCCAAAATCCTACATATTCAAAATATATGGATAAAGAAGATTTGACATTAAATAGCCTACAAGGGTTGATATGACAACCAACCAACCGAGCAACCAAGCAGACAATAAAAAATGTTTACATTGACAAAAATATCACTGAAGTTTTAGATAAGATACGTGTTAACATCAGATGTGACTCGCATATATATATATATATATATATAAGTAAAGTTGGCGACCTTAGTCACTTTTCAATACCTACCACACCGGTGTGTTGGAGAGGTCCACTCCATTCCCTCGATTGCTTCACTTTACCCTTGATCCTTACCTAATAATGCTGAGTGTTAAGCAAGGCGGCATCAAGTACCATTTTTTGAGTCTTTCGTATGACTTGACATGGGATTGAACCCCGGTCTTCCAGACCTTTGGCGAAGACTCTACTCATTAGACCGATTGCCTGGAAGTATCATTTGATATAAATTTACTTGCCAACTATTAAATAAACATAATGAACTAATTTGTAAATGCCGACATGAAAATCGATTTAAACTCATATGGTAAAGGTTAATCATAGAAAGATTGATAGTGATAACAAAAGAAGGATAAAGTTTATGATAACAGTATTACTGCTGGGGTTGTTTTAAATGTGATAAAGAATATAATAATAATAATAATAATAATAATAATAATAATAATAATAATAATAATAAAGCTTTATTATTATTATTATTATTATTATTATATTCTTATTATATATATGATTTGTTTAAGTATTTCTTTTCTTTTCTTTTCATTTCGGGTAACTATCCATTGAAAGAATATTCGTGTGATTTTTCTCTCTATTATGTGACGGCTATCTGAAGCGGTTGGATGCTCTTATCGAGTGGACCGCTGAAATAAATCTTTAATAGCTAAATGATGGTCAGTTGAATTTTTCTTCCAATTATATAAATTTGCTAAGTAAATTTATGTATTAATTATCATACATTGAATACTCATGAAGATTTATTAGAATCCTCTTATATATTCTCTTTTTTAATTATTCCTATCTCATCTTCGGTGGATATTCTCTCTCTCTCTCTCTCTCACTCTTTCTCTCTCTCTCTCACTCTTTCTCTCTCTCTCTCTCTCTCTCTATATATATATATATATATATATTGAGCACTCTCCATATTATATTGCACTTGGTTCGACACAAACCCACAAACGAATTAAGTGACAACCAACACTATATATATATATATATATATATAAAGATTAGTTTAACTTTGAAAGAAATTCAAAAGTCGATGACACTATCTATGACACTCATTTGGGGTGTCTTACCCCTCTGCAAATATTCAGTCGGTGGATTCTACATTCCCGGCAGACAAGGCTTTAATATAATATCGTAGCACAAATTAAGAATAGATAGCAACGGATTTATGACATTAGCTTGCTAGATATTTTCCAAAAGTCTTTCATCTTTAGACATATGATAAGCTAAGATTAGTACTGTTGATTGATTGATTGATTAATTGATTGGAGTTATTATATGGCTGAAGAATCGGGAATTGCGTACATGGTACGTTTAAATCTACATTTTGGTGGGTAGATTCTTACTTTTTTACCCTCGGATATCTATATTCCTATCGAATGCAAATAATTTTTAAACAAATCTATAATATCCATACATTGAACCCTAACAGTGGCTACCACTCTTGGTCAGAGTGGATCTGAGAGTAATGGCAATGATGAACTCTTCCCTTTGCGGATCTCCAGAATTAGAGCCGAACTACCTGATATAGTTTCGTGTCTTACTCAAGACACTCCCTTTTCGGGTGGGTATTACCTCCCTGCCGAGGATGCAGTCAATGTTTCTTAAGCTTTACTGACAAGGCGGTTTATGTTATCACAGCACAAGATTAAATGACGGGGCATTTGGGGAAGACATTATGCTTGCACCACACTTTCAGATCTGTGGCAATAATTGCAATAAAAATAAAAGTTAGGAAGAGATTACAAAAAATTGACTGAATGAAAATTGATTTTTCTTGTCACATAAGAATTACGAATAATTGTTCATTTTTTAAAAATACAAACCGATAAATTATTTCCTGGTTCACTCTTTCCTTGAATAGTACTCCTTTTGAGGATTTCCTTAATGGCTGAAATAGATTCGTTTAAAAATTGTTTGTACCTGTTAGAACCCTACGCAAAAAAAAACAAAAAAACAAAAACAAAAACAACTACATAATATGTGCGTATATATATATATATATATATATACGGGGTGTGAAGCAAAATTGCGAATATTTTATTATAATGATAAATGACTCTATTATAAAACAAGATTAATTTTGATTTTAAAAAAATAAACAACAAAATAAAAGGATAGACGGACAACGGTAAATTTACTCAATATGGCCGCAACTTTTTCTATTATAGAATCAACATGCCTTCGAAACGATTTGTATCCCTTCAAAATAAATTCTTCAAACATTTTATTCCATTACTCCACGGTAGCAGTCATAAGCGGGCCAATATTTTGATGGGAAGCTGTGTTTGTTTTGTTAATGTCTGGGCTTGATGGAGGCCATGAAGAGACACCGATTATTTCGGAAAATATTTTGGCTTGGTTTCGCCTGAAGCAAATCATAGATTCTTTGACGTTTTTTATTTATCTTGCTCACTCACTCATATTGGGCTGAATTTTAATGAAAAAGTGCTTGGATTATACAGGGTGGAATGATAAAATTGTCGTCCTAAAGAAAACAACACTACAGATTTATTTTAAAACTTTTATTGAAAAAATCAATTCAGCTAACTTGATTATGTAGTAAAGCTGACATCTATTCAATGTAGCCACCTTCAGCCTCGATCACCACCTAGATACGGATCCGGAACTGGGAGCATGCCTTTTCCACAAGAACCGGCGGGAGCTCGGCGAATACTCGGTGGATGGCGGCGATCGGGCTGGTTTTGGTATTGTGGGAGGTCATGTTGGTGATTTTCTCTACGTATGACCAAACAAAATAGTCAGGTGGGTTCAGGTCGGGGGAGGAGGGGGCAGTGAGAGAAGGATACAAAGTCGTAGCACTCCTTCAGAAGCAAAGCGTGGGTCTCTTTGGACTTTTCGGCTGGCGCCGAGTCCTGCTGCCACACCCAGGGTTTGCCACCGGCCACCTGATTGCACCAGGGGATCACCACACTCTTCAGCTCAACCAGGTACAATTTGGTGTTGACTTTCAAGCCGACTTCGAAGATGTGAGGTGGCATGATGCGGCCCTGACTTGAAACCACACCAAAGACCATAATCGTTGCCGGAAACTTTGTTTTTATCACCCTGGGCACGTTGAACCGTCCGGATTTGCATTTCGAGGGTGCTGGCAGTGGTCCTGTTGTCATAACTTGGATCGGTAGAGAGCATGAGTTGTACAGCGGCGCATCTCCGATCTCGCTCGTTGAAAATTGTGTCACTTTCAGACATGATAGAAGGCTCCTATCGCTCTTGGGATTTGTACACAATTGGCCAACAAGTAGATGGTCTGCAACAAAAAAAGAAAAAAGAAAACCGGTTTTCATTAAACGGAAATGCAATCATGTCGTCTTTTCTAGGGCGACAGTTTTATCGTTCCATCCTGCAGAGCCAATTATGAAATTTTAAATTTCATCGCGTATTTTTTTTTTTTAAATATGACTAATCAGATTAAAAAGATATTCCATATTTTTGGCTCCCGCACCATATATATATATATATATATATATATATATATATATATATATATATATATATGAGCGTATAATAAGTGATTTATTTTATCAAAAGCAGGTGCTACCACTCCAGGTTTGAGTTCACCTACGAGTAATCGCAATGAAGGAGTAATGCATATCTTTAGAACTGGAGTCTCACTATCAGATGCAGTTTGGTAGCAGACACGCGACTCCTTTTTTTGGCGGTCTTACACCCCAGCAGGGGATAGAGTCAGCATATACTGAACCCCGTCGACGGGATGATTATATTTCTGGTTACAGGGTCACAAAGGCGTCGACTTTTAAAATTAATAATTCCCATTTTTATTGTTCCACTTGACAGAATTAATTATTTTCATTTGATTTCTGTATTTAATGATATATAAAACTTCATGGATCATTTAAGGCCAAAACCATACTTGTACAAGAAAACTAGTGGTGTAATTTAGCCAAGAGCTGGAGCAGAGTTAATTCTTTTCCCGAAAATAAATGTAATATCCAAACAGGAGTTTTAACTCATTTACGATATTGTCATAGTCCAGCACTTTAGCCAATTAGCAACTGGAACTTTCCCCAAATCTACTTTCATAAGCTTGAAAGAATATTAACTTTTTATAGAAAAGTACGCTATTTTATGAGTCATATTGAAGATCATTATATGAAGTCAATCATGTCCCGAAAAGTATTTAAAATGTTTTTAAAGATTTTTGTAACTCTTAAGAAATTTTCTAATTTAAATATATTTTATCCATTTTTTTTGTCCTAATTACGCAATAATTTTGTATCCATAGGGTCAAAAGTTTTAGGTTGATTAATTAAGTGCAAATGATTATTTCAATAAGACAATACTTGTCTTATTCTTTGTCAAAAAATTCTAATTCTGTGTTATTAACAACAGCTTGTAGCAACGTGATAAAAACTTTGTTATAACGACAAAAAAAAAAAAAATACCAGCTTTTATTTTATGTTACATTAGAAATAATAAAAATATATCTTTGGTTTAGAAGAGATTTATCTTTGTCCCCCAGATTGTTTCGGGTGAATTTACTTAGTAAGGTACTCTCTCTCTCTCTCTCTATATATATATATATATATATATATATATATATGTATGTGTGTGTGTGTGTGTGTGTGTGTGTGTGTGTATTTAAGGGTTTCATTGACATATAGTCAACAATGGGCAATCTTTTGACCACTTAGTCACCAAACGACTTCAACTATTTCTCTACGCATTTCTATCTTCGATATAAATGCTCTATCACTTATATCAAGCAATTTCCTTTTAACTATAGCAAGATTATATATATATATATATATATATATATATATATATATATATATATATAATGTTTAAAACTAAACGAAACGGTAAAACGCCTATCTTATGAAATCTTTAATGTGCTCAATACGCAAAATTCCAGATCAATATCATCATCGTATATTCTAATATATATGTATATATATATATATATATATATATATATATATATATATATATATATGAAGATAGGTGTTGTATATATATATATATATATATATATATATATATAAGCACAACAGCTATCTTTATATATATATATATATTTTATATATATATAAAGATACCTTTGTACATATATATATATATATATTTTATATATATAAATATAGTAGTTGTATATATATATATATATATATATATATATATATATATATATATATATATATATATGGGAACGCTTACGGATTGAAACAGGAAAACAGAAACGCCACTTACATTATGCACAACAATGGTTTCTTTGAAAAACTGCCGAATTGCAAAAACAACAAAAAATCTAAACATCAAGGGAAGTAATTAGCTCTGCTTACAAACTACTTCAGGTTATTAATTTTCTTATTCATATATTTTGAATTAAACTCCGAGTTTGCTGCTCAATTTGGCGGTAATCACGTGGTTCATTGCATTGTTGCTCCGTCGTCAGAAACTTGAAAAAAAAAATGTTAAAAAAAAATGTAAAAAAAAAAAGTAAAAAATAAAAAGAAAGGAAATAATAAATCCAATTGAATCCAATTATATGAGCAGAGCTAGAAGGGATTAGAAAGTTTACGAATAGTTGTTTGGGTAGAAACAAGTTCTGATTAGTCAACAAAAGAACGAACAGAGGAAAATCATGAGAAGATTTTTAGAAAACTACAGCATAAAGAAATTACAAAAATAAAAAAAAAGAATAAAGAACATCTTAAATCTTTTGCCCGAAAAGATAAATAAAAAGAAAGATAAGTATAAAATAAGAAAAGATATTGAAAATGAAAAGTTATCTGCATGTAACTCTGACAAATTCTTTGCAAGTTTAACGAATATAAAAGTTTGAGAAGGAAAGAATGAAATATCGTCGTAGTATATACGTTAAAAAAGAAGAAAGACGTATAAATAAAAACAATATGTTCAAGAAAGCAGAATATTGGAAAAAAAAAAAAAAATTAGAAAATAATATAAATGAGAATTGGAAAATAAATTTAAAAAAAAGACAATTTAAAAGAAGCTATTAATTTCTAGAAACTATATAAAAGTCATAAACGAAAAAAATTGTGATTTGAAAATCTTATATTTAAAAGAAAAAGTGTAAATTAAATCCCAGATAATTAAAATATAGAATGGGTCTAGTTTTTTAAATTATTTTTCACGAGGGAATTCAAAAAGTACAGTTTTTGTAAAAGTTTAATTTGATAATTAGTTCGTATCTTTCAAAAGTTTCACAATTTGAAAAAGATTATACCTATATATTCCTGTCTGGCTTCCATCTCAAGGTGATTATCGGTAAATACTTACAGAGGAGATGAGATTAATACAATAAGTGAGCACATACACGTACACACTTCGCATGCACACACACACACATTCGGACACTCACTTATATACTTACAGATATACAAACACACACACACACACACACACACACACACACACACACACACACACACACAGAGACTCACAATTGCACACATACAATCACACAAAACGCAATCACACACACACACACACACGCATACACACTCACAGGCAGACTCACAATTGCACACATATAATCACACAAACCACAATCACAAACACACACACACACACACACACACACATGTACACACACACACACACACACACACACATGTACACACACACACACACACACACACATGCAGACTCACACTTTCACACATACAATCACATAAAACACACACACACACATGCATACACACATACACACACACATACACATACACACACACACACATACATACACACACACACCCACTCACAAATACGCAAACACAAACACTCACTCACACACACACAGCAAACCACACGTGAACACACACACACATACATACATGCATACATAAGTACACATACATTATGTGTATGTGTGTGTTTGCGTGTGTGTGTGTGCGTGTATGTGTGTGTGTAAATATATATAAATGTATACAAGGTGTATAATACCACCTACATTTTAATCTGTCACTTATGTCGTGTAGATGAACTAAGGTAAGTGCTAATGGTATCTCAATCTTGCTAATATCATGCAATTATTTTCAAATACAATCATTTATGATGATCGGCTTAGACCGGTGCACACCTAGTATTTGCGGTTGAAACGTTTTTTTCCAAAACTAGTAAAAATATAACTGAAATTTTCCTGCTCATTTCATGTCACGTCAGAATGATGCTGTTCCGAAAAGGATCAATTATCTATCCAGAACAGCATCATTTCGACGTAACATGAAATGAGCCCGAAAATTTCGCAGTGTAGCAATTACAGATTTAGTATTCTTCGAAACTGTTTCAACAGCATATATACGATATGCATCAGTCCAAGCTATGACCGAAACTGATTGAATCGGAAAAAAATTATTAGACATGGAAGATATGAAAGATAATTATTTAGTGGAGTTAACCAATTAGTAAGGGCACTGCCGTTAATTAGGTTTGATCTCTTTGTTTAATGGCATATCAAACGTCGTGTGTTATTTAATGTCAAAGCTATCCTTGTAGAAGTGTAATATAATGGCCGGGGGATTTCGATTTATGCTTTTGGGTTTAGTTAAGCTAAGAAACTTTCGGCTCAGCACATGGGTTACTTAGGTGCAACATTAGCGCAGGTGTTCACGCGCACACGCCTGCATAGCGGACGTGCCACTCAGAGATGTCACAATAGCCAAGATGGGAAACGGGGCTAGCAAGTGCGAATGACGTCACGCACCGGAAGCACACGGAGGATTTTGGGAATTTGAAGAAAGTTAGTAGAGCTGAGATTAGACACTGGACGAGAAGGGCTGACTTTCTCTTGCTCGAGGACGCCTTGGGAAGGTGTTGCACGAGATGGGGGTGGGGGTGGGGGCAGATGAAAAAGCCAGAATAGAAAGATTGTGCCTCTCTCTCCTTATGTCGAAGAACCTTTACACTCAAAGGTAATAGAAAGTTTCGTACCTGAACTGAGAAGTCGTAAGTGTTTTTCGTGTTTCAAGATTCCTATGTTCTATGTTATATATATATATATATATATATATATATATATATATATGAACATTATATGTCCATTTAACACATAGCCATATCGGGCTATGGTACAGAAGAACAGTTATCGTATCATTTAATCCACAACTGGGGAGAAAAGTGATTTTTTTTTTGGTTGTTTCCTTTGGTTTTGTGGCATCTCAACTATTATAGGTTATTTAATACCAAATCAGATTTTTATATATATATATATATATATATTAGATATATAAGGTTTGTAAAAAAAGTTAAATGGTTCCAAGTATTCCAATGTATCACTAACAATTAAATTAAATATCAGTCATTTGTTTACACACAGTTAAAGGATCAAACAGTTCTATTTCAATCAATTCAGTTTAGCATAGGTCATTTGTTTGCACTTAGCTTAAATGTTAAACAGTTCTAAGTATCAAGCAAAGAGGCATCAAGTGCAATTTTTTGAGTCTTTGATTGAACCTCAGTCTCCAAGACCATTAGCAAAAATTTTAACCATTTGGCCAATAGGGCGGTAAAAGGTATTTTAGTATAAATCATGATTAAGTCAATGCTGATAGCATCGAGATTCCCTAGCTCTTCATCTTACCATCCGTTTCTAGTGTCCATCGCACCAAACAGGTCTCCTAGACGACATCCAGTGTCCGCAGAGAGCAGATGTGTGTGAATACTCAGTGGTAGGCCGGCACTGTTGCGTCCAAGAGTAGGCCATAAGAAAAAGTCTTTACTTCTCCACCAATGTCCTACATTTCTTGTTTGTCTTATTTATTTGGTTTGTGAGATTGGTGGTAGATGGCCATACAACAGCTTTTTTGTGGGTTGTTGCTTCCAAAATTTGTTTAAAACAGCACGTAGCATTCTTGTATAGTTCCCATCTACCTTTTTCGATACTTTTCTCAGCTATCGATGTGGTGCATTCTTACGGTAGTAGTGCCACAACAACCTCTTGGTAGAAATCCCGTTTTATTTCATCAGATACGTTTAATCTGGTTGTGTTTTATAGCATAGCAGTTTTTGTTGGTTATTCAATGCTAAATCCCTTCATATATATATATATATATATACTTGCACTCACACACACATATACATACATACGAGGATCATTAATTGATTGTACACACATGACTTTAATTGATAGTACACACATGAAACTCTAGTCCCCTTCGAGGTAATCTCCTTCGTGAGTACGTTTTGGCAAAATCAAAAATAGCTCTGGACACGATAACCAGTGTCAAGTGATCCGGCATCCGTTCATTTGTTTCGGTCAGTGATGATGACATCGTTGAAGGAAACAGGCAACCCCTACTAATAATATCTAAACCGATCTATTTGACACGTAGAAGCTAACAGGTATTATCTGAACCAAAGTTGACCTGGGAGTAATGTCAAGGAATAGGTACTCGACACTCTTCAAAGCTCCAGAACTGAAGTCTCACCATCTAATTAATGTATTTACTCAACCATTAAACAACGTCAATAATTTTGAAATGGATTAAAGCAGGTTTAAATCCAGAATTTTCCTTCTCCTAAATTAGTTGCTCAATCAAGACTCATTATCATCATGTCATGCCGCCTGCACGGATATCCCAGATCCTCCCTCGCCACTTCTCCCTGTCGTTCATCGCCTCTGGCAGGTCTTCAGGGCTGCATCCCGTATCCTCACAGAGCTGCTGTATGTATGTTCGAGCTGGTCGTCCTGCTTTTGTTCGGCCATAAGAGGGGTTCCATAGGAGTACATCACTTATGAGCTCGTCCCTGCTTCTCCCGCAGTGTCCTGCGTGTCTGGCTCATCTAACTTGGATAGTTTTCGTGATGGGAGGCAGGTGGTCGTATAGTTGGTGCCTTGTGGGGTGCTGCCGCCAGGACTTGTTCAATATTGCTCGCAGCATTCTTGTGTAATTGCCGTCTAGCTTTTTCTCAAGCCGTTTAGTTAACGTCCAAGTAGTGCATCCATATAGTAATATCGACTCGACTGCTGCTTGGATGAAACTGCGTTGCATTTTATTGGTCCTGTCTGACTTCCATATGACCGATAGCTTATCGATAGCTGTCCATGCCTTCGTTAGCCGCGTGTCGATGTCTTTTTCGGTTGATGAGACACTGCTTCCTTGGTAGGTGAACTTTCCTACCTCTTTCAGAGAGGTTCTGTCTTGTGTGGAAATGTCGCCTGTTTGATTAAAGCACATGTATTTAAGGAACTCATTTTATTCAGCTGAATACCCAGAGCTATGGTGTTAAGGAATAGATATATTCAAGATTTTCTCAGGTATATTAGTGCGAAGGGAAATGCAAATAGTCTCGTCTATGATTTGAACTCGAGTCACTGATTCTATTACCTACGAAGATAACCGTAACACTTAGTGCGCCTTAAATCAGGTGTAGTTTAGTGTCATCCTAAGGACATCATTTTTGGTGTGAGTTGTGGATCTTACCCCTCAGCAGGGGATACAGTCGGCGTATTCTAAACTGCGTCAGTAGGTCGACCATCCAACTAAAAACTGGCGAGTGAAAATATAACGACGTACCTAATAATCAAAATAGAATAGATTAACGCAAATATTTAATAGAATCTATAATAATAATAAAAAAAAACCCTCATCAACTTCAGATGCCACTCATGTCTTTTCAATTCAACCGTCATTTCCTCACCATAAGGCTTTCAATTTAATCCTTTTAAAATCCACTGACACTAAGTATCCAACCAAACGTCCTTCTATCCACCTCTTTATTTCTAATGCTTTTTTTTTACCTGATTCCGTGATTTGACCCAGTGACAAGATTAATTAATATATTTTTGTGTTGAAATTCTCTCGATCAGAAAATTTCAGTGTTTGTATAGAAAGCACCTTTAATTCGTTTTTTTTTTTCTTTTCTATTTGAGTTATATACTTCTTCCATCCGTCTTTATTTAATGGCTGTGCTTTCAAGGGTCAAGGGTCAGTATTAGCGAAGGTAATCCGACACTTGTCTCTCCTATGTTGGATTTTTTACTTCTCTTATTTCCAATTTGTATGTTTAAGTCCTTGTCCTTAAAAACAGAAAATTGAAGACTTGTTGATTTACTTATTTTAGGGATAATGGGTTCGTAGTGACAATTACTTTGTGTAACGTTCTCATCTTTCCCTTCCCTTAAAGGGTCGAGAATAAAGAAAAGTTTGAAAGAGTGTAAGGCTATTCTCATAAGGATTGGCGTGTGGACCTTTATTATGATTCAGGTATTTACATGATCCCACAAGATGTCATTTGCTCGTCGTTTGGGAGTAAGTGATGGCAAATCTCTTCACAACTACCGTACTCTTGATCCCTCTTTGATTTTTCAGTTAGATCAATTTTTCCCAAAATAAAAAACGATCTGGTTGATTTTCTTTTATTCATTCTTGATATAACAAATCCCGAGGCTGAATCGTCTTGATCTGAAAGTGCCGAAAGCCTTTGTTTTGACTTGATTTATTCTTTAATGGCAAATAAACTCATGGTTGATTATTTGATACCGAACTTGATTCACTTGCAATTAATGATTGATTAAATGATTTTAACGGTACATCAACCCGTGAAGGGTTACATTATGCCTTAAAGGGAGAGAACTGCGCTAATTGTACATTTATATTTACATTTTTTACTTTTTTTGGTTCTTTTTGCAGACATTCTTATCGAATAGGAAGAATTTTGACACAGATCTATTTGATAATGGGATCCTAACAGGTACTACCACTACAAACCAGAGTGGACATAAGAGTAATTGTAATGAAGGCGTACTCCACACTCAACATATCTTCAGAACTGAAACATTGCCATCAGATGTAGGTTGTATTGTACTTAGGACACTCATTTTTTTTTTAAGGGAAAGATATTATACTTCTGCATGGGATACAGTTATCATATTCTAAGTTCCCCCTCCCGGGTGGAAGCCTTCTTTGAATTTTCACTTATCTAAATTTTCCCCAAAATAAACACGATCTGACAAATTTTCTTTTCTTTGTTCATAACCCACAATTCCGGTCTTGATTGGAGAGGCTGATCAGTCTTGGTCGTAAAGTGCCATGTTTTGATTTATTTTCTTTAACGGCATATCAAATCCTTATGTATCATTTAATACCGAATCTTGATTTACTTCCAGTTATATGTTTTCACGTAAATGATTATATTCTTCAGTAAACAACGATACTCTCAATTAACTGTTCTTAAAATAGATAATTCTCAAATAATTAAATGGATTTGTTGTATATTTTGATTTTTTGACAAAGTTACTTGGATATCTAAACAGGATGCGCATGTGTCTTATGGTCAACAAAACATAGAAGAAATGCCACATGAGTTGTGGGATGGTATACCGAGAGAAAGAATGGCCCTGAGGTACGTGGGAGTCCGGAAAAATAGATAACAATTAAGGATTTTCGACTCCGGGCAGAGAGAGAAGGGAGCCGACCGTAGAAAGACTAGAAATTACGCCACTCTTGGCGTTGGCCATGGGAAAGACAGTCCCGGGTTGAGAAGTAGAGAAAGGTCTGAAATGTACGAGACTCACAAAAGAAAAATGCATGTATGATCCCCGAAGGAGTGCCTTGCAAAAGTTTCGGTAGTTGAAAAACATACAAAAGTTGAAATGAGTTGATCTTTGAGTTGACCTGTACCAGTCTCCTGAAAGAAGAATGAAGAAGCAGCGATGATTAGATGTTTTAAGTTGGCCCTGTACCAGCCCTTAGAAAGCAGAACGGAGAGAAAGGTTCTTTGAGATACTGTATCTCTTTCTGTATGAAATGGTCCCCGACTCTTTCCTCACACAACTATATTCATACGTTTCGAAATTACAGATAAAAGAAAATTATATTTTTATAAATTAGGGTTCTCTCTACATTCCGTTATACAACAGCTACAAGTAGTTCTCTCAATCAATTATAATTCTATTTAATTTCTCCCTCCAGCTATGGGTAAATAGTAGGACAGACTGGGTTCTTCAGCCTTGGTAAGTCAACTAGTCTAGGAGAAGGAATACTCTGAATTCAAGCCTGTTTAACTCCGCTTAAAAATTGACCTTGTGTCATATCCTACCCGAGCGGAGGGGGTTGGTAAATATGATAATTCTATTTAATGATTAACCTGCGTTTGCAAACAGCTATATGGTTTCATCTATTCTTATTCAATATTAATAATCTTTTAAAAAAATATAATCGATTCATAGTTGGAACCTAAACAGGCACTATTACTCCAGGTCAGAATGTAATTGGGTATAATGGTAATGAATTGGTACTTCATACTTTCCAGATCTCCAAAACTAGAGCCTCACCATTAGACATCGTTTAGTGTCATATGCGTGAAACATTTTCGTGGATGTGGGGGAGTCTTACCTACCTTCCAGTGATGTATTTAGCGTCTTGTAAGCCCATGTGACATGATATTGCAACATGTTTTATTCTTTTATTTTTTTCAGAAAAAAACTTTCCTGTTGTTTACAACATTTGTTTGGACCAAAGTGACTGACGAAGAGTGGTAGTCGATTCACTGACGCATTCTGCATTGCTTCACACTAATTTGAAAGCCAAAAAGATAAACACGCACTGTTGTCTAATTAGGAAAATTTCACTCTACTAGTTTGAACAGGGCCATAACGCCATAGAAGCAACATTTGTTGTGGGAAAAGTGAAGATGCTGTTGAATACTCTGCAAGGTTGGATAGGCCTCGTCCCAAAAATTCCGAGTCTGTGCTTTGAGCCGTGGGACAAATCCAGCCTGTAGCCCTCTTAGAATATCCGGCAAACTCGGCATCTCACAGTTTAATGTGGCTCATTCACCTTCTTCATGCAAAACTTTTGATTCATTTTAGTTTAATTTCTAAATACTATAGGAATCTATCTAAAGTGAAAAGGGAGAAAACGTAATCTTAAAATGGAATTAAGGAAAAAAATATAAAAACAGAAAATGCGTACCCTTACATTTTGCACTAATTCACATATCTCACTTTTTATTATAGTAAAGTTGGCGACTGTAGACGAGGGTGACCCGAAGGCTCCCTTTTCAGTAGCTACTATCCCGCGGTGTAGGGGAGGGCGCTACTCATTTCCCTGGATTGCTCAACTTTACCCTTGATCCATACCTTATAATACTGAG
The DNA here is from genome assembly GCA_963585895.1 of Sepioteuthis lessoniana. Classification (NCBI taxonomy): domain Eukaryota; kingdom Metazoa; phylum Mollusca; class Cephalopoda; order Myopsida; family Loliginidae; genus Sepioteuthis; species Sepioteuthis lessoniana. The sequence goes on from OY757906.1 coordinate 36,346,338, forward strand.
TGTTAAGCAAGGTTGCATTAAGTACCATTTTTTAAGTCTTTGGTAAGACTCGACCTGAGATTGAACCCTGGTCTCCCGAGCCACTGGCGAACACTCTAACCATTTCAATTCAGTGTAAATAAGAGTAACCCTCTTTGGTGTATGGTAATCAGAGGGGATGACCACACTTTGTTTAAAATCTTTCATTATTTTTGGTTGCAAAGATAATTCTTTGCAAACGGCTACATGGTTTCACATATTCCTATCCACTATTAACAATTTTGAAACAAACATATAACACTTTAATGGCAATGAAGGGGTACTACACTCTATGCAGATTTTCAGGGTTAGGACCTTGCCATCTGATGTAGTTTAGTGTCATTTAAGAGTAGAATGTTTAAACCTCAGCGTTTTTATGATACTTCCAGATATGCAGAAAATATCCCGGTATTTTTACTCACGAAATAGGCATCTTGAAATCTGGCGAGTGTTCTCCAATGGCCCAGGAGACCAGGGTTCAATTCCAGGTCGGGTCATACCAAATACTTTAAAAATAGTACTTGATACCTCTTTGCTAAACGATCAGCTTTATAAGGTACGTATCAAGGGTAAAGTGGAGCAATTCAGGGAAAGGAGTAGCGTCCTCCCCTACACCTCAATGTAGTAGCTATTGAAAAGGGAACCTTCAGGTTATTTAAACTGTATTGATATATATATATATTAATTTTATACATGATTTGTAAACATATTTTGTTGATAACAAGCTTGAGTTTACGTACAGGTAAATGGTTTCAAGTATTTCTATCCAATACAAATAATTTTATTTGCTAACACTCAGTTAAGTTGTTTCAAGTAAAGTGGATATAAGTATTGCTATTTAACTCTGATTATCCTTTTTTATCATTAAAGGTTTTCGGACTATTGTTTCTGCAACGTTTCGGCCGATATGTCCTCCAGCCTTCTTCAGGTGTTTGTCAAACTCGCGAACCTTCACGGAACTTCAAACTACGTCCTTTATTGAATCCACGGGGGTCGCCTGTTCTGATTCCGTTAGCCATAACCGGGTACAAGTGGTAAGTATTCCTGTATTGTTACTCACCTGTCGTCAGGATTGAACCTGTAGGCTCCAGATGATCGTCTCGTTAGGGAACCAACGCTTATAACCGTTATGCTATTTGTCCCGCTGGATAATTCAGAGTGAATTTTTGGGACTTATAAACTTAATGTTCTTACTTGACTAGGATTACTACTATTATGTATGATTTTTTACCTGTGCTCATATTCAGATTTTTTTTTTCATGTTGGCTTTTTAATTATCTGTTCCCATATTGTATTCAACTCTATACTTGATCTACTCAGCAGGTCATTGTAGCCCAACATATGTGCTGATTCCTTAAGGCGTCTAATCCTTCAATGTTCAGCCCTATCAATTATTTCAACTTTATTCCATAAAGGCAGATGGATACCTTTTCCTTCCATATAACTGAATATAAACAATAAAGATGAAGACAATCGTCCGAAAACCCTTTGTGATAAAAATCATCAAGCTTCGTCTCAGAAATTTATACAACTAATTATTCTATTCAATATAGTTCATTCGTTTGTACACAGTTAAATGGTTCCAAGTATTGCTATGTATCATTAACAATTCAATTAAACGAGACTCATTTGTTTACACAGTTAAATGATCAAACCATCTTATTTCAAACGATTCAATTTTGCATAATTCATTTATTTGCATACATTTCAAATGTCAAACAGTTCTATTTTACCCATATATTGGACTCTATCATGTACCGTGTCAGAGTGGAACGGGGAACGATGGCAATGAAGGGGTAATCTGCATTCTCCAAAGCTCCAGCATTCACGAACCCTGCTGGACTACATTGGTCATAGGCTCGCTAGGTGAAATGTGAACTATGCTTACCTTAGTCAACTCTTCGGGTACGTATGCCAGGTGTCCTTGTTGGCCATAGCTTCAACCAGACCCGAAGGTCTACTGTTATGCTTGTCAATGATTCTTCGCTAACACGCAAGGAGGCCCGACCGGAGCTAGGGGAGCATTCGGCCTCGAATTGATGTTGATACTTCGTTCTGCACGAATGCTAGATAACCCAGCTGAAAAACCGTGTGAAAGTTATAAATCCAACTATTTTCCTCTAGCTATGGCTTAATAGTGGAGTAGAACGAGCTAATAATAGGAAAATTCTGAATTGAGAATCCAACTATTTTCCTCTCGCTATGGCTTATTAGTAGAGGAGAACGAGCTAATAATAGGAAAATTCTGAATTGAGACAAGATGCAGAACAAGAGAGGGATGATTTCTGCCAGGCTATTCGTGTCCAGGACTCACTACATGAGTAGCGCCCCAACAACCAAAATCAGGTCACGGGACCAGTGAGAGTATAATTTCCCTTGGCAATAGATATTCTTTTAAATATATTTAAACTAACGAAAGTGTCCTACTGTAATTTTTCTTCAATTAAGTTAATTCATTGTGGTTAGGACGTTTCTAAAACTAGTCGAACATTAGTTTAGAAACTAACTGGGGAATAAGAGATTATCAAAATTAATGAGGATCCTGGAGGCAGATGGTGTGGCACAGTTGGGGCTAAGTTAACCGTTTCGTTGACATTTGTCAAAAAAATATGATAAACCATACAATCGGCTCATATATATCGGCTAGAATTTCACCATGTATCTGTTGTATTGTCTTTTATGGATTCACCAACGAGATTATCAAACATAACTTACGAAATTCATTTAACGAAACAAAACATATTTCTTTCTAAAAATGTATCTCTCTCATTTTATCCTCAAAAGGGGCACACAGTTTGTTGAAAGTTTGAGAGATAGATGGAGAGACATATACTCAGAGAGGGGACTTCTTCTTGCCCCATATCTTCTTCTTGGAGCCAGGGTGTGCCAACACTTACATCCCCTTACGAGCCGTATCGTTAGAGATGACTCTAACGCCTCTCATCGGCTGCGTATCGCTGGCTCGACTCTCGAATCGGACTGGAATGACTGTCCAAATCTGACCACTTCATTCTGATTTCACGTGGTCTCCTTCCGGTTGCACACCTGCTCGATTGCCATCCCCCTGTTTACTAATCACAACTTGACAGCTTGTCAAAGCACATAGGGTCACCAGGAACGAACCCAAAATCCATGTCAACAATCATCATATAACATATCCATTTATGGCCGCTAAATTGCTGTGTGTTGGAAGTAATTTAGAATTTATAAGTCTTTAAACATATAAGCATCCCCCTGTTTACTAATTACAACTTGACAGCTTGTCAAAGCACATGGGGTCACCAGGAACAAACCCAAAATCCATGTCAACCGTCATTATATAACATATCCATTTATGACCGCTAAATTGCCGTGTGTTGGAAGTAATTTAGAATTTATAAGTCTTGAAACATATAAGTAAAAATACAAAAGTGTAAAGAGAAAACACAGAGTACAAAGTCACTTAGCAATATATACCACACATCACACACTTTAAATCTTCAACATGAAATATAAACCCAAACCAAGAGATGTTGGTGCCTTTCATCATCTAAAAATACTTCTAAAAATAGTATAAATTCTATAAGAAAAAAAATTAAGAAAATTTTGAGGATGGATGTTTTATACATTGAATGAAATGACTTTAAAGGGATAGCGTTTAAGTCTTTCTTTTAGAATATATATATATATATATATATATATATATATATATATATATATATATATATATCCAACCCTTACGCCTGAGCAGGATGACAAAAGATCAATTTTTAAAGCGGAGTTTTTAACAGCTATGAATTAAGATTTTTCCTTGTATATATATACATATATATACATATATATATGTGTGTGTGTGTGTGTGTGTGTGTGTATGTGTGTGTGTGTGTGTGAGTGTGTGCTATGTTCTACCTTGGTGTTTTTAGGATATTTCCACATATACAGAAAATATTTCAGTGATTTTACCTCCAAAGTAGGCATTTTGAAATTTTAAAATCTGGTAATCAGAAAAAGTGTTTAAGTGGAATAATCGTAAAAAAATATTCAAACTTCCAGGTATACAGAAAAATATCTTGGAGTTATTATCCCCAAAAAAGGAATTTTGAAAGTTACTACCGTAAAGTCTGGTCATAAATAGTTAAATTTTACTGTTATAGTCGTAAAATATATTGCTAAACCTTTCAATTCAAAAGATGCAAAAATTTTTGGAAATCATCTGGGGTATTTTGTCTTATAACAGTGTATAAATGAGTTTAAAAGCTATTTTGAAAATGCCTTCACTATTTTGATGATAAATTTACACATTTAAACTTCACCATTAATTTTTGTGATAAAACTTGTCAACTTTAAAACACAGTAACTTTTAACGACAACAACAACAACAACAATAAAAGATACAAAATTTAAAGACCGTCTGTTTGCCCGACACTTCATGATTAAAAAGAAGCACGTGTCCTGTTTCATTAACAATTTTCAAAACGACGAAAGTCAGGTACAAGACTCACTTTAGGGAAGTTTTCGAAATTCACTAGAATTTTATGTTTCTAACAACCTCTGGAAGAATTTCCAAAAGGCAAATAAAAATGAGTCCTATGTTTAAAAAAAAGCAATGTTCATGTTTTTCAATCTTTTTTATCGCATTTGATCACGTCAGGTGTATCTTTGCTGCTCAAAGACTGCCGGGATGAAGTCTCCATTAATTTTCATTCCTTGACGCGAATCATGATAATCTATTCAATCTCCTATATAATAAGTCAGTACGTAACAAAAAAAGTTTAATCGAAAATTTTAACCGCTGTTGAATTATAGAATAACTGTATCTATTATTTGAGAGGTAGTGAGGGATTTGAAAAAGTGAATAAGAAATTGTATTCTAATTGGTCAACTGGGATTGAGTGACAGGTTATGATCTTGGAATCATTTTGAAAGGTTGGCGTTATATGATCAAAAAGTTTCAGAATTTAGAAGGATGATTTGAAATTTAATCCGTTGTTCCTACGTGGGAAAAATGTGTACTCATATTTTATAACCTGTTTAGTTTGGCTTGGTTTGGTTTAGCATATAAACTATCGTGGGTTATTAAATGTATAAGCCATCCTTGTAGAATAATAGAAGTGTTACTATTCAAACAATAGCCTGGAGGTAAGGGAATTCCTACCTTTCCCAATTGTTTTCGATTCGACCAAAAATTAACGAAATAGCGTGACTTGAGTTAAAACTCGCACATTACAATGTCGCAGCCCAGCACATTAGCCACTACGCCAAGACGACTTCTCCATGTCTACCTGTGTTCAAAGGTCAACTCGAATATATATAAGGAAAAGACGTCTTAGCTGAGAAGTAATAAAAGATGTGGGTGCACTAAAGTGTTTTTGTATTTATTCTTCTTGGCAATGAAATGTCTCTGTATTTGTTCCTTCCAACGAAACAGCCTTGAGACCGCAATGAAATAAAGGAAATAAGTCATCGAAAGAAAAGAAGACAACGTGGAAGTTGAAACAATCATCGCCAGCAGAGACCTAAGCATCCAATATTCGGTTGACCGGTTCCGATCACCGTGCTGATAACTGTATCACCATTTAATGCCAGTATCAGAAAAAAAGGGGGGAAAAAAAAAGAATTTCAATAAAAGAAAGGAATGACAGAAAATAACGGAAGAAAAGGAATCCGATTCTCGGCAGGTTTACCGAAAATTTAGATATAAAAAAATCAGGCATATAAAAGATGTCAAAACAGAATAGATAACAAGAAAGTATTATATGAGGGAAAATTTTTGTCAGTAAATACAAATCATTATGGCTGCCACATTTGAACTTTAACAAAACCCACGCACACACGCATGGAGAAAAATCTAGATGGGAACAAAGCAAGAATGCTGCCGGCTGTTTTGAACATATCTTTGAAGCAGCGCCTAACAAAACAACAGCTTTACGACCACTTGCCTCCAATCGTAAAAAAAACATCCAATTAAGCCGAACGAAACTTGCTGGAAACAACTGGGGAGGTAAAGGCGAATTCAAAAGCACCGTTCTCCAGGAGGACCACTACACTTGGTGGTAAAACTGTTGACTGACCAGTAAATACTTATATTCATCGATTCTGTATGGACACTGAATGCCGTCTAAAGGACCTGGCAAGAGCAATGAGCCATAGTTACTGATGGGATCGATACTATCAAAATGACTTGGTGATAATAATGAAACAGGAGGTGCCCGTGGTGTAATGGTTATCGTTGTAGAAAATGGACACGGCGACACGAGTTCAAATCCTGGCCGAGACTGATTGCATTTCACATAGCACTAATACCCTTGGGAAAGGTATGAATCCAATTATTCTCCCTCCAGCTATGGGTAAATAGTAGGGCAGACTAGGTTCTTCAGCCTTGGTGGGGCAACTGGTTTAGGAGAAGGAAAACTCTGAATTCAATCCTGTTAAACTTCGCTTAAAAACTGACCTTGTGTCATATCCTGTCCGTGCGGAAGGGTTGGTAAATATGGATAATAATGAAACATGAAACATGAAAACCATGTTGGCAAAGTTTTCACTTAAGATACCATACTACATCAATTAGTCCTCTCAGTTGTGCTTCAAAACATCTGTACAAATCCTTTGGTAAATATTTGACATTTACAGCAATGAAGAAATTCTTTGGCTTAGTTTTTTTTTTTTTTTTTTCGTTTAATGGCAGATCAAATTTCCTGGTTTATTTAATACCACAGCCATTCTTGTAGGAGAACAACAGTGACATAATTTAAATTAGGTTTGTTGGGTTTTATGCCATATCAACCAGTCGGTTATTTAACGCCAAATTTTCTTTATAAATGAATTAAGTATATGATTTTTAAACGCATATTTTATAGATAACATTCTTAAAAGAACAAGAGCTCATTTGTTTGCACACAGTAAAATGGTTTTAGTATTGCTATGTAATACGAATAATTCAATTTTTGCACACAGTTAAACAGTTTCAAGTATTACTCTCACTAACAATTCATTGTAATTCAACTTGGGCACAGATTTAAAGAGTTTCAAGTATTGCAATCTATCACTAACAATTCATTGTAATTCAACTTGGGCACAGATTTAAAGAGTTTCAAGTATTGCAATCTATCACTAACAATTCATTGTAATTCAACTTGGGCACAGATTTAAAGAGTTTCAAGTATTGCAATCTATCACTAACAATTCATTGTAATTCAACTTGGGCACAGATTTAAAGAGTTTCAAGTATTGCAATCTATCACTAACAATTCATTGTAATTCAACTTGGGCACAGATTTAAAAGAGTTTCAAGTATTGCAATTTATCACTAACAATTCAATTAGATATCAGTCATTTGTTTGCACACAGTTAAAGAATCATGTAATTCTATTTCTAACGATTCAATTTAACTTAAGTCATTTGTTTGTACACTGTTTAACTGTCAAACATTTATATTTTACCCATAGTACCATATCAGGTGAGCAATTGTAATGAAGGGGTACTCCATATTTTCCAAAGCTCCTGGGCTAGCGCCTAAACATCAGATTGTTTATTGTCATATTCAGGGCACTCGTTGGTAGGTGGGGGGACTCTTACTTCTCAGCAATGATGCAGCCGCTGTATTCTACAGTCTCAGCCAACTGAGTTGAATACAATCAAACCGAGAGGATATCATAACTTTACCACGAGTATTGGTCTGAAAGTGAATGTTATATTGTGACTGGAGATCGAACTAGCTTATTTCGAGACAATAATCTAGCACTTTAACCAATACGCCACGGGTTTCCCGCTATCCATGAAAAAGTTCGGAAATATAGGATGTGATTAAAAGAAAGAAAGAAAGAAAGAAATGAACATAATAAGCAAGGAAGCAAATGAAAAAGAAAGAAAGAAAGAAAAGAAACCGATGAATAAGAAAGAAAGAAAGAAAGAAAGAAAGAAAGAAAGAAAGAAAGAAAGAAAGAACATGATAAGCAAAGAAATATGTCTATTGCTGATGTCATTGCTGATGTCAGAGTTTTTCGTGAAAACAAAATAAAAAAAAGAAATTATAAAGACTTCATTATAAGTAGAAACAATGAAAGAAAAAAAATACAAAAAAGAAATCATGTTCAAGAACAGGGAGGATATAACGTAAAGACAGTATCAGTGGCTTAGAAAGAAAGAAAGAAAGAAACAAACAAACAAAGTAAACAATGCATTTTTTCTGTTGGTTATAATGAAAGAGAGAAATAAAGAAAAATGAAATGAGCAAGTGAGCAAGAAAGAAATGATGAAAATAATGAAGGTAAAAAAGAAAAAAGAAAAAAGAAAGAAAGAATAAAAGAAAGAAAAAATAAACTGTTTCTGTAAATTAGATATAATGAAAGAGAACAATAAGAAAGAAAGAAAAAGAAAGAAAGAAAATAAGCAAGCAAGAAAGAAAGAAAACAAGCAAGCAAAAAAGAAAGAAAAAGAAAGAAAAAAGGCAAAAAAACGTAAAAGAAAGAAAGAAAGAAAGAAAAAGAAAGAAAATAAGCAAGAAAGAAAGAAAACAAGCAAGCAAAAAAGAAAGAAAAAGAAAGAAAAAAGGCAAAAAAACGTAAAAGAAAGAAAGAAAGAAAGAAAGAAAAGGTAACGGAGGAAAAAAAGAAAGATAAAGGCAAAGAATTAAGCAAAACAGAAAGAAAATAGGAAAGAAACATGAAAGAAACAAAGAAGAAAAGATATAAGAAAGAAATTAAAAAAGAAAGAAAGAAGAAAGAAAAACAAAAAAGAAAAAAGAACAAAGAAGCATAAAATGAAAAAAAGAAAAAAGATTAAAAAATAACGCTAGAAAATAGAAAAAGAAAACAATGACGAACAAAAGCAATAAGTAAACAAGTAAGATAGCCAGAAAGAAAGAAAAAATAAAGAAAGAAGAAAAGAAAAAGAAGATATAAGAAAATAATCAAGAAGAAAGAAAACATTAAACCAAGCAAAAAAGACAACAACAAAAAATAAAGTGATGAAAGAAGTAAAGAAAAAAAATTACAACAGAAGAAATGAGGAAAGAAAAATAAAAAAGGAAAAAAAGTCAAGAAAAGAAAAAGAAAGAAAAAAGAAAATGAATAAGGAAAAAGGAAAAAATGAAAAACAAGATAAAAGCGAAAAAAGAAGTAAAACAAAAAGAGAGCAAAATAAAACGAAAAAGAAAAGAAAAGGAAACCATTGCGAAAGAGAGAAAGAAAGACTGAAGATAGCAAATAAAAAAGATGAAATAAATAAGAAAGAAATAAAAAGTAATGAAAATAGTAAATGAACAGAAATCATCAAGGAAGAAGAATACAATCAAGAAGGAAGAAAGAAAATAATAAAGCAAGCACGAAAACAAGAAAACACATAAAAGTATAGAAAGAAGAAAAGAAAAAAGGTCAAGTAAGAAAAAAGAAGAATAAAAAAGAGATTGAGAAAAGAAAGGAGAAAGGAAATAAACAAAGCAAGAAAGAAAAAAAAAGAAAGAAATGGAAATATAAAGAAAGAAGTAGAGAATAAAAACGCCAAGCAAAAAGAAAAAGCTAAAAAAAAAATAAAACATTACAATAAATAAAGAAAATAAACAGTAAACTACATCAGTAAATTAAATATTACGGAAGAATGCAATCAAGAGAAGAGAAAGAAAGAAAAAAGTAAAAAGGCAAGATAAAAGAAAGAAAACAATAAAGAAGCTTTAAAAGAAAGAAAGAAAGAAAGAAAGAAAGAAAGAAAGAATAAAAACGATGAGAAAAAAGAAAAGCATTAAAAAAAAGCAAGAAAAAAATCTACAATTTCGGTAAATTAGATATAACGGAAAGCAATCAAGAACAGAGAACGAAAGAGAAAAAAGTAAAAAAAGCAAGAAGAAAAGAAAGAAAACAATAAAGAAACATTAAAAAAAAGAAAGAAAGAAAGAAAAGCAATTATGCAAGCAAGCAAGAAAGAAAGAAAGAATGAAAGAAAGAAAGAAAAGCAAACTAGAAAAAAAAAGAAAGAAAGAAAGAAACATCAAAAAAAAAGAAAGAAGATTAGAAAAAGAAACCTATCAAAAAAGATAGAAAACAATCTAGAAAGAAAAAGGCAGGACAGATAGAAAGCCAAAAAGAAACAAAGAAGTAAAGAAAGAAAGAAAAAAGGCTATCAAGAAAAAAAGAAAGAAAGAAAGAAGGAAAAAGAAAAAATAGACGCTGTTTCCGAAAATGAAATTGAACGGACGAAAGCAAAGGGAAAGATTATAATGTATAAGTGTATTTAAAAATGAGAAACAAGTTCAACATTAGAAGTCAACGATCATGGAAGTTATTTAAAAAAGAAAGAAAGAAAGAAAGAAAGAAAGAAAAGAATAAAGAAAGAATGATAAAGCAGACATAGTTCGCTATGTTAGCGCAGAGTGAACTCTTACAAAAGGCACGAGGTTACAGCGAGGAGTAACGGCGTATTTTGCGATAAGCGTGGCCAAAGAAATCAATGGGAATACGATCGCAAAACTGGAGACGCCTTCGAACAGGAAGCCCGTCAAGTCGATCAAAGAAAAGACTGCGTATAATCGATAGGCCTGTGTGGGAAACGATGTTGCAAACGAAGGGAAGTGGGAATAAGAGGTAACAGGTCGACCAGTTCACTGGAGTGGACTTTGTGGATGAAGACGAAAAACAAGGGGGATCGGCAACGGGAGAAATAAAAGTAAAGAAAACGAATTGTTTGACCAAGGCAACGAAAGAGACAAAAGTACACATTCGATTACACACATAGAAATACACATGTGTGTGTGTGTGTGTGTGTGGATGAGGGTGGGCCACTAAGTCGGTATTTTCACAAAGTCATTAAAAGAAATCTTGATTTCGGTTTTTCTCTTTATAATGTTAACTCTGTGGGCTTGATATTTAACATTGAATGTGGTGGAGGAGATTATGTTGAAAGTATTAGTGGTGTAAAAAAATCTTTTATTTTTAAAGGTAGAGCCATACTGACACTGAAAATCTGTGACCAAAAGTAAACGTTTTACAGCTCTGTGACACATACACACACACACACACACATATATATATATATAAGAAGTTTACTTCTATTTGTACAAGTACATATTTATGATTTGTTAGAGTCTCAATAAGAGATTTTCGTACTAAATAATAGCGAATAATATGTTTTGATGTTTTATGTATATATATATATATATATGTTAGGGTGATATACCAATGACGTCACTGCATAGAACTTCTCGGACACTATAAATAAAAAAAATAATAATGGAGGTGCCCATGGTGTAATGGTTATCGTCGTAGGAAATGGACACGGCGTCACGAGTTCAAATCCTGGACCAGACTAATTGCATTTTCACATTGGGAAAAGTATGAATCCAATTGTTCTCCCTCCAGCTATGGGTAAATAGTAGGACAGACTAGGTTCTTCAGCCTTAGTGTGGCAACTAGTCTAGGAGAAGGAAAACTCTGAATTCAAACCTGTTAAACTCCGCTTAAAAATTGACAGTGTGTCATATCTTGTCCGAGCGGAGGGGTTGGTAAATATGATATGATAAATAGTGACCGACTCGATAAACAAGTGAAGTGAGTCTAGTTAGTTACCGTAAACGTTATTGGCTATATTTCCGTAAATATATACAGCTGTAAGCCTTACATCTCTTTTTGTTATTCATTTTTGGCCCTTCAAGTCTGCAGCTATATATACATATATATAGATGATTCGAGGCTTACATGAGCTATTAATCTTTCTTTCTTTCTTTCTTTCTTTCTCCCCACCCACACACCCGCCGGCTAGAAATATATATATCACACACAAGATACAGAATTTGGTTAGCTGACGCAGTGAAACGAGTGACATACATAAAAAAAAAATCCTTTCAACTAATTTCATTCATATATTCATGTGTGTGTGTGTGTTTGTCAGTGTGTGTGTGTGTATGATCAAATTTACCCAACCCTTCCGCTCGGGCAGGATATGACACAAGGTCAATTTTTCAAGCAGAGTTTAACAGGTTTGAATTCGGAGTTTTCCTTCTCCTAGACTAGTTGCCCCACCAAGGCTGAAGAACCTAGTCTACCCTACTATTTACCCATAGCTGGAGGGAGAATAATTGGATTCATACCTTTCCCAAGGGTATTAGTGCTATGTGAAATGCAATCAGTCTTGTCCAGGAATTGAACTCGTATAGCCGTGTCCATATCCTGTGACGATAACCATTACACCATGGGCACTTCCAAAAAAGTCTCTGTGTGTGTGTGTCATGGAGAATGGAAATCATACCGAAATGACTGCAACAAAGGAAGAGTATTCATCCTTATAATTGGAAACGGATTCTCTCACGGGTCCACTCTATACAAATAATACACACGGCGTTAATAAACATGTAGTGATAGATAAAATGTCATGAAACCCACTAATATATATATATATATATATATATATATATATATATATATATATATATATATATATAAGTGTATATAAACGTATTTATAAGTTATTTTTACTTAAATAAGATTACTGAGAACAATTAAAATAAAAAGTTAATTTTCTAAATGTAAAATACGAACTATTATTTATACTTTAACATTATTCACCCAAAACAGAAACGTGGTGCCTTCAATAAGTTTCCAGACTTTTTTTGTACTGGCATTTAAAATTATCATAGACTCTTGAAAATTCAGTATGTTATTGCTATTTATCTTATGAGATGACTGACCAATTTTTATGATTTCAGATTCAAATGAATAGCTACAGCAGGAATTGGAATACACTCTACTAAAGCCTGAGTGTCACAGCTGGTGAATTTCAAAAATGCAATCTGGACGTGAGGAACGATATGCAATAAAATTCTGTTTTAAACTTGGAAAAAATGTCACAGAAACGTATGGAATGTTTCAGAATGCTTTTGAAGCATCTTGCATGAATCGAGCATCAGTTTTAGAGTAGCAGAATAGATTTGATGAAGGCAGGGAGTCTGTGAGGGATGATGAGAGGAGTAAGGAAGTCAATACAGTAACGAAAGCATTGTTGGTTTGGTTTCTTTGTTTAATGGCATATCAACTCTTTTTAGGTTATTTATAGCCAAAGCCATTCTCCTAGAAGAACAGTAGTGGTACTATTTAACCCATAGCTGGGAGGATAAGGGGGTTCATACCTTTCCCAAGGGTATTTGCCCGAAAGTGATTGTAATAGCGCGACTGGAGTACGAACTCGCGTACTACAATTCTGCAGTCCATCGCTTTAACCATTACACCACGAGGACACCCCCGAAAGCATTATTGTGGGAAGGGTTACTAAGTTGAGATTTTAAGGGAGTTCAGCAAGAGATTCTGTCGGAGGAGGCCAGCACTCTTCAAATCGAGTCAGTGGCATTTCCACCAGGACAATGCACCAGTCCACAACTTCATCCTTGTCACAGACTATTTGAACAAGATAGGTATCAAGACAGTTCCTCAGCCTCCTTATAGTCCAGACCTTGCTCCCTGTGACTTTTGGTTATTCCCTAAGCTCAGAGGCTGTCGTTATGAGACAATTGAGGAGATGAAAGAGGCTGTGACGAAGGACAATGACGCACTCACACAAGAGAACTTCCATGGGGCCTTCCAGAAGTTGTTAGAATTGAACAACAAGTGCATTGCAGCCGGAGGAGATTACTTGGAAGGGGACTAGAGTTTCATGTGTGTACTATCAATAAAAGTTCCCATACGAAAAAAGTCCAGAAACTTATTTAACGATATTATTATTATGTATTATCAATCACCAAACTCTTTGGCATTGAAACTGTGTTACTAAAAATACATTATGTCGTAAGTATAGCATTATCATAGATTTAATTTTGTAAGTTTATTTTCAAAACGTACTAATTCTCTTTTATCTATCAAGTTTTGATTTTATGCGTTGGTTGTTTGGGTTTCATGGCATATCAATCTTTGTAGGTTATTTAATGCCAAATCCATTTTATATAAATAATCAGTTCTATTTCAAAGAATTCAGTTTAGCATATGTACACAGTTTTATTGTCAAAAACATTTCCATTTCGAGCTATTCAGATTAGTAAAACAGTCCTCATTCAAACAATTCAGTTTAGTATAATTATAGTTTTTGTCCACACACAAATAAATTTCAAAACAGTTCTTTTTTCAAACAATTCAGTTTAGCGTAAGTACAGTTTCAATGTAAAAACAGTTCTATTTCAAGTAATTCAATTTAGCATAAGTATGCAATTTAGTTCTATTTGACCCATAGATTAGACCCTGTCAGGTGCTACCACTACGGACCAGAGTGGACCTGGGGGCGATGGCAATGAAGGGGTGCTCAGTATTATTAGAACCCTAACCATCAGATTGTTTAGTGTCATATCCAGGACACTCATTGGGTAGGGGTCTTACCCCTTTGCAGAGAAGTAGTCGGTGTATTCTATAGCCCTAGCTAACTGGACAAGTCGGCTTTGAGTATACAAGGAAAATAAAAGCGGTATTATGATAATGTTTCTATTTAAAAGTACTTTATTACCCAACGAAGCAGACGAATTTAAACGTTAGGAAAATATTTTTAATTTCTTCAATATTTTATTTCTTTTATACGCAACGATATAAATTGCCCAGTCAGCCGGGGCTTTAGAATACACTGACAGCACTTCTGCAGAGGGGTATGACCCCACTAACGAGTGTCCTGTATATGACACTAAACAATCTGATGGTGAGGTTCCAGCAGTGCTTGAGCTTTGGGGAATGCGGAGTACCCCTTCATTGCCATCGCTCCCAGGTCCACTCTGGCCCGGAGTGGTAGCACCTGATAAGGGTCCGATCTATGGGTTAAATAGAACTAACAGCATACGTTTGCTAAAATGAATTGTTTGAGTAAACTGAATAGCTTGAAATAAAAATGTTTTTGACAATATAACCGTACTTACATTTAAACTGCGTGCTTATGCTTAACTGAATTATTTGAAATAGAACTGTTTTTCGACATTAAAACTGTATTTACACTTACCTGAATTGTTACATATAACTGCTTGAATAGTTTAAAATAGAAATGTTTTCGACAATTAAACTGTGTACTTATGCTAAACTGAATTGTTTTAAATAGAACAGATTAATTACATAAAAATTGATTTAGCGTTAAATAACCTACAAAGTTTGATATGCCATAAAACCCAACAAACCAAACCAACAACGATATAAAATATATTCTAACAAAGTTGTAGAAAAAATAAAGACGGAAAAAAAGTTAGCCATTGTGAAATTGAATTTTAGCAACGAAAGTTCCGAATGTTTTAAAAAGCACCAAAATGAACATTGCTTTGTTTTAAAAAGGGGACTAATTTAAACATACTCGTCACTCAGTTCAGAAAAGGGGGTCAAAGATCGTAAATTGATAAGTAAAGAACTTGGATGGGATAAATTAAACGACACACAGTTAATATATATATATATATATATGTGTGTGTGTATGTGTGTGTGTGTGTGTGCGCATTTGGGCAGCATTTCTTTGTTAATACATATTTGATTTAACAATATACACAACTTTTGTCCATACAATTTTGTATTTATCCTTTCGACTCTCTGCATCTATACGATAAAATCGATGCGGTGATGAGAAAGTATAAATTAAAAAATGTGTAGACAAAGGATGTCTCGCCAATGGCATGGAAGAGCTGGGTTCAATCCCCGGTCGCGTCATACCAAAGATTTTTAAAATGGTACTTGATACCTCTTTGCTTGACACTCAGTAATATAAGGTACGTACCTAGGGTAAAGTGGAGCAATCCAGGGAAAGGAGTAGTGCCATCTCCAAGACTTTGGTGAAGTATCCATTGAAAAAGGAGCTTTCCAGTCACCCTTGACTACGGTCGCCAACTTTTCTTTTACTTATATATATATATATAATATGCGATGAGTCAATTGTTTGAATCATGCAAAAATGAAAATAACTCTGACATCCCACTTTATATGATAAATTTACCAAAACTGCATAAACATCTTTTGAAATATAGTATATTAAATAATTCCAAAGAAATCACCATTGTCTTCCACCACTGCTTCTTAATGACTTTGAAATCATTTGCCATTTTCTGCGACGGTTTCTGTGTTTAAGTTGGTAAATGTTGCCGTTAACCTTGCATTCTGTTTATCTTTGCACAGAGTTTTGAGTATCTCTTGTTCGACCGCGCCCCGCACATAACAGTCAAGGGGATTGCAATCAGAGAAATAGTGACCAGATGTTATGGGTTATGTGGCCCCGGAAATTTTTTCCCAACCAACACTGGGTTCTCCAGCTTCTCTTGTATTGTAGAGTTCTTCTCTCGGACGTAGTGTATTCTTGAAACTACTTTCTCAACCCAGGGGAGCAATACCTTCACCAGGCACTTAATGTAGATTTTTGTTTTTTTGTCTTGAATCTGTTATCAGATCGGCACCCAAACATTCTAAAATTTTTGCAATGGATTTCTAGGATGAATCCTAAACAGTATAGCGTTCTGTTTCCAAATATTTGGATGAGTGAATTGGGTCAAAGTGTAACTTTCGGCAAAATCAGTGTGCAACGGACTCTAGTTGGCTACATAATAGACAAACCTGAATTTAAAAAAAACACGGACACGAAATTAATTATTTAAAAAGGTGAAAGCTAACTAATTGCTTACTCTCTGTCTATCTGTTTCCATCTTTCTCTCTCTCTCTCTCTCTCACTTTCTCTCTCTCTCTCTCTCTCTCTCCACATCTCTCTACATACATACGTATCGTCTATAAATAAGTACACCATGTAGAATTTATTATGAAATGCTAATTTTCTAAATCAAAGAAGAAATGTAGACTTTTTTACCTAACGTCCTTAAAGGATTATTTTTTCCATATCATTTTTGTCATAAATTGTTTATATATATATATATATATATAGAGCAAAGCCATGATATATATATATATATATATATATATATATATATATATATATATATAAGCCATAATATATATGAATATATATTTACATATATATATATATATATATATATATATATTGAAATGGTCGTTTGTGGTCAATCTGATAAGATGATAAGAATAAAAAGTTTATTATATATATATATCATGGCTTGGGTTCATGAAACAAACATCAAAAAGAAGGTTGCACACACCGACTGCAAGCACATTTGTCATGGATAGGGTTAATGCAGGACTGTTAGGCGCGCTCATAGCGGCCGCAGTTGAAGGTCTGGTCATGGATTGTTGGCATAGTATTGCGGTTCCTCTTCCTGTGCCTTTTATCTTTGTGAGAGGTCCGGTAATTTTTTTCATAGGAGACAACATGGTTGGTGGTGATATGTCACTGTTCTTAACTAGACTTAACCATCAGCAATTGTCGATGTGACTGGCTCAAAATTAGTTTTCAAGTAGTCCTTAATCGCTTCTTTTAAGTACCTCTGCCATGGTGGTCAACGAACATCTCACCTGGAAGTATGATCCTCGGCAAGCATTTAATCTCCTTCCTGTAAACGTGTCCTCTCAAGCTTAGCTGCGACTTCATGAACACAAATTCGATACATGTATACATATGCGATTATGAATATAATTAATATTTAAAGCTAAAAGTATTCTAAGCCTTATTATTTTTTCAATACATTTAACGTATAAAAAATAGAATATAAACAGGATAAAAACTCATGATTCAGAGTTTCGGGCTTTTAGTCGTGACGTGACCGAGTTTTTGAACACGCCTGAATTATATATATATATATGCGTGCATGTATATATATATATGTATGCATGTATGTATATATACACACACGCACATATATATATACATATGCATATACAGACTACTGGAAGTGCCCTTGGTGTAATGGTCTCCGTCGTAGGAAATGGACACGGCGTCACGAGTTTTAACCCTGGACGAGGCTGATTGTATTTCACATAGCTCTTGGGAAAGGTATGAATCCAATTATTCTCCCTCCGGCTATAGGTAAATAGTAGGGCAAACTGGGTTCTTCAGCATTTGTGAGGCAACTAGTCTAGGAGAAGGAAAACTCTGAATTCAAACCTGTTAAACTCTTTTTAAAAATTGACCTTGTGTCATATCTTGCCTGAACGGAGGGGTTGGTAAATATGTATATACAGACTACAGAATAAATTTATACGACTTATTCATCTTCCTTATATGACAATTTAGGCAGCAGTTTTTTGTTACTACATGTTTCGTTAAAAGAACAATAAACTATATATATATATATATATATATATATATATATATATATATATAATATTTTCTTGTTTATGAATAAGGTAATTCAAATCAAATTCGAATGAATGTAGAATTCACTCGAAGAAATCTCATTTTCGAGCCCTTTTGTTTGTCTCTTCAGCCATATTCAAGAATGGTGCAATTTGTTTTTATTAGATTCAAACAAGATTAACATTCATTTGAAAAGAAATAAAATCACTCCTCAAATAAACATTTTTTGTTTGCTGTTCTCTTTTTAAGACGAAAAACAATTTCTGTAGGAAAATTGTATGTATTTTTTTCATTACGATTTCAAATCACATGAAACCTTTTGTAGCAGAATTAACTTAAGAAATTGAGAATATAATTTTTTTCAGTTTTTACGCTACTCTGTGAGTTAGCATGCAAGCACTTCGTTTAATCCAACGTTCTTAAACGATTTCCCTCTTCCATATAGTCTTTTCTCATCGGCTTTTTACATACAATAAAGTGAATATTCATTTGTGAACAAATGTCTAACTAAAGATGTTATCTACCAATTAAAGTTAAAAGGTGGTAACGTACAGGTAATTATATATATTGTTACGTGACATTAATACGCGCTCCGACCTTGAAGATAGCAACAGGTTTCTTTTATGGGTCAACCAGTGAGGCGACCTGCATTGAAAATAATTTACGAAGGCAAAATGAGACTAACTTTCCCCAACCTAAACCGATTTCACAGAAAAGAGTCATTGATATTATGATTTAATTATGGGAGGAAGTGTGGCACGTGTCAAAGTTATATTTTCGAGCGTCAGGTAGACGAATTTCAGAAAAGGCAATTGACTAACAAGATAGATACTTAAATCACCCTGGTAAAAAAAGCAAAGAAATGATATTGAAGACGAGCAACGATCATAGAGTCCAAGATGGAAGGAACCTTGAGAAGAAAGGAAAAAGAAGAGAATATCCTAAAATTCATCTTCAAGCAATTAATAATCATAACGATGATAAAAAATGAACTTTGAAAAGAGAAAATTGGTTAAATTTTGTGGATTTCTGCTTCATTTTTATTTTTAATATGTCACGGACAATTCCACCAAGCGTTGAAGGAATATTCATGAGAAAGATCTATTTACATCTTAACATATTTTGGCCCCCAGTCTGAGATATATTTCTAATTGTGAGCTTCGTCCGGGGGATAGATATTTCTATTATTCTGGATTCGTACTCATTTGATAGCCCATCCGAAGATTTTTATTTGGGGGCTCCTTTTGGGAGATTTTACATTCCACGACATTTTGTGGATTTATCAGTGGATTTTCATACAATATCTCGTTTATGCATTCTGTCAGTATTCCAATTCGTAACAATATAGAATAGAACCGTGACCTAAGAAGAATTCAGAATACGAAACGGGTTTCGAAGAAATTTCCGTCCTATTTAGCGAAAAAAATATTCAAGATACGAAAATTAAAATCCAAAGTGACACCCGACAGTAATCCTTCCTGAATTCATTTCATAGCATCACGTAAACGCTTTTTTGTGGTCTTATCTTTTTTAACATTGATGTAAATGACAATTCAATCATTAACGAGTATATTCCTTTGGGCTGGTATATTATTTACATTTTATACGACTGCTTTTGGGGGCTGGAGCGAATTACGCCATCTATAGGGTTACGAAGATTTCAAAGTATGAAATGCCCGTTCGGAACGAATTAATTTCACATCTCGAGTTATCTCTATATACATATATATATATATATATATATATATATGTCTGTGTCTGTGTCTGTGTTATCGATATAATGTCCGTGGAAAGAAGGATATTATAATCACAAAACTTCTTTTAGAATGAGACACTATACCAATAGCACAAGACTACCTAAATACATTTTGGATAGTATAGAAAAAAAAAAACCCTGAAGGAACAAGAAATTAAGAAGTCCATCCAAAAAAGGGCCTATGCTTCGAATGACGGTTCGGGTAATTGTAGATGGTGACTCGAAGGAAAATATGACTCTTATTATTTGCTAAATAAAAGACCAGAGTTGGTAGTGAGATGAAAGTTAATGCTTAGTTTGCAGTTCAACGCCAGTTTGAGCCGCGGGACTTATGACAAACACATAATTTTCACATGGCTCAAAAAGAGTATAAAAGAAAAGAATAAATATATGTTCAGTGGGAAAAGACAGAAGTTTTAAATACGAGCTATCTGAGGATCGAAAGCGTGAAACACAGAGTCGTGAGTTTTTTTTTTTTTTTTATCCTGCTTTATATCTTATTATTTCCTAATGGAAATATATTATTATATTGCTCACGATTTTTGTGCACAATAAACATTTTGCTGATTCAAAGAGTTTTTGTAGTTCAGTTTTAATTATAATCATAATTGTATAAACACACACACACACACACACAAAGGCAAAGGAAAGAAGCAGAAGATACCCCGCACAAACAATTACGGACGCGGACTACACCGATGATATAGCGCTTCTGGCAAATACACCCGCCCAAGTCGAAACCCTGCTACATAGCCTCGAACGAGCAGCTGGTGACATAGGCCTCTATATCGACACAGATAAGACGGAATTCATGTGCTTTAACTAAAGAGGCGACATCTTCACGCTGATTCAGGATATATACTTAAGACCTCCCGGGAGCGATGGGCGATAGAGACGGGTGGCGAGAGAGCATCAGGGAGGTCCGTGCTGGCAGCATGATATGATGATGATAATATATATATATATATATATATTTGCCGGTGTGTGCTCATTTGCGAGTACAATTAATATCTTTACGTTCTTCATTGTATCCAGCATTTTGAGTGTGTGTCTATGCTGACATTATTTCCATGTATTTATATATATATTCGTGATTTATACTTTGCACGTTTTCAGAACAATAAATTGTATATTCTCTATAATAATCAATAAATACTCTATCAGTATATCACTTATTTTACAAATGAAAGACTCTCAGTTAAACGCCAAATTTTCCACCTACTTTGGCACAAGATATTTTCACAGTTCATTATATCTGTATTTAAAGTATTAATGGCTTTAGTGAGCTAAAAGGTTTTAGTCACTAAAATGATTTATTGATACATTCTTTTACTTGGTAAGAATTAACGCCTTTTATATATCAAATTGGAAACATTTTGATGTAGATTAATCAGATTTACTATGCAAATGCTTTTAACGTTGAAATATTTTCTCAACTAAGTATAAAAAATTAAGGATTACCTTGAGAAGGGATCTATTACAATTTGTGATAATCAATGGGAAGCCATGTTTCTGCGAGTCTTAACTAATCATACAAAATTAATTATCTGCACTTCATATAAAAATATCATTAGAGTAATTGCTTGTTCTTGAGTTTGGTTCCAAATCCTGTTTACACACACACACACACACACACACACACACACACACACACACACACATCGTAAGGCTTGGCTAAGGAGTATGTTATCAGTCTGACGTAAAGTTAGACAGGTTTCGATTCCGGCTTGGAGCGTCTCACGTGTCTAGCCACACTGAAGAGTTGTGATACAACGAAATAGTACGTCTGTGGATGGAAAAAATATACTCTTCCTCCACTGGTGGATGAGCACTTGGGCGAAGGAATTAACGGTTTCCACTCGTGTTATGCAAAGTTCTTTTAACGTCTCGCATGTCTAGCCACATTGAAGAGCTGTGATACAACGAAACAGTCTTTGTGGATTACGATATATATATATATATATATATATATATTGTAAGTGACGTTATTTCAAAATGAACCAGAGCTCATTTTTTTACACTCTTGAATATTTTCAAATTGTTAAATGGTTTTAAATACAATGAATGATTGAATTGTTCGATTTAACCCTGTGATAGAACTATAATAGGTACTACCACTCCCCCTCAGAGTCGACCTGGTAGTTATGGTAATAAAAATGTATTCCCCATCCCCCATTAGATGAAGTTTAGTGTCATACTCAGGACATAGTTTCTATAATATTATGAAAAACAAAATCTGCGTAGTATTTAGAACAAAGAAAAATAAATGTTTGCATAGAAATGTAACAAATGGTGATCTATGAGGAATGTAGAGTACCTCTTCATTGCCATTATTCCCAGGTTCACTTTGAGCCGGAGTTAAAGTACCTGTAAAAGTTCCATGTATGGGTTAAATAGAACTATTCAATCATTTAGTTCGGTTTGGTTTTATGGCATATCAACCATTGCATTTTATACTAAATCCATTTTTAATACATTTTTTATACATTTTTACCAACCCCTCCGCTCGGGCAGGATAGGACACAAGGTCGATTTTTAAGCGGAGTTTAACAGGTTTGAATTCAGAGTTTTCCTTCTCCTAGACTAGTTGCCTTACCAAGGCTGAAGAACCTAGTCTGCCCTACTATTTACCCATAGCTGGAGGGAGAATAATTGGATTCATACCTTTCCTAAGGGTATTAGTGCTATGTGAAATGCAATCAGTCTCGTCCAGGATTTGAACTCGTATCGCCGTGTCCATTTCCTGTGACGATAACCATTACACCGCGGGCACCTCCTTATACATTTTTATACTTAAACAATTACAATTTAGGTTAGTATAGCGCCCTCCCCTACACATTGGTGTAGTAGCTATCGAAAAGGGAGCTTTCGGGTTACCCTCGACTATGGTCGCCAACTTTACTTTTTTATATACACCATTTAGTTCTATTTGGCCCATAGATTGGACCCTCACAGGTGCTACCACTCCGGGCCAAAGTGGATCTTGGAGTGATGGCAATAAAGAGGTACTCTGCGTTCCGTAATGCTCCAGCATTATTGGAACCTCACTATCAGATTGTTTAGTGTCATATCAAGGACACTCATAGGAAGAGTCTTGCTCATCTGCAGAGATGCAGTCGGTGTATTCTACAGCCCCACCCAACTGGGGCCTCAATCATTTACTAAGGATTCTTATAATTAGTTATTTGAAACTAAATAGATATATGTAAATTGTCTATATTGTCGATAAACAGAATAATTAATTGTTATATAGAAATCCTTGAAAATATTTAACACTCAGCAAGCAAGTGAGCCCTAAAACGTTTAAAAAGTAGTTGTCGATAGAACTATTCGCTCAAAAATCACACACACACACACACACACACACATACACACACACACACATGTATATATATATATATATATATGTTGTATCGTTGAGCTGAATGACATACAGAGAAGAATGAGGGCTAAATATATTTATTCAACACCAGTATCCGGTGCTAGCGGATACATACAAAAAAACACAGTACAATAAGAAACAAACAATTAACAAGAAAACTTACAAGAAATGCAGTAGGGTCAAAATACTATTCAGCCAAACAAAGTAAGATCAGTCCGACTATTAATCTATTTAATATCAGCTTGTTAATCAACCCAGTAATCAGCTGTTGAAGTCCTTAATCGCACGCTATTTATGGCAATGAGCTAGTCCTTATAGTAAGTTTTTGAAGGGGTGCTAGCTATTCTACAACAATATATATATGTATATATAACAGGATTTGTCTTTAAATAACCCATAAGGCTTTCAACTGCATAAGATGTGTTAAGTGTTACGGTTATCGTTGCAAGAAATGAAATCGTCCACCCGATTTTTAAACCCTGGACAAGGCGGTTTGCATATTTCTTCGCGCTAATACCCTTGGGGAAAGCACAAATCAATCTCTCCTCTCCCTTTGCTAAGGATAAATAGTAGGACAAACTGAGTTCTTTTGTCATCGTGTGGCTGCCAGTCGAGGAAGTAAAATTGTGAATTAAAACCAGCTTTTCTCCGCTTAAGAAATGATCTTGTGTTACATCTTGCCTGTGTTGGAGTCGTTGAGTAAATACATACAGTAGATGCACAAAATTTTCATCAATAAAAAAACCTGCATGCAAAATATGACAAAAAAAAAACGCTTGCGAAGTTGGTTCATTTTTCACAGCGCTGTGATATCAAGTAAGAGTTGTGCGTGTAATTCATTTCTATCGACCTGATTCGCGAGTATGAGCATGTTCTTTATTTCGTTGCTTAACCGGGATTGACACCAACACAACTGTTGCCACTGCTAAAATATATAAATCCCTTCCAGCCGAATCTGCTGAAATTAACTGTTTACTCTCCGTAAATATCAAGGCGATGAAAGTTGGGAGTTTGATTTGGTTTGGTTGGGTTTTATGGCATATCAACCATTGTAGGTGTTTTAATGCTAGATGCTCTTTATACATTTATGTAAAATATATATATGTATATGCTTTGTCGATAATATTCTTAAAAGAGCCTGAGTTCTTTATTGCACACGGTTTCAAGTATTGCAATATAACAGTTACAATTTAACATCAGTCATTTGTTTGCACACTTAATTTGTTCTATTTGACCCATAGATAGGAACCTATCAGGTGCTACTACTCCGGGCCAGAATGACCTGCAGAGTTCAGGCGTGATTTTAATATGACCTTTCACGTGTTTCACTATCGTTTTCACTAGTGTCACCGAACATTCTGGAATCTTCGAATTGTTCCCAAAAAATCTCTATATAAGAAATCAAGTCACGAGATTTTAGGGGGTTCAAGGCAGGTTTCTAAACAGGTGCGTCAGAGGTTCATGAGACCTTGACCCGTGCATACCTAGCCTGCCACGATACGACTGACAGGAACGTATCAACAAGCCGGCGACCACGACACCACCATCGCCACCAAGAAGAAGAGGGAGGAAGAACGTTATGACACGAACTTTTCTTGCGGCAACCCTCCGTAGTCCAAGGGAATAAAAACGACTTCTATTTTTCTTACTTAAATTTCGAGTTGGAGTGTTTCTTTTTCTGTGGACTGCTTTCTTTGAGACACAAAAGTTTGGTTCTATGTTACAGAGCCTCGCCATCAGATGATTTCATGACAATCATCAGGGAGTCTCACCCCACGGCACAAATGTTAATTGGTATATCTTTTTCCCTATGGAATATAATTTCCCTGTGACACACTTCTACTTTCATATCAGACATTATTTTTAAGACTACAGCTTAGCTGCTATTTGTCATCATCATCATCATCATGTTGTGCCACCAGCACGGATATCCCTGATCCTCTCTCGCCACTACTCCCTATCGTTCATCGCCGCTGGCAGGTCTTCAGGGCTACATCCCGTATCTTCACATAGCTGCTATATGTATGTTCTAGCTGGTCATCCTACTATTGCTCGGCCATATGAGGGGGTCCATAGAAGTACATCTCTTATGAGCTCTTCTCTGCTTCTCCAGCAGTGTCTTGCGTGTCTGGTTCGTCTAACTTGGATAGTTTTCGTGATGAGAGGCAGGTGACCGTATAGTTGGTGCTTTGTGGGGTGTTGCCGCCTGGACTTATTCAATATTGCTCGCAACATTCTTGTGTAATTACCGTCTAGCTTCTTCTCCAGCCGTTTAGTTTGCGTCCAAGTAGTGCATCTATACAGTAGTATCGACACAACCGCTGCTTGAAAGAAACTGTGTTTCATTTTATCGGTCAGGTCTGATTTCCATATGATCGATAGCTTATCGATAGCTGTCCATGCCTTCGTTATTCGCGTGTCGATGTTTTTTTCGGTTGATGCGACACTGCTTCCTAGGTAGGTGAATTTGACTGCTAGTTTCAGAGAGGTTCCCTCTAGTGAGGAAATGTCGCCTGTTTGATTAAAGCACATAAATTCAGTTTTGTGTGCATTGACATGGAGGCCAATGCCTACGGCGGCTCGTTCCAATTCTCGGAGAAGTTTAATCTCTACTACCATACCAAAAGAATTTCTATTGAACATTGAGGTGGGGTTAATAAAATAAGAGGCATTAATTTTAGTGTAAATCTCTTTCGAACACGGTATACTGAATCTTGCTCCTCGCCGGCGAAAAGGCATAGGAAATGGCGGTGTCTATATAAACAGCTTTTATGGAAATAATCACCAATAACTTGCTTAATCTTACAGTGCTATTTTACTCACTGTGCTTGTCATGATTTTTCGCTGAAAAAAGATTGGAGGCAGAATATTTGGAGCATTCTTCTGAAAATGGCCAGCTTTGAAGTTTATATTCATTATCATGTCATTAATTATTTCTTCTACAATTACCTCTAGAAAAAAGAAATATATATGTATATATATACATATATATATGTATGTGTGTGGTTTGGTTTATTTGTTTAATGGCATATCAACCATTTTAGGTTATTTAATGCCAAAGCCATTCTCCTAGAAGAACAGTAGTCGTACTATTTAACCCATCGCTGGGAGTATATGGGGTTCATACCTTTCTCAAGGGTATTTGGCCGAAAGTGAACGTAATAGCGTGACTGGAATAAGAACCCGTTTACTACGATTCCGCAGTCCATTGCTTGAACCATTACACCACGAGGACACCCTTCGTGTTTGTGTTTGTGTGTGTGTTATTGTGTATAAAATAAAATAGACAAGAGAATACTCTTTCTATGAAAGAGGTGTTATATAAAATAAAAATACAATATCAGTTTAGTTTCAACTTTCTAAGCATGAGGTCAAAACACCAAAGCTCAGTCAGTTACCACTGAAAAACAAAAACAAAAGCAAAAAAAAAAAAAACAATAATACCCAACTAAAACTTCCGCGATGAATGATTTTAGTGCCAAAAAGCCTTTATCTTTTTAAAAGAGCCCTTTACTGTAAGCGAATCACTCGCCTGAGGGTACTAAAACATTGCTTCGTGTGAGACTATCCATTGCATAGATAAACGTATCTATAGAGAGTGTTGGGAAGACCTTCGTCAGCGAAGTGTGACCCAATAAAAACTTGCTGACTGACCAAATCAAAGTGCGCTCTGGCCGCCTCATAGGTAAGAATATAAAAAACCGACTAATGAAAGAAAAGTTAAGAGAGAGACAGACAGAGAGAAAGAGAGAGAGAAATTAAAGTCCAAGAAGCAGTGAAAATAGGTGATAAAAGGAGAGAAAGCGTGACATTGACGGCGGTTAGTTTAGGGTCAGAGAGGTGAAACAGGTAAGAGTTGTCCCAGTCCATAAAGTTTTCCTAAGGGAGGCTGAAGCGGACATAAAAATGACACTGCTGACATCAAACGAAAAGGCCACGCTCCGTAAGGTATCGGCCTTTTAGTAATAAAACTGTGATGCAAACAGTAAAATGAGACCGAAAAGACATTGTCATTCGTCAGAGCTCGCGCCCGTCGATCTGTAATAGCACATCTGGTTGGACGTAAATGTTTTAAGCGCTTTAGAGTCTAAACAGGCGTTTTTAGATCTACCAGGGCGAGTCAAAAGTGTTGCAATATTTTAGTAACGTGAGACAATTCGGCAGCTCCGGCTGCTATTTCATATACCAAGAAGGTTATGAACTACACAAAGCTGAGAGGTTTGCCTCAGTGGCTTGGTTGCCCAGTCAGCTGGGGCTATAGAATACACTGACTGCACCTCTGCAGAGGGGTAAGACCCCCCCAACGAGTATCCTGTATATGACACTAAACAATCTGATGGTGAGGTTCCAGCAGTGCTGGAGCTTTGTGGAATGCGGAGTACTCCTTCATTGCCATTTCTCCCAGGTATACTCTGACCCGGAGTGGTAGCACCTGATAAGGCCCTATCTATGGGTTAAATAGAGCTAACAGCATACTTATGCTAAAATGAATTCATTGAGTAAACTGAATAGCTTGAAATAGAAATGTTTTTGACAATTAAACCGTACTTACATTTAAACTCCGTGCATATGCTTAACTGAATTATTTGAAATAGAACTGTTTTTCGACATTAAAACTGTATTTACACTCAACTGAATTGTTACATATAACTGCTTGAATAGTTTGAAATGGAAATGTTCTTGACAATTAAACTGTGTACTTATGCTAAACTGAATCGTTTTAAATAGAACAGATTATTTACATAAAAAATGGATTTGGCGTTAAATAACCTACAAAGGTTGATATGCCATAAAACCCAACAAACCGAACCAAACTATCAGTGGCTTGGAATATAGCTTCGGAATTCATGTTTTTTTGGCCAAACTGACTAAGTATGATCATTAAGAGTCTTGAAACTCAAACAAAATTTCTTGAAAATTTCGGTGCTGAGATCAACTGTGCCTTCATTTTTTAAACAAAAAAATTTTTTTCGTTTCGTCTGGCTCAGGTGGATCTCTTAAAACATAAATTCCAGAATAAGACTATGTTGCACATTCATCACGCACAGAATGATGGTTGGTTGTTTGGGATTTATGGCATATCACCTTTTGTAGGTTATTTAACATTAAATCCAATTCTAAACTAATAGTTCTATTTTAAACAATTCAGTTTAGCATGAGTACACAGTTTAATTTTCAAAAACATTTGTATTTCAAGCTATTCAGTTTAGTCAAGCAGTTCTAATTCAGTTAATTCAGTTTAGTATAAGTAAAGATTTTGTGTACGCACAGTTAAATGTCAAAACAGTTCTATATTAAACAATTCAGTCTAGTGTCAGTACAGCTTCAATTTCAAAACAGTTCCATTTCAAACAATTCAGTTTAGTATAAGCACACAGTTTAAATGTAAGTACAGTTTGATTGTCAGACATTTCTATTTCAGGCTACTCGGTTTAGTCAAACAGTTCTAATTCAAACAATTCAGTTTAGCATAAGTATACAGTTAGTTCTATTTAACCCATTGATAGGGCTCAATCATGTATTACCATCCGGGCCAGAGTGAACCTGGGAGCATTCCCCAAAGCTCCAGCATCACTGGAACCTCACCATCAGATTGTTTAATGTCATATCTAGGACACGCGTTCGTGGGGGTTGTACCCTTGTGCAGAGGTGCAGTTGGTGTATTCTACAACCCACGCCGACTGGGCAAACACACAAAATGAAGCAATGCACAACGTGTAAACGCACCAGCTAACTCGATGCTAATAAGCAAAATGGGTAACCTTGGTCGGCTTGAACTGCTTCGGTCAAGTACTAAACTAGCACGTAAGAAGTGGAGTAGTGGTTTGTTTTGCTTGGTTTTTGTGGCATATCAACCTTTTTAGGAGGCGCCCGTGGTGTAATGGTTATCGTCGTAGGAAATGGATAAATCCTGGACGAGATTGATAGCATTTCACATAGCACTAATACCCTTGGGAAAGGTATGAATCCAATTATTCTCCCTCCAGCTATGGGTAAATAGTAGGACAGACTAGGTTCTTCAGCCTTGGTGAGGCAACTAGTCTAAGAGAAGGAAAACTCCGAATTCAAACCTGTTAAACTCCGCTTAAAAATCGACCTTGTGTCATATCCTGCCCGAGCAGAGGGGTTGGTAAATAGGATCAACCCTTTTAGAACATTAAAATCAAATCCATTTTTATACATATAAATAGTCCTTTTTCTAACAATTCATTTTAGCATAAGTACACAGTTTAGTTCTATTTGACCCATAGATAGGGCCCTACCACTCTGGGCCAAAGTGGATCTAGGCAATAAAGAGGTACTCCGCATTCCCCAAAGCTCCCGCATTACTGGAACCCCACCATCAGATTGTTTAGTGTCATATCTAGGACACTCGTTGGGGAGTCGTACTCCCCTGCAAATATGCAGTTGGTGTATTCTACAGCCCAAGCCGACAAGACAAAGTGGAGTTATGGATATCGTCGTAGGACGCGAGTTCAAATCATGTATGAGACTTTTGCGTTTCAGTTACCATTGATACCCTCGAGAGAGGTATTAATCTAATAATTCTCCCTTCAGCTATCGGCAGATTTTAGGGCAAATTGGGTTCTTTAAATTTGGTAAGGCAACCGTACTAGGAGAAGCAAAACTCTGAATTGAAACCTGTTAAACTCTGCTTAAAATTGACCTTGTGTCGCATCCTGTTCGTGCGGAGTGTTTGGGTAAATATATGCTTGCACGCTATATAAACATTGCAAGACTTTTGACTCACCGTAGTAGTCGCCTTTGCTTAGTTCATCGAAGTGTTGCTTATCGTGTGAGTCCGTTTCGGTTTTAAGAGGATCGGCAGTTAGTTGGACTGCGTAAGAGCCATCATAAACCTGAGGTTAATAAGAGATTTTGTATTCAGGCAAAAGGCTATCATAGCACTTTTGTTTAAGATCTGGAGTAAATCTTTGTAAAGACTTCCGATAACCACTGTACTTTTAAAATGTTCAATAACAAAAGGAAAGGATGATAAAATGAAGGTAATGTGTATAATATACAAAGAGAAACGGATCGTGCGTTATGCGTAACCCATTTGGGATAACGATTGACTCGATTTATGGGCAGGGAAAAGTGGGTGCAGTATCCTTATGTTTTATTCAGGGAATAATTCAGATTATTATCCTCCTCTTTGTTGTTTTAAACACAATATGTCAGCCGAGGTGCTCTTCGACCTTCCTCGAGGGAAAGTTGCAATCCTTGTACGTTCTCTATTATTCCTCTTTCATCTAGTTTCACGGCGGTAATTTACATAATTTTCTACATTAAAATATTAGGTCCTCCAATATATATATAATTATCCCACACATACATACATACATACATACATACAATGGAGATGCCAGTGGTATGGTGGTTATCGTCATAGTTAATGGACACGGTGACACGAGTTCAAAACCTGGACAGGACTGATTGCATTTCCCTTAGCACTAATACCCTTGGGAAAGATATGAATCCAATTATTCTCTCACTAGATATAAGTAAACAAGTGGGCATACTGGGTTCCTTAGCCTTGGTAGGGTGAAGGAAAACACTGAATTCAACCCTGTTAAACTAACTCCACTTAAAATTTGACCTGTTTATACTGCCCGACAGGAGGAGTTGGTAAATATATACATACAAATATATGCACGTACATACGCAAAAGCACTCTCAATCATATGTGTGTGCAAATGTATGTACGTGTATATATATATATATGTGTGTGTGTGTGTACATTATCATCTACAGACAGACTGTTTTGTTGAATCACAACCAATAAGTGTGGCTAGACACGCAGGACGCTTCAAGATGTGATCGAAACCCGTCTAACTTTACGCTAGACATGGTATCTAACCGCTCAGCCATTTCAACGACGTACGTCGGCTCAGGAATCATAACGCATATTTTGTGGCTTTCGCTTGTTTACATTTTGTGTTACCGGATCCCACAGTGCTCTATTGGTTAGAAGAGCTTAAAATTACGCGGGTGCAGCCGTTAATTCCTTCGCCAGAGTTCTCAACCCTTGGGAGGGGAGGATATATATTGTCATCCACAGACAGGCTGTTTCGCTGTATAGCAACACTTCAGTGGGGCGAGACACGCAGGCCGCTTCAAGTTGGGATCGAAACCCGCTTAACTTTACGCTATACATACTTATCGAACACATTTTCGTGTCTATGTCTGTTGAAAAGTCGCATGTGGCGTCACGTTTATCGTTGCAACAAGTAGACTGACCTAAGCTTGGCTGTTTGGATTTCACATAGTCTTTATATATATATTTACTCACCGCTTCTGTAGGATTCGAAACAAGGTCAATTTAAACCGGAGTTTCGCAGGTTTGAATTCAGAGTTTTTCTTCTTTAAGATCAGTTGCCATACCAAGGTTAAAGGGCCTAGTATGCCTCTCTATTTACCTATAACTGGAGGAAGAATAGTTGGATTCATATCTAAGGTTATTAATGCAATGTGAATTTTAAACACTCTTATCAGGGATTGGAATACGTGTCCATTTCCTTCGACAGTAATCCTTACACTCCGAAACCACATATTGCTTATAACCTTAGAAAATAAGTGAATCTGACTATTCTCCCTTCGGATGTGGGTAGATAGAAAGGCAGACTTGGCTCTAACTTTGGTATGGCAACCAGTCTTGGAGAAGGAAATCCTTGAATTCAAACTAGATGTAAAGTTTGAAACGGATGGGCACAGCTGGGCTCTTCCAGTTCATGAAAGGGGTCCCAAAGATCGAACCTGGTTACCTAGTATGTATTTTATTTGATTGATCTTCGCCATCCAATCATTATATCCCCCAAGACAACTAATTATATATATGTGTGCATCTGTAGGTGTGTGTGTGTGTGTGTGTTTGTATGTAAGCATGCGTTTGTTTGTTTGGGTTTATGACATATCAACCTTTGTTGGTTATTTAATGCCCAATCCATTTTATACAAATAATCAGTTCTATTTCAAACAATTCAGTTTAACATGAGTACACAGTATAATTCTCAAAAACACTTTCATTTCAAGCTATTCAGGTTAGTCAAAGAGTTCTAATTCAAACTGTTCAGTTTAGCATAAGTACAGTCTCAGTGTCAAAAACATTTCTATTTCCAACAATTCACTTTAGCATAAGTACGCAGTTTAGTTCTGTTTGACCCATAGTTAGGGCCCTATCAGGTGCTACTACTCCGGGCCAGAGTGGACCTGGAAGCGCTGGCAATGAAGGGGTACTCTGCATTCCCCCAAAACTCGAGCATCACTGTAACCTTACCGTCAGATTGTTTAGTGTCATATCAGGACACTCATTAGGAGGTCTTGCTCCTCTGCAGAGGTGCAGTCGGTGTATTCTACAGTCCCAGCCAACTTGGCAAGTGAGCATATTTGTATATGTGTATGTATGTATATACGTACACACTCATACTTATATTCAGAAAATATATATATGTCTACGTACATAAACACATTTCAGCGTATATATATATATATATATATATATATCCACTCATAAATATCTAGGTTTATGAATATGAATACGGTTGATTGATTTTAATCGCATGCCAAATCATCTTGAGAGATTTTATGCCGAGCGGTGAGGAAATCGCGTTCATTAAAAATTTTTCTTTTTTCATTTTTTTGTAGTTATTTTTACTTTTTCTTTCTTTTTCCTTTGGGCACACAAGAATATTAAATACGAATAAATTTTAAACAGATCTATTTGAGTCATAGATGGTTTGGTTTGGTTTGTTTGTTTGGTTGCTTGCTTGCTTTGTTTAACGGCGTATTAACCTTTTTCGGGTTATTTAACACCGAGTTAAGTTATTTTGATAAAGCGTTCAAATAATTAAGTTTTCGGGCCATTGGCTAAAAGAATACAGTGTTCACCAATGGTCCGGGAGACCAGGGTTCAATCCCATGTCAAATCATACCAAAGATTCAAAAATGGTTCTTGATGCCGCTTACCGTATCACTCAGCATTATAAGGTAAGGATCAAGGGTAAAGTGGTGCATTCCAGGGAATGGAGTAGCGCCTTCCCCCACTCCTCGATGTTGTAGCTAACGAAAAGGGAGCCTTTGGGTTACTTTCGACGAAGGTCACCGACTCTTCTTATTAGTACAGTCTTTAGTTTACACACAGTTAAATGTCAAAACAATTATATATCAAACAATTCAGTTTCACATAGTTAAATGTAAAGTAAAGTAAAGTTAGCGACCATAGTCGAGGGTGACCCGAAGGCTCCCTTTTCGATAGCTACTACACCAAGGTGTAGGGGAGGGCGCTACTCCAGGATTGCTCCACTTTACCCTTGAACCGTACCTTATAATGCTGAGTGTTAAGCAAGGTGGTATCAAGTACCATTTTTAAAGTCTTTGGTATGACTCGACCTGGGATTGAACCCAGGTCTCCCGGGCCATTGGCGAACACTCTAACCGCTGGGCCAATGTCCTTAATTTCAAACAATTCAAGTAAGCGTAAATATACAGTTTAGTTCTATTTGACCAACAGATAGGACCTTATTAGGTACTACCTCTTCGGGCCAGAGTGGACCTGGGAGCGATGGCAATGAAGGAGTACTCCGCCTTCCCTAAAGCTCCGGCATTACAGAAGCCTCACCATCAGATTGTTTAGTGTCATACCCTGGGCACTCGTTAGGGAAGTCGTACCTCTCGACCAAGATGCAGTCGGTGTATTCTACAGCCCCAGCCGACTTGGCAAGTTTTGGTTTGTTTTTATGGCATATCAACCATTTTAGGTTATTCAATGCCAAATCCGGTTTATACATATACCTTCATCATCATCATGTCGTGCCACAGGCACGGATATCCCTGACCCTCTGTCGCTGCTTCTCCCTATCGTTCATTGCCTCAGGCAGGTCTTCAGGGCTACATCCTGTATCCTCACATAGCTGCTTCTCCAGCAGTGACCTGCATGTCTAGTTCGTCTAACTTGGATAGTTTTCGTGATGGGAGGCAGGTGCCCGTATAGTTGGTGCCTTGTGGGGTGTTGCCGCCTGGAATTGTTCAATATTGCTCGCAACATTCTTGAGTAATTGCCGTCTAGCTTCTTCTCCAGCCGTTTAGTTAGCGTCCAGGTAGTGCATTTATACAGCAGTATCAATACGACCGCTGCCTGGAAGAAATTGCGTTTTATTTTATCGGTCAAGTCTGATTTCCATATGATCGATAGCCTATCGATAGCAGTCCATGCCTTCGTTAGCCGCGTGTCGATGTTCTTTTCTGTTGATGATACGCTGCTTCCTAGGTAGGTGAATTTTTCTACTAGTTTAAGAGGGGTTCCACCTAGTGTGGTGATGTCACCTGTTTGATTATTGCACATATATTCCGTTTTGTGTGCATTGACATGGTGGCTATTGCCTGCAGCGGATCGTTCTAAACTATGCAGTAGTGTTTCGGCTTAGTTAGGTGTATTTGCTAGTATCGCTATGTCATCGGCGTAGTCGGCGTCGGTAATTGTTTTTAAGTTTTATTCATATATATTAGATTTGTATAATTTGTAAATATAAGTCAGAAATGTTCTATTGCTAAGTATCTCTAACAATTCAATTAAACATCAGTCGTTTTTTTACACACTTAAATCATCAAATAGTTATATTTCAAACTATTCAAGTTTGCACACAGTTTAAATGTCAAACAGTTCTATTTGACCCACATATAGGACTATGTCCGGGTCAGAGTGGAACTGAGAGCGATGGTAATGAATTGGTGCTCCCCATTCCTCAAAGCTCTAGCATTATTGGAACCTTACCAGCAGATTGTTTAGTGTTGTATCCCAGACACCCGTTCGGGTGGGTCTTAACCCTCTGTAGTAATTCATTTCAAGCTAACTCCATAATAAATAGCAAGCCCATAGATGGTCCCTAACAATACAACCACTACGGATCAGATTGGACCTGTTCACAACGGCGATGAACAGATATCTTACTGCCTAGATATCAAGAACGGGAGTCTCGTCATGTAGTTTCGTGACACTTATTTTGGTGGGAGGTATTATTTTTGGTTGGAGGTATTACACTTCTGCTTGGAATATTATCAGCGTATTCTAAACTTCGCCAATAGGGCGTTACATATATATATATATATATATATATATATACGTGTCATGGAAGATGTTTTTGCCCTAAAAAGACCAGAGGCAGACGATATTCCACAAAATCTGTAATGGATGCACGTCTAACACTTTTTGGAAATACACCAGCCAAAGCCGAATCTTAACTAAATTATTTGGAACAAGCAGCAGGGTGCAGTGTCCTCTATGTGAACTAAGATAAAAGGGAAATTATGTTTTACACATAGTCATCTCCATATTAAATAGCAAGCCCATGAAATTATTTGACCGTTTTACATCCCTCGATAGTAATATCACATCTACGGAAAGTGATTAAAAGGCTAGGTAGCTATTGACAAGCTGTTGATCATCTGAAAATCAGATCTTTCTGGTAAAATAAAACCGTAATTCTTTTTCCTTTAGCCTTGTCATTACTGGTATATGTTGCACCACTTGGATTTTAACGATACGCGCAGAGAAAGAATAGACAGAGATTAAACAAGGATACTGCTTTGAACAAACCCTGGAAGCAATGCACAACAAAAGAGTTGCTATACTGCCACTTACATCCCATCTCACAAAACTTCTAAGTAAAATGAGCCAGACCTGCAGGACATGGCGAAGTAATGACGAACTCAAAAGCAACGTTTTCTTATGAACTACTACACACGAACATACCAGTATTTGCTGCCGAGTAAAAACTTACATTCCTTTTTTCTCTTCGGACATTGGATTTCGCCGAGACTACTTTCAACGATTGCTCGCCGATAGGGACAGATAGCGAGAGAGAGAGATAGTCAACGGAATCCATGCCGTCGGCATACCTTGATAAACTTATCCAGATTTTGCAGACAAAATCTGAACGACTAAAGAAGAAATGCGTCAGTCCTTCTACAGTTCATAATACAACGAATGTATTGCGAACTGCTAAACAAAATTTTACCTAAAATAACCTCTGAATAAATCTAATATGTCGAGATAAAATTAATGTTGATATCAAGTTATAACACCAACTGTATGTTGAACGATCGATAAAGATATTTTCATATAACTACTATCGAGTTTTTCATGCCAGATTTAATTGATCGTCTTTAGATGAAGTCTGAGTGACAGCAAGTCTTCTCAAGTTTCCAAGGCTCATCTCAGTATTCAAGTCATTTTAACAATGCAGAAGTCTGGAGAGTCTGGATTCTTCCTCTGATCTCGAATTTAGTCAGGATTCGTTCCAATCGCACCTTTTAAATTGGTATCACTGTCACCCTCAGGTTCAACAGTTTTTTTTCATTTTCCTGCCAAAGTCGAAGTATAGGTCTATCTTTTCGCTTACTTTTATTTTCAATTCATGGTCTGATGAAACAGTAAAATTCCCTTGGTGACAAATAATTCTTTTCCTGTTAATTAACACAAAGTCTGGTTTCTTGGTCGGGATTCAGTGATTTGTTTGTTGCTCAAAACACCAAAGGATTTAATGTGCTGCATGTTCTAGGATGGATTCTAGGCTGGATATATAACATTTGTTTAATGGTCTAATATCAATCTCTTGCACAATTCTATGTGGATCACCAGACCCATTCATTCAAGCATTCTCTTCAACTTCTTTATGCTAGTTTGTTGGATTTGCATTATTTTTTTTTCTTTATTTTTATTATTATCTTTTGAGAATTTTTCCCATCAGCATAAGCTGATGGTTTTCCACCGGAATTTGAGTGACAGCAAGTCTCCTCAAGTATCCAAGCCTTTTTTGTATTTTGGCTGATCTGAAAAATGCAGTAGTTTGGATGGTCTTCCACACGTCCTCTAAGTTCCAAGTCTTCCCGTCCCTGTACTAATCCTTTGGTGACTGTACCGAATGCGCTAATTACAATTGGTACCACCGTCACTGGCATGTTCCATCGTTTTTTTCAGTTATCTAGCAAGGTATAGGTATTCTTCTGTCTTTCGCTTTTCATCAGTTTTACTCTGGAACGGCAAAGCCCACTATTCGGCAGTTCTCTACTTCTTGTTGATTATTACTAGGTTTGGTCGCCTGGTCGAGATTAGGTGATTCATTTGTACATCAAAATGCCAGAGGAATTTGTGTGTCTCATACTCCATGACAGATTCTGGGCGGTGCTCGTATGGTCGAATTTAAATTTCTTGCATAATTCCCAGTGGATCACCTTCCCTACTATGTCGTATCTCGTCTTAT
The DNA here is from genome assembly GCA_963585895.1 of Sepioteuthis lessoniana. NCBI lineage: Eukaryota > Metazoa > Mollusca > Cephalopoda > Myopsida > Loliginidae > Sepioteuthis > Sepioteuthis lessoniana. The sequence continues at coordinate 36,383,911 of OY757906.1, forward strand.
ACTCTTTCTGTGCTGGTGTGTCTCACTCTCCAGGACTCTTCTGAGTAGTCGAGCCGATTTTAACAATATTGTGGTCTAGATTGGTTTCTAATTCTTACCGCAAATTTTCCATGAGTTTGAGGACCTTTTCAAGTACATCAACTACAATTGATATCACCGTAATTCTCATGTTCCACAGTAATTCTTTTTCTTTTTTTTTTACTCCTTGAGAATTTTTCACATCAGGGTTAGCTGATGGTCTTTCACTGAAGTTTGTGTGACGGAAAGTCTCCTTAAGTATCCAGGATTCTTCTCACTATTCTAGCCAATTTCAGTTGTATAGTAGTTTGGATGGTCTCCACTTGTCCTCTTATTTCGAAGTTCTCCAGTCCCTTTAATAATCCTTTGGTGACTGTACCAAGAGCACCAATTAAAACTGGCATAAACGTCACTTTCTCGTTCATTAGTTGTTTTTTTCAATTCCTTAGCAAGGTCGAGGTACCTATCTTTCTTTTCATTTTCTTTCAATTATTATTATTACTATTATTATAATCATCATTCAATTTTATTTTCGTTTGTTTACAATCCTTCATATGGTCTTTACCCAAGACCTTGAATGGGGGAAGAAGGGAGTGATTATTGGTGAGTTTGACTCGCGTCTTCATTCCAATTTCCATTTTCCCATCTATACACGTGATACTTCGTCCCTACTTACCGCCTATATATATGCCCGTGGCGTAATGGTTATCGTCACAGGAATTGGACACGGTGACACGAGTTCAAATCCTGGACTGATTGCATTTCACATAACTCCGCTTAAAAAATTGACCTTGTGTCATATCCTGCCCGAGCGGAGGGATTGGGTAAATATGATATATATGCTTTTTTTATATGCTGTTATGCGTTTGTATGCATATTTATCTTTTTTTATCATATTTACCCAACCCCTTCGCTCGGGCAGGATATGACACAAGGTCAATTTTTAAGCGGAGTTTAACAGGTTTGAATTCAGAGTTTTCCTTCTCCTAGACTAGTTGCCTCACCAAGGCTGAAGAACCTAGTCTGCCTTACTATTTACCCATAGTTGGAGGGAGAATAATTGGATTCATACCTTTCCCAAGGGTTTTAATGCTATGTGAAATGCAATCAGTCCAGGATTTGAACTCGTGTCGCCGTGTCCAATTCCTGCGACGATAACCATTACACCGTGGTGTAATGGTTAAAGCGATGGACTGCGGAATCGTAGTACGCGAGTTCATACTCCAGTCGCGCTATTACGTTCACTTTCGGGCAAATACCCTTGGGAAAGGTATGAACCCCCTATCCTCCCAGCTATGGGTTAAATAGTACTATTACTGTTCTTCTAGGAGAATGGCTTTGGCATTAAATAACCTAAAAAGAGTTGATATGCCATTAAACGAAGAAACCAACCAAACCTTATCTTATTTTCCGAAACGGCTGGTTATTTAAACAGTATGTGTACCTCAGTGTGAAATGTAAGAGAATCAATGAATGTATGTGTAACAGTGTTCTGGTTATTGATTATATTTATCTTTGATCTTGTTTCTGTGTTTGAGTTTTAGAAATCTAAAATGGCGTATGTAGAAAACATTTGTAAGGCGATGTTCATATGTACTGATTTGTTGGTTGGTTTTGGTTTTATGACATATCAACAAGTGTAGGTTATTCAATACCAAATCTATTTATATACATAAACAGTTCTATTTCAAACAATTCAGTTTTGGCTAAAGTAAAGTTTGAATATCAAACACTTCTATTCGACCCATAGATAGAACCCTAGCAGGTGCTATCACTCCAATCCAGAGTGGGCCTGAGAGCAATGGTAATAAAGGGGTACTCCGCATTCCCTAAAGTTCAAGCATTACTGGATCCTCACCATCAGATTGTTTAGTGTCAGATCCAGGACACTCGTTAACGGAGTCTTACCCCTCGATAGAGATGCACACGGTATATTCTGCTGCCCCAGCTGATTGGGACTGTTATATATTGAGCTTTACTCAGTCTGAGACCTTATATTTTATATATATATATATAAGTGTGCGTGTGAGTAAGTATGAGCATGTTTGCGAGTGTATGTGTGTGAATACATATGTATACATGCGTGCACACACACACACACACACACACACATATATATATATATATATATATATATAATTCATGATAATAATGCATGAAAAAAAAACTGCGGTAATATGAATGCAGAGTGAAAATTAAAATATCAAAAGATTAAAAAGATAAAAATGTGAATAACTAATGACTCTGAATTTTATGCACTCCTTCGTCAGGTGAGTTTTTTCAATCACAGCTGAGTAAAAGAAACTCATCTGATGATAGCGGATCTAAAACCCAGAGTCCTGACTTAGTTTATACAAACATATATATATATATATATATATATATATATATATATATAAGAGGTTTATGGCTCTTATTAGCTCACTTGGTGAGTGAACGGAGGACCAAACGTTGCAGTATTCTTAAATAGTGCCCACTATGAATGACAGAGCATTTACATATATATATATATATATATATATAACATTCATCATCATCAAATACTAATTCGAGTTTGTCTCTGTGTGTGTATGCGTGTCTCTCTCTCTCTCTCTCTCTCTCTCTCTCTCTCTCTCTCTCTCTTCACAATCAGCCTCGATCAGTCATCGTACTTGATGAGTCCAAGTGAGAGCACCAAGTGTCAGTACAGAGATAAATATAAGGTTTTGCTGGTTGGCCAACACTGGTGTGTCCATGTGCTGCAGTTCACGGACGAACGTTGCCGATGAGTTCGTCTTGATATCTCCCGCCATGCCCGGTACAACTTGATTGTCTTATTTGGATGAGAGGTAAATGGCGAACTGCTAATGTTTTGCAGGGTGCTAACAGAGAATTTTTTCAAAACATCGCAAACATCTAGCTATTTTCTCTCAGTATATATTCCGGAAGAAAACTATGATTTAAATTTAAACTATATACATATGTATATGCATATCTTGTTGTCTATATATATATATATATATATATATACAAGGAGCATACGATAGGTTTCCTGACTTTTTTCATATGAGCATTTAAAATTGTCGTAGACCCTTGAAAATACACTATGTTATTGCTATACTTCTTATGAGATGACCTACCAATTTTTATGAGTCAGGTTCAATTGAACAGCTACAGCGGGGATTGGAATACCCTCTACTAAAGCCTGATTTTCACAGCTAGTGAATTTCAAAAATGCAATCTGAAACTTTAGAAGAACGAGATGCAATAAAATTCCGTTTTAAAGTTGAAAAATGCCACAGAAACGTATGGAATGCTTCAGATTGCTTTTGGAGCATATTGCATGAATCGAGCATAAGTTATAAAGTGGAATAAGAGATTCAAGAAAGGCAGGGAATCTGTGAGGGATGATGAGAGGTGTGGGAGGAGTAAGGAAGTCAATACACCAGAGTTGATTGGCCAAAGGGTTAGGGTTAGGGTTACTATGTTGAGGTTTTAAGGGAGTTCAAGAAGAGATTCCGTTGGAAAAGGCCAGCACTCTTGAAATCGGGTCAGTGGCATTTCTACTAGGATAATGCACCAGTCCACAACTCCATCCTTGTCACAGACTATTTGACCAAGATGGGCATCAAAGCAGTTCGTCATCTTCTCTATAGTCCAGACCTTGCCCCCTGTGAATTTTGATTATTCACTAAGCTCAGAGGCTGTCGTTATGAGACAATCGAGGAGATGAAAGAGGCTGTGACGAAGGTCATTGATACGCTCACACAAGAGGACTTCTGTGGGGTCCTCCAGAAGTTGTTGGAACGGTACAACAAGTGCATTGCAGCCGGAAGAGATAACTTGGAAGGGGACAAGAGTTTCATGGGTGTACTATCAATAAAAGTGCCCATAAGAAAAAAGTCTGGAAACTTATCTTATGCACCTCGTATATATACTTATATATATATATGCAGCGCTTGAACACAATGGTTATCATCATAAGATACGAAAAAGGTTACCCGATTTCAAATCCAGTGCGAGGTTGTGAATTTCGCTTGGGAAAAGGAAGGAATGCAACTATTCCCCATCGAGCTAAGAGTAGGGCTAACTGAGTTCTTTAATCTTTGCATGCCAACCGGTTCTTAAGAAGGCAATCTCTGTTTTAAAACCTTTTAAACTCCGCTAAAAAATTGACCTTGTGTTATATCTTGGACGAGTAAAGCGGTATACACACACGCACACATACACTAACACACAAATATATATATATATAGTCTGTCCATATGCTTCTGAGAGTGTTTGTGAGTGCGTACTCGTGGGGATTCGATTTTATATTATATTGTACAGATAATGGTGGCGTCAGAATTAAATTTTCCTAGAATGAGAGTTTTCTATACTTGTCTTCACTCCTTCCGTAGCTTCTGATCGTATATTTTGTTTGTTTGTTTCTTACTTTCTTTCTTTTTTTTTTTTTTATCCTTTTCTGACTTTTTATTTAAAAGGTTTACATCTTTATGCAATGTCTTTATCCAATTGCTTTTTCTCTGTTTACCAACATTTCCCAGACATATTTTTTACTCTTACTTATCATTGCCATATATATATATATATATATATATTATGATTAAGTCACGCTTCTTGTACGGATTTCTCTCCATCCGTTTCTATCATCCATCGCTTCCGGCAGGTCTTCCAAACTACATCCTGTGTCCGTTCAGAGCTGTTGTATAGAAGCTTTCGCTGGTCGGCCACCACTGGCATGTCCTTCTAAAGGCATTTATAATTGGATGTTGTTATGAAAAGAATTAAAAGCAGAAAAACTGCAGGCTTCGAAAAAATACGTTCGGAAGTATGGAAGACAAGGAAATTTGACGACTTACTTCTTCGATTTTGCCACGTGGTATATAAACAATATATATATATATATATATATATATATATATATAGAGAGAGAGAGAGAGAGAGAAAGAAAAGGCTGCATCTTCTCTTTCTCTATGAAAGTAGTATATATATACATATATATATATGTATAACCAGGAAAATTTGAAGAAAGCGGGATATATATATATATATATATATATTAGTTCAAGAAAACACCAATATTCGGTCATATTAGGGTAATAAATTTATTTCCATCCTGTTGAGAGCATTGATATGAATCAAACCTCCAAAATAATTTTCAACAGGACTTCAAAATTATTTTGGAGTCTTTGATTCATATCAATGCTCTTAACGGGATGGAAATAAATCTATTATCCTAATGTGACCCAATATTGTTTTTTTCTTGAAACCATATTATTTGCTCTGTGAATTTATTTACATTGCGGTCTTTATCCGGACTGTTTAAATATTCAAAATTTGAATAATTTATTTGTCCTGACGGAATCGTCTCCAACTCATGATTTACTGGATTAAAGAATCCTTATATATATATATATATATATATATATATATATGTGTGTGTGTGTGTGTGTGTGTGTGTGTGTGTGTGTGTGTGTATCACACTTCCTATGTATTTTCCTAGTTTTTACCCTTTCGACTTTATTATATTGTTCTTTCTCTCCATATTCTTTCTTTTCTCCTAGCAACACCTCTTTATCATTCGTCGAGCAATACTTCTCAGGGGAATTCACTTGGAAGGTTATGGATTAAGGATATGTCGCTTTAGGATTTTACCAGACATCGTCGACTTAAAATGGCGAAATTCTTTGGTGCCAAGCAGACTATTTGCTATGGCGGGCAGGAAACTTATAAATTCTCTTAAAACCGCCTCACTGCCTGAATGTTTCAATATAATGCCAACGAACCACAGCCAGCTAACTCAGGAAATCAGTCTGATTCCTTTCTCGTCTCAAGTGCGTCCGTTCCAGATGAGGAAACATACGTTAGCCTTGAGTATTTACATATTCGCATATATAATTCGTAAGCAACATTAAAAAAATAAGAAGTAATTCTTGTCCACTATTTTCTCACATCCTCTCTTATATAAAGTCTGCAGCGAAAAACAAAAAAGGAAAAAGCTAGATAGACGAAAAGATGAAATCAAAAGAAAGAAGAAAGAAGAAAGAAAGAAAGAGGAAGTCTAAACAAATGAATAAATAAAACGATAAATAAATGAAGAGGAAAAAATGATGTCTATATAATTAAAAAAAGAAAGAGAGAAAGGAAAAATAAATGAAAGGCTGAAACAGAAAGAAAGAAAGAAAGAAAGAATGAACGGATGAAGGTCAAAGAAGAAAACAGAAAGAAAGAAAGAAAGAAGTCTAAAAAATGAATAAATAAAACGATAAATAAATGAAGAGGAAAAAAAGGATATTTTTATACTGAAAGAAAGAAAGAAAGAAAGAAAGAAAGAACGGTCGAAAGCCTTAAATTGAAATAAAGAAAGAAAGAAAGAAAGAATGAAAGAAAGAAAGAAAGAAAGAAAGAAAGAACGGATGAAGGTCAAAAAAGAAATCAAAATAAATAAAGAAAGAAAGAAAGGAAGGAAGAAAGAAGGAATCAAAAGATATAAGGAAAAAATCACGAAAAAAGTAAAATATGCATAAAGACATTGGGAGAGAAGAAAGGAATCCTTACTTAATTTTTTAAAACTTCTTTCGTGTTTAACAACAACAACAACAAAAAAGAGTATAATAGTGTTTTTTCTCACCAGTACTAAATAAATTCATTGATTTTTCACATTGATTATCAAATCCGTCATGTTGAAAACGAGGCAGTTTGATTGATTTATTGAACGACTTTAACCCGTCTAGAGTAATTTTATACTTAGAAGTTAAGGAATCACATTCATTGTATGTTAATGTATACATTTTTTAAGTAGTTGCTTCTGAAGATTTTTTCTTGTACTCGGATCGACAGAATGTGAATTAGACATAGTTGGTTTCTTTGTTAAATAGCATATCAACCTTTAGGATACTCAACTTTTTTTTGTAGGGGTGTTTATTACCCTTCTGCAGGCAATACAGTCACCGTATTCTAATATGCACCGATAGAAGTTCTTTAACCATAGCTATATAGAGCACTTGGTGTAGCATCATGGTTAAGAAGCTGGGATAGCAGACAGTTTTGGTTGGTTAGTTATTTGTTTCATCGTGTTTTGTCATATCAACCCTTGTAGGCTTTTTAATACTCAATCTTGTATATATATATATATATATATATATATATATACGTACTTAATTCGGCGCCAGTAGGTTTCGTCAGAGATGTTAATCTTCTAGGTCATTGGGGAGTTTCGGGTCTTGCAACATCATACTCCCCTCACCAGAAGTGTCACCTACCCTATAGGACGCTCTGACAAACTTATGGCTTTTATCGGTCTTGGACGGCTCAAAATAAAATCCCTCAGACCAGGTCGAGCATTCGATTGGCTGTTGAAACCAGCCAATCGTATTTCAAAGTGTGTAAACGACTTTTTACTTTTTAAAAATTTATTTTACAAGAGGATTATGAGGTTTGGCGTGGAAGGTGCGTTAATTTTTTATCTACTACATTTAACATTGTTTTAATTCCAATTTTATGTACCTTACTAATTTTATTCATATGTCTCTCATCCATTTTTTATATTATATATATATATATATATATATTGTCGTCCACATACAGTTTCGTTGTATCACGACTCTTCAGAGTGGTTAGAGGTTTCAAACTTGGATCGAAACCGGCCCAACATTACGTCAGACCGATAAAATACCTCTCAACCAGCAATCGCTATATATATATATATATATATATATATATATATATATATATATATATATATATATATATATATATATATATATATATATATATATATATATATATATATATATATATGAACAGTTTTCTTCCCTTAGAGTTACAGATATATTCAATCTGTATGTGAGTGTTTTTACGTATTTTTTTTATATATATACTAATATACATACTAATAGCTATACATTGAGCACCCCTGATTGGTTTGGGTTCTTTGTTTAATGAAAAATCAACCTTTGTAGGTTATTTAATGCCTAATCCATCCTTCTAGAAGAACAATAGGGGTACTACTTAAACCATAGCTTGTTAGATATGCGTCTTCATACTTTTTCCAATGAAAACGAACGTAATGGCACTACTGGGGATCGAACTCACTCACTACGATTCCGCAGTATAAGACAAAAATAGGAATATGTTTTAAAAACAACACTGCAGAATTCATTATTTCAGTCTTCCAGAAAGTTTTCTTTGTCCCTGTCTCTCACTTTCTCTCGATCTCACTCTTGGGATCAATTAATATTGTAATTTTTACAACGATGACGAAGATATGAAGAACAAACAACGATAACATATCGGCTGCAGTATTTACTGCAGTGTACATCCTACTTTGAACTTAAGACAACTGTTACAAACATTAGACAAAATACGTTATATGCATACGTACAAAGACGAAGGGAGAACGAGTAAATAAACGTGACAGACATTATGAACTTAGTAATCATCAACGTATTTCACGAAACTCCGTTCATGTAGACAGATAAGTAAACAAAAATTACATTCCACACTCATTTCAACATATGCATCCCATTGAAGACAGATTGGATGTTTTGTAACAGATTTATTTATGTCCTTACCCCAATTATATAATTTATAAGATGTGTTTTAGCGGCGAACGTGGTTATCGTAGTTGAAAATGGCCACGGTGACCCGAGTTCAAATCCGAGATGAGGATGTTTGCATTTTACATAGCTATAATACACTTAGGAAGAGTGTTTTGTTGGTTGTTTGGATTTCATGGCATATCAACCTTTGTGGGTTATTTAACACCAAATCCATTTTTAAACAAGTAATCAGTTCTATTTCAAATAAATCTGTTTGACATGAGTACACAGTCAAATTGTTCAAAAATATTTCAAATTCCAGCTATTAAGTTTCATCAAACAGTTCTAATTCAAACAATTCAATTTAGCTTAAATAGAGTTTCAATGTTAAAAACAGTTCTATTTTAAACAATTCACTTTAGCATAAGTACGCAGTTTTAATATCAAAACGTTTCTATTTCAAGTAATTCAGTTTAGCATAAGTACGCAATTTAGTTCTATTTGATCCTCTCAGGTGCTACCACCCCAAGTCAGAGTGGACCTGGGAGCGATGGCAATGAAGGGGTGCTCTGAATTCCCCAAAGCTCCAGCAATAATGGAACCTCACCATCAGATTGTTTTGTGTCATATCCAGGACACTCGTTGAAGGCGGGGAATCTTATCCCTCTGCAGAGACGCAGTCGGTGTATTCTACAGCCCCAACTTAGGAATTATTTTATGCATCTATTCTTTCTCCAGCTATGAGTAAATAGTATGACAAATGGGTATCTTTAACTTAGATATAACATTCGCCCGAGGAGAAAGAAAACGCTGAATTCCAAACAATTAAAACCGCAAAAAACTGACCTTGTGTCACATCCTGCAAGTGCTGGATGGGGCGAGGGCAGGATATACATATGTCCAAAAAGTATTGAGAGTGAAGTTGTATTTTCCAGGGCTAAAATTAACCACGAATGAAACAATGATTGATTGAGGGACTAATATATTTTAAGGGCATATCATCACATCTAGGGTTATTTTAGGCCTAGATGTTAGAGAATCGTGTTCCTTGTATGTTCTTACTTACAATTTGAGTGTTGCTATTTCTTAAGAGATTTTTCATACTGTCCTATCGAATTCGTATATCATTTAAACAGATCTATTTGACCCATAGACGGGAACCCTAATAGGTATTAACACTCCGTTTCAAAGTGTTCCTGGAAGTAATAACAATGAAAAGGTACTCTGCATTCGTCAAATTTTCCGAACTGAAACCTAAATTAAAGATGCAATTAAATGACACACCCAGGAACCCCACTTTTTGTGGATGTTAGTGTCTTAACTCTCGGCAGGGGATACAATAAGCGTATTCAACGCTTCTTTTCACAGATTCCCACCCAAGGTCAGGTGAACAGTTTAATCACAAAAACCAAATCAAGGACAAGAAATACAGCTTTTACTGATGAAGCTGTTCTATCAAAGATAATCATTCGTTCACAAACGGTAAAAATGAGGGAATAGTTGGATGGATGAGTGTTGGATGGATGCAAACATTTAAGACTTCCGTAGATGGACAGAACATGCCGACCCCTTGGCCATTCCTCATCGAGAAATATGCCCTCAGATGGGTACTTCTGTACATACATACCGACAGATACTCTCTTTTATACACGCACACTTATTTTAAGAAAGCGATTATGATAAGAACTTACACAAATAGAAATAAATATAGTGGTAAATGTTCATCTGCGTACGCATCTGTAATTTGTTAGGTTTTATTAAAAGTGTTGAATAGGATATTCTTCATCCTTCTGTTTCTAGATGGCCCAGTCGTCTGGGGTTGCAGAATACACCGACTATATGATTTTCTTAATGTAACCACAAAATTGAAATCTTAGCATCCTACAAGAGTGGCACTGAAGACAGTTCGACATCTTGGATTTTCCAACGAGAGTAAAGCCCATATCTTATTTTGTGTTCTTGTTGATGATCAGAGAAATGTCGTAAGTGATTAGAGCCAGAATTAAAGACTATAAGTTCCTAAACAATTATAACCCTGATATAATTTGCTTAGAAAGGAAACAATACAAGTTTTTTTTAGAAATTTATAAAAGAGCTTAGTCCTCTACATTCAATAAGAGTGTTTTACATAAAAATGTGCTACCTCAGGCAAAAACTTATCCAAATGTTGGCTGGGCTTAAAATACGCTGATTTTTCTTCAGGAAATGGGTTAGACTACACCTCAATAAAAAAGGACGATGTCATGAGTATGACACTAAATTGCATGTATGGGTTAGGTCTGGTTTGGTTTTGTGGCACATCGACCGTGGTAGGTTATTTCAATTCAAATCCATTTTTTACATATAAACAGTTCTATTTCAAACAATTCAGTTTTGTATAAGTATAGCTTTTTGCTTACACACAGTTTCAATGTCAAAAATAGTTCTATTTCCAACAATTCAGTTTAGCATAATTACAGTTTAAATGTCAAAAACAGTTCTATTTCAAACAATTCAGTTTAGCATAAGTACACAATTTAGTTCTATTTGACCTATAGATAGGACCCTGTCAGGTGCTACCACTCCAGGTCAGAGTGGACATAGGAGCGATGGCAATGAAGGGATACGCGACATTCCTCAAAGCTCGAGCATTACTGGAACCTAACCATTAGATTGTTTTGAGTCATAATCAGGATACTCGTTGGAGAAGTCTTACCCCTCTGAAGAGATGCTGTCAGCATATTCTACAGTCCCAACTGACTGAGCAATGTATGTAATGGTGGAATTCAGTTCTTGTTATCTTGTGAACGTGGAGTAGCCCTTCATTGATATTATTTTTCTGTTATGCCTTTAGGGGTATCTCCGTTTTTTTATTATCTCCTCAAATCAACTTTATTTTTTTTAAAAGAAATAAACTTTGCACAGATATATACACTATTAATACTATATCTGTCTCCCTAAGAAATTCAGTCAAGTATTTCATCAGTTAGTTCATCAAAATGCCCCCTTAAATTCTTTTTCTCACTATCTTTTTATGAAATCATCTTGTTGTATTTTGGCCTTCGACCCGGCCAAAAATGCCATTCCAAGGTGATGCACCGGAAGGAAATGATACATTCTAATGGCAGTTATGAGAGGAAATCGCGTGGGCGGAAATTGGCTGATGAAATGGGACGAGGTAAAAAATTCCCATGGTACACTCATAGACTGAAGCACCGGAAGAGAGTGACCTGTGAACTGCATGACAGTTATTACCGCTTGATGACGATTAAACATGCAATTCCAAAGATTGAGTAGGCGACTGAGTGGGTGTTGAACTATTATATAACTCAGTCAAGACAGAAGTCAGATTTCCGGTTAGATATCGGACGGAGTTATAGACGAGATGTGGTAGGGAAAGCCACACCAGGCCGAAGGGGCTTGGGGCCCCCGATTGAGTTGGGGTCCAGAGAAGTTGCTGATAAGATGCAGTAAAGAAAGCCATCACCCAGCAGAGTGGGCCCCTGAGCCTCCGGTTGAGCAGCCCTGGAGAACGAGAAAGACACAACGCTGACGGCCATAAGAGTGGGGGTCAAAATATTGCAGTTTATGTTCGGTCTCCAACTCCCTCTCACACGCAAACCTTGAATAACCTTTTCGAAACCTTACAAATAAAGTGAGAGGTACATATATTTTGTTAAAGAAGTCTTCACTCGTCGTTTATTACTGCGTCGGTATGTATACAACAATCTCATTTAATCTTAAACATTTGACTTCCATGCCCATTCATCAATGGATCAAATAGATCTGTTTGTAAATTAATTCATATTTGATAGAATTGTGTGCAAAAAAAAGTAGCAAATATACAAACAATGTAAATAAAAACATGCAATTAACTCTATTCCCTAACCTGTAAGCATAAAATAAACCAAAACTAGCGTAGATGCTGTTTAATAGAAATACTAAAACCTCATAACTGTATATAAACAAATGTCTCTCTTTTAATGGAAACAATTTCTTGAAAGTATATAATTATTAGTATTAGATAGAAATACTTAAAGCTGTTTTTTGTATCATTCAGGAATGTTTGATATCATCAATTATATGATATAATAGATAACCACAAAATGAAAACAGAAATATTCAATGAACGTAGTTCTCTCACCCTTACGCATAAAATAATCCTAGATTAATTGAAATACCATTAAAATCAATCATATTATATGTATATATGTATATATCTGCATTCATATATATGGCCTGCAAATTATAAATATATATATATATATATATATATAGAGAGAGAGAGAGAGAGAGAGAGTGAAAGAGAGGGAGAGAATCGGGGGGGGGCAAAATTTTTACACAATTTATGCGTACACGTTTGTTATAAAATTCTTTGAATACAAAAAAAATTCTCAACATATATATGGTCGGCAAATTCTCTCTCTCTCTCTATATATATATATATATACAGAGAGAGAGAGACAGACAGACAGACAGACAGACTGATAAAGACAGAGACAGAGAGAGGGAGAGGAGAGAGAGAATTGGGAGGCAAAATTTTTGCACGATTTATTATGCGTACACATTTGATATAAAATTCTCCAAATACAAAAAAAATTTCTCAACATTTACATGGTTAACAAATTATATATATATATATATATATATACGTGCACTTGCGGTGAAGAGAAATTTCAATCCTTCTCTATACATACTCATAAAAGTAGGAAGGGTGTACGAAGGAATACACCTTTTCTTCAGTAAACATATCTTTACAGAAAGCGTCAAATAACTTACTCTATACGCAATGTCTCTTTTCTCTTTTTGTATCTCTCTCTCTCTCTCTCTCTCTCTCTCTCCCTTTGCACTGTTCCTTCTACATTTCTAACCCTTCCCTTAACTCTCGATGTCCTTGGTTCATCCAAACAAGTGCTTCCCACTGGTTGCTTTGACTCGGCTCCAAAGAATTGGCCATTCATTTCAACCCAAAATCCGTTCGGCCACTGTTGACCATGACACTTGCTAAATTGGGGTGGAAACAGGCCAAAAGTTCTCCGGACTCACCGACCACCAACAGTCACCGCCCCGATGCTTGTCTTCATTATGTTGAACTCCCTCACCTCCTTCCATTTCTTTCTTTAACCTCGCTCTATATCCAACTCTCCCAGTTCGACATCTTATTCCACCTCTACTACAAGGGTAGCTTCTTACAACCTTTACAATAACCTTCAACATTGAACGAGGTTTTATCTGATGTTGGTCTCTTTTTTTTCGATTTAGATCTAGAAGCAATTCTGGCTGCCGAAACAATTTAAATAAAGAATTCTAAATAAAAGGTTATTTCTGTATGTGCAATTCAGCTTTTGAATTGAAATATTCATGGACTTTCTAGAAATGAAGAAACACACACCGAAGTATTGAGCTGATATCTTATAACCGTGATTTTAATTTACACAAACTTAGACTTGTCTATACAGTAATGCTACGTATTTTACCACAACACGCACGACAAGTCACAAGGTCAATTTTTAGATGTTGTTTAACAGTTTTGAATTCAGGTGTTTTCGTTCTCCCAGACCGATTGCCGTACTAAGGTTAAAGGACCTAGTCTGGCCTACTATTTTCCCCATAGCTGAAAGGAGATTTGTTGGATGCATACTTTCATTATGTGAAATGCTAACAACTGAGTTCAGAATTTGAACTTGGTTCGCCGTGTGTATTTCCTACGATGATAACCGTTACACTACTAGCATTTCAATATATCGTGTAGTTAATAACACTTTTAACCAAGCTAAGCTGTTTGCATTTCACATAATGCTAATGTCCTTGGGGAGCTACGCATCCATTATTTTCCCTCAAACTTTTAGTAAATAGTTGCGTAGAACTAGTTCTTCAGCATTAGAAAAGCAAACGATCTCGTACAAGGAAAAATGAATTGAAAACTGTTAAACTCCACTTAAAAATTCACCTTGTGTCGCATCCTGCTCGTTCGAAGAGGTTGGACAAATACATATAAAAATACAGTCGAAAATCCTTTCACCCAGTAACGGTAACCAATAAATATTTTTCACCATATCTAGAAATAAAACAAAAAACCAAAGTGTGTCATAAAGTAGCTTTTTTTCTCTGTTTTGCCGCAAAACAAGCTTGCGGTCTGAATAACAGAATCCCCCGTGAAATCCAGAAGTCAAAGAAAACAGCAGGTAGCTCCTCGAGAAATATCAATCATAACCAAGTCTGATCCTCAATGGAATTCAGGACTAACACGCAAGTAAATAATTTTTTTAAAAGAGAATAAAAAAAACAACGACTTTTTCAACTCAACCTCATGTTATTTGTTTCAATTAAAGTATCTATATTTCAATTTGATAAATTTCATCTTAGCAAACTGTATTCGGACATGCACTCACACACACAAAAATGCAAGAATACAGAAAGTCTCTTTATGTACACCAATTGATATAATTTGAAATGTTCAGGGTGTTTCAGAAATATTCATTTATTTTCGTGGAAACCAATTAAAAAAAAAATGCTGAATGCATTTTCCCATTGAATGGCATTTCTACACCTGTAAAAAAAAAAATAAAAGAATTAATAAAGTTAAAATTTTGAGTTGTTTATACACTTTCTGTTAAAATATGAGATCATTTGAAAGAGAATTGGTCAAGATATGAGAACACGAAATGTTAGAATTCTTTCTAAAACACTCTGCATATAAATCTTTACTCAAGTAAAAAGCTTTATTAACGTCTTATACAAAACATCAAGTCTTAGAGAAAAAGTCTTGAAAAAGAAAAATGACCTTGTGTCACTTCCTAATTATGACGAAGACGATAGATAAATACATCTATCAAACTCGTATTAGCTGCTTTTTGATGGCCATTACGCGATTTTCTGTTTCTATTAAGAGACTTTCTCATACAGGGTTGCCCCAAACGTTCACTTTCAGTAATTTCTAGTGTTCTTAAATGAGAACGTTTCTTTGGTTTGGTTTGGTTTGGTTTGGTTTGGTTTGTTTAATGGCATATTAACCACTGTATGTTATTCAATGCCAAATTCTGTTTATACATATATATAAAAAATGTATTATTGGTAAAAACATTCTGTAGAAAACAATCTTAAGAACCTGCCCACCATTAAATGATTTCAAGTATTGCGATGTAAAAGTAATAATTTAACATCAGTCATTTGTTTGAACACTTTCAAATAGTCTGAGAATTATTTTTTTTATTTATTGTGGACTTTTCATCCTCACCTTGGTAGTTTTTGTGTTGTTACTTCTTCACAACGTTTCGGCCAAATTTCACCTCTGGCCTTCTTCAGGTGATTAACCATGACCTCGGATTGGAATGCTGAGTCTTGTAACCGTATCCCCAGTAATTACTGCCTTCCATAGTTGTTGTCTATCGCACCACGTTTTTGACCAAGTAAACCTCTGGCCGGTTTGGGTAGGAATTGAAACCGCTATCTTCTGACAATGCTCACCTGGAACCGTAGAGACTCAACGCCTCAATCCGCTGAGCCACGGACCCCGAAGTGAAAGAAGAAACAACCCAAAAACTACCAAGATGAGGACAAAAAGTCCACCATAAATAAAAAAAATTAATTCTCAGATTAAGAAGCCTCATCTGAAAAATGCTTCCAATTAAAGACATTCAAATAGATGTACAGGATATGTGAGAGATTAGTTTGTCAGTAATTTCTTTTTAAATGAGTTAGT
Source organism: Sepioteuthis lessoniana (assembly GCA_963585895.1). NCBI lineage: Eukaryota > Metazoa > Mollusca > Cephalopoda > Myopsida > Loliginidae > Sepioteuthis > Sepioteuthis lessoniana. The sequence continues at coordinate 36,400,132 of OY757906.1, forward strand.
ACAAATTTGCACACAAGATTTGCAATTGTTTTTGCACATATAATAGTTTCAATTATTCTTATCGATCACAAACTATTCTATTCAATATTATTCAAACTGAATTATTTGAATAGAAGTAATTGCATAAAAAATGGATTTGGCGTTAAATAACCTACAAAGGTTGATATGCCATAAAATCAAACCAATCAAACAACAACATCAATATTACTCATTCGTTTGCATACACTTAAATAGTTCCAAGTACTGCTACGTATCACTAACAATTCAATTGAACATCAGTCATTTGTTTATACATAGTTGAATGCTCAAACAGTTCTATTTCTAACAATTTAATTTGGCATGAGTTATTTTTTGCAATCAGTTTAAATATCAAACAGTTCTATTTGACCCATAGATAGGAATCCAACAGGTACTACTACTCCGGGTCAGATTGGACCTAGGAACAATGGCAATGAAGTGATACACTGCATTTTTCAAACCTCCAGCATTACTGGAACCTCCCCATCAGATGGTTGAATATCATATCTAGGATACTCAAGGATGGTGGGTCTTACCCCTCTGCAGAGATGCAGTCGGTGTATTCTACCGCCGAAGCCGACTGAGATTTAGATGTTGTTTTTTTTAAGTATAAAATATTCCATTCGCTTGCAGATTACTTGGTTAGAACCAATAAGCTGACAACGCAGACCAACAGAAAAGTTACCATTAGGATAACACGTAGTTTAAGACGAACCAGGTTATGCAAATATCATATCTCTTCTCATAATAGTTTTTTCACGTTAGGATTTTTTCAATGTACAGCATTGTAAGTAAAAGGTATACTTATACACATCATACCTGGCATAAAGGAGGTGCCTGTGGTGTAATGGTTATCGTCGTAGGAAATGGACACGGCGATACGAGTTCAAATCCTGGACGAGACTGATTGCATTTCACATAGCACTAATACCCTTGGGAAAGATATGAATCCAATTATTCTCCCTTCAGCTATAGGTAAATAGTAGGGCAGACTAGGTTCTTCAGCCTTGGTGAGGCAACTAGTCTAGGAGAAGGAAAACTCTGAATTCAAACCTGTTAAACTCCGCTTAAAAATTGACCTTGAGTCATATCCTGCCCGAGTGGAGGGGTTGGGTAAATATGATAACTGGCACGTGGCGTAACGGTTACTACTATTGGAAATGAGCCCGGTGATCCGAGTTAAAATCTGAGATAAGGCTGTCCGCTTTTTTTTAACACTCTTGGGAAAGGTGTGAATCCAGCTCTTCTTTTTTCAGATATGAAACAATTGTTGGAGAGACTGGGCTCTTTAAACTTGGTAAGGGAAATCGAACTAGGAAAAAGAAATTTTCGAAATTTAAATCAGCTATACACCACATAAAAACTGACCTTGTGTCGTATCCTACTTGTGCCAGGGGACTTCAAGCCCAGTCTTTAAAAGAAATCCTTTAAAAATTACCATAATTTTCCTATAAATAATCGTTTGGTTTGGCTTGTTTAAATGGCATAAAAACCATTGTAGGTTTTTAGATGTCAATTCATTTTTATACATAAAACAGTTCTATTTCAAAAAAATCATTTTAGCACAAGTACACAGTTGAAATCTCAAAAACATTTCTATTTCAAGCTCTTCAGTTTAGTCAACAAAGTTAAAGGGTTCCAAGCATTGGTATGTATCAGTAGCAATTCAATTAAACAGCAGTCAATTATTTACACACAGTTAAATGTAAAAACAGTTCTATTTCAAGCAATTCAGTTTAGCATAAGTATGCAGTTTAAATGTCAAAACAGCTCAATTTTAAACAATTTACTTTAGCATAAGCACACAGTTTAGTTCTATTTGACCCATAGATAGGACCCTATCAGGTGCTACCACTCCAGGCCAGAGTAGACGTGTGAGCGATGGCAATAAAAGAGTACTCTGCATTCCTCAAAGCTCTAGCTTTCCTGGAGTCTCAACATCATATCGTTTTGTGTCATATCCAGGATTCTCGTTGGGGAAATCTTACTCCTCTGCAGAGATGCTGTTGGTGTATTCTACAGCCCCAAGCAACCGGCCCAGTAATCAAAAGTAAGATTTTCCATAGTCAAAGTGAAGCAAATTGAAAGCATTGTATTTGCACTCAGGTTCAGGGAATGGATGTCTGATCGTAAGCACAGAGGTAAAATTCATCCACTTGAGCAAGCAATATGAAATCCATTTTCATCACTTGCACATAAATTTCTAGTTATCATAGAACTGGAAAATATGACTAGATATAACGGTATTCTATCACCGTATATGATGACAGATATTTCTTTATAGACACTTCTTGCATTCTAATGTCATTTTCCCCCAACAAACCTGGTTGATTATATCTATTTATTTATTTATTGATTGATTGACTTTGCTGGAATATCAAGCTGTCAAGGTATATTGCTGTCAAGAGTTTAGAGAACCGTGTTCATTGTACAGTGTGAGTCAAAATGACCTGACACTTTTGTAGGTATAATAAAAACAAATTAGAATGAATAATGAAAAAAAAGTGTTTTGATTTTCCAAATGTACATAAGATGCCATTTTATCTTATTTCATTTCAGGTTACCCATATGGATTGGACAGGCCAGCATCACGCTTTGATTGTAGAAACGTTTATCAAGAACTAGTCAGTAACGGCAACGTAAAGAGCATTCCGTGTGAACTTTGGGCTTGGTAGATAGGATCACGTACCTACTAGAAACACGATTTTATAATGGGTTTCTAACTTCAGAGCTACTGGATCATCATTGAAACAAAATTGTTGCCATTTCACATGAAATAATCCGTCGAGTGATGGACAATTTTCGAGAACGTCTTCGTCAGTGTGTTGACAATAACGGCAAACTAATGCAATTTCTAAAATGAAATAAAACAAAATGACATCATATGTACATATGGAAAATAAAACCACTTTTTTCATCGTTTTTTCTAATTTGCTTATCTTAAAAATACTAATGTGTCAGATCATTTTGACCTACCCGATACATTCATATTTACAATTTTTGTTCATTTCTTTCTTGAGAGTTTTTTTTCCTTTTGCACACGGTCCTATCGAATACGAAAAACTTTCAAATATCAATTGATGGGACTCTATAGGTACTACTATATCATGTCAGTGAACCTGGTAGTAATAGCAATGATGAGATACACCATAATCCCTAAATCCCAGAACTGTTTCCTCACGGTCAAATGCAGTTTAGATTTATACTCACAACACCCTGTTTTGTTGGGGTTCTAACCACTTAGAGGCATATTCTAAGCTCTACTGGCTGGTCTACTTACATATCTGTATCCTGCAATCTATAAAAATGATGGAAGGTTCCACCAGAATATATATGAGATTAAACCAAGACATCAAGGCCGGTTGAACCTAAAAATAATGAGTCCAGTCGGTTTGGACTGTAGCATACACCGACTGCATCTCTGCAGAGGGGTAAGACCAAAATGAGTGTCCAGGTCTGATTCAATCAGACCTGACCGATAAAATAAAACGCAGTTTCTTTCAGGCAGCAGTCGTATCGGTACTGCTATATGGATGCACAACTTGGACGCTAACTAAATGGCTGAAGAAGAAGTTAGACGGCAATCACACAAGAATGTTGAGAGCAATATTGAACACTAAACAATATGATGGTGAAGTTCCAGTAATGTTGGTGTTTAGGGAAGTGCAGAGTACCCCTTCATTGCTATTGCTTCCAGGTTTACTCTGACCTGGAGTGGTAGCACCTGATAGTGTTCTATTTATTGGTAAAATAGAACTGTTTGATATGTAGACTGAGTGCAAATAAATGACTTCGGTTAAATTGATTCGTTTGATTATTTAGCTGTGTGTAAACAAATGATCGATGCTTATAATATACTGTAACATGTTAGTTGGGTTTGGGCTGCCTAGAGAACGGATAGATTGGTGTTGAGAAAGGCCCAGGACACACGTAATTTATATAGCAGCCAACCGAGAGAAAACATGGGACAGTTTCGAATTCTAAATGTTCCACCATTCCGACTGCTGTGTAGAGAATGAGATTTTATGCGGGGTTTTTAAACTGAGCCGTGCATCGATCAGAAATATGACATGTTTAAAATGAATACGGATGATTTTATACCAAAAGGGTCTCTTGAATGTGTTGAAACATGATGCTTGCCATCACGAAATAAAGTAAAGTTAGCGACCTTAGTCGTGGTTGACCCGAAGACTCCCTTTTCAATAGCTACTACACCGAGATGTAGGGGAGGGTGATACTCCATTCCCAGGGTTGCTCCACTTTACCCTTGATTCTCACCTTTTCTTGCTAAGTGCTAACCAAGGCGGCATCAAATACCGGGCTACTGGCGAACACTCTACTCATTAAGCTAATGGCTATCACAGAAGTCTGAGATTAATCACTGGATGCCGATGGCCATACAGTCCCATTTCTAACGAGTCTTTGTATGAGATTTGCAATACCATTCGACACGCAGCAATGGTAGCGTAACGACGATGGTCCATGTTTGGTCATCTGCTACGGATGCCTAAAGAAACAACAGCACAAAAATCCGTGGGATTTGCTGCAATAGGGTTCAAAAACTACCGGACCCGATGGGGCCACCATTTCACAAACGGATGAAGAGCAGCTGGCAAACCTTTAAAATGCAAGTTTGGGAGCCCGTAGATCTGAAAGAGGCCGAGGAAGTTAAGGACCACCAGAAAATAAAGAACCGGATGGTTTCAAATGAAGAAGGACCGAATGCTGCTATGGGATACTGATACTAATATAGCAACAGAATGCAGTAAAACACACACACACACACACACACACATATATATATATATATGTGTGTGTGTGTGTGTGTGTGTTTGTGTGTGTGCAGGAGTAGTAAGATCTTGCAAATGTCTGAGACAGTTAAATACTCTCTCAAAGGAAAGGCAGATTGGTTTCAAAAGAAGAAGAACCGGATGTTACAAACTACAATAGTGGCAGAAGTCACTAAAATCCATATAAATATATTATTTATAATAAACTATACACCTTGAAACGGACATTGTCCTAGCGGTTAGAGTGTTCGCCAATGGCTCGGGAGACCTGGGTTCAATCCCAGGTCGAGTCATACCAAAGACTCAAAAAATGGTACTTGATGCCTCCTTGCTTAACACTCATCATTATAAGGTACGGATCAAGGGTAAAGTGGAGCAATCCTGGGAAAGGAGTAGCACCCTTCCCTACACCTTGGTGTAGTAGCTATCGAAAAGGGAGCCTTCGGGTCACCCTCTACTATGGTCGCGAACTTTACTTTTTTATACACCTTGAATATAAAATATACAACATACAGTACTATTAATATCATATTTATATTAAATATAAATATGCAATATATCTGAAAACACTGACGTGCTAAGACAATTCTGGCTACAGATTTGAAATCAGTATACACAATTTACTAGTATTTTTTTTTTCATTTCAATTACAAAATGACAATCATTCTGTCATATCATTTCTTAAGTTTTCTCATTCAACCTTAGTGAATTTTTTTAGCTTTACTAACTTTTCAGTTTTCTCACATATTTTTCCGTTGGCCTCCATGTCAATGCACTAAAACTGAATATATGTGTTACAACCAAACAGGCGACATTTCCACTCTAGACGGAACCTCTCTGAAACTAGTAGACAAATTCACCTACCTAGGAAGCAGAGACTCATCAACCGAAAAAGACATTGACACCCGACTAACGAAAGCATGGACAGCTATCGATAGGCTCTCGATCATATGGAAATCAGACCTGACCGATAAAATGAAACGCAGTTTCTTTCAGGCAGCGGTCGTATCGATACTGCTGTATGGATGCACTACTTGGACGCTAACTAAATGGCTGAAGAAGAAGTTAGACGGCAATTACACAAGAATGTTGAGAGCAATATTGAACAAGTCCTGGCGGCAAAACCCCACAAGGCACCAACTATACGACCACCTGCCTCCCATCACGAAAACTATACAAGTTAGACGAACCAGACACGTAGAACACTGCTGGAGAAGCAAGAACGAACTCATCAGTGATGTACTCCTATGGATCCCCGTATATGGCCAAGTAAAAGCAGGACGACCAGCTCGAACATACATACAGCAGCTATGTGAAGATACGGGATGTAGCCCTGAAGACCTGCCAGAAGCGATGAATGATAGGGAGAAGTGGCGAGAGAGAGTCAGGGATATCCGTGCTAGCGGCGCGAGATGATGATGATGATGATGATATCATCCTCCGCATCGGCTTTATTAATCAGTGTTGATAACACAGTGTTCTTTGACTCTATCACCATCGCTCCTGGCTAATTCCTCTATGCTGTATCCGGCGTCCGCACAGAGCTGATCCATCTAAATCTTTGCAGGTCTGCCAACACTGGTGTGTCCATGTGCTGTAGTCCATAGAAGGACCTCACTTATGAGTTCGTGCTTGTTTCACAAACGTTGTTCAGCATGTCTCAGTCTTCCTATTTCTATAGTTTGTGAGATGAGAGGTAAGTGGCCGTACAGTTGCCATTTTGAGGGGTTACAGTTTCCAGGATGTTTTCAAAAGAGCACATAGCATTCTTTTCTAGTTCCCATCAAGTTTTTTCACGAAGCATTTCGCTTGAGTCCAGGTGGTTCATCAACAGAGTATTATTGATACTACAACAGCTTACGATGCATATGATGACGTCGCTTTCAGTAGATGAGATATTACTGTCGAGGTTTGTGAACTGTTATACTAATTTAAGTAGTTTGCTTCGTTAAGTGGGAATGACTCCATCTTGTTTAAAACACGTTTCATCTGCTTTCACGTGGAAGTCAATACCTTCTTTAGCTTGAACCATACTATTCGACAAGGGCAAGTGTATTTGCAAGAAGCGCTTGATCATCTGCGTAGTCAGCATCTATCAGTTTCTGCTAGATATCGTCAGCTTCTGGGTTTTCGATCTGAAACCATCAATATTGAATGAAGCTTACCGTTGTAAACTGCTCATTTCCGGCGACAAACGTTTTCAGTGAGGTTATTCCATACTTTAAGCTATACAACTGTTATTTCTTTAAATTGCGCATACTGCAGTAAACCGTTTATTTCAGGCAACAAATGTTCTTCAGAGAGAACATTTTACATTTTAAGGTATTCAATTATTCTAATTGGTTTGGTTTGGTTTTGTTGTGTTTTATGGTATATCAATCATTGAAGGTTATTTATTGCTTAATCCTATTTAGGTGTATATATTAGATATATATAAGATTTTTAAATACATTTTGTAGATAACATTCTTAAACGAGTCTGAGATCGTTTTTGTACTCAGTTAAATGGTTTTAAGTATTGCTATATAACAGTGACAATTTAACATCAGTCATTTGTTTGCACACAGTTTGTTCTATTTGACCCACAGATAGGACCATCTCAGGTGCTACACTCCTGGTCAGAGTGGACCTGGGAGAAATAGCAATGAAGAGGTACTCCGCCTTGCTATCAGATGATTTAATGTTTTATCTAGGACATCATAATGCAAAGGCTCATGAGCTGCAGACAGATAATCCCACACCACATAAATGCCAGCCTATTTTAAACATCTTGTTTCTATCTTTTGGTTATATTATATGGCATATAAACTGTATGGGTTATTTAATGCCAAATCCTATATATATATATATATATATATATATGTGTGTGTGTGTGTGTGTGTGTGTGTGTGTGTCTGTGTGTATAATTTATAAACGAATAGTTTGTGGGTAACATTATTTTAAAAAGATGGCGGGTGGTCATTTTTTACGGTATATCAACCGTTCTAAGTTATTTAACACCGAATACAATTGGAGTGAATGTATATGATTCGTAAACAAATTGTTATTTTGTAATAATTCTTCAATGATCCATAGCTTTTTTACTAGTAGAAAGCTAAATGGTATCCTTTATTGCCAACTAACACTAAGTGTTTAATTTGCACATCGTGACATGGTTCCAAGTATTGCTGTTTAGCACGATTCATTCTATTCGACAATAACTCATTTGTACATTGTTACATGGTTCCAAGTATTGCTATTTTGCACGAGTAATTCTATTCGACATTAATTCGTTTGTACATCGGTAAATGGTTTCAAGTATTGCTGCGTAGCACGAGTAAATCTATTAAATATTAATTCGTTTTTACATCGTTAAATGGTTTCAAGTATTGCTATGTAATATTAGTGATCCAATTTAACAGTCATCTCTTTGCATACATTAAAATGGCTTCAAGGATAGAAACTAATTAAACAGTTCTACATGATTCATAGATGGGACATTAGCAGGTACGACCACTCCTGATCAGTGCTGATTCCTGAGTAATGGCATTGTAGGAGTTCTCTATATTCCCCAAAACTTCAGGATTGGAGTCTCATTAATAGATACTATTTAGTATCATATCCATGACACTCGTTAAGTTCAGTGATGGCGTCAACGTATTATTCATCCCTAGCCGACAAGAGCTGCAATCTGTATTTATCTTATTTATTTTAATTTCACAGCATATGGAATATATTTGTAAAAATCATGGAGATTTACCATGAAGCAATAGGAATAGTTTCCGTCATTTGAGTTGGTATCATATCAACTACGAAGTAAGCCTCTAAACTCGCTTATCATATGTAATCATATTCTATGTCAAATTATATCTTAGCTTTAAATGTTTTAATTTATAAACGTTTGAATTTTGGCATTGGATTCAAAGTTAATAAAGTTGTAGAAATTAGTTTTAAAATACCCACTGACTCAGTTATTTATATTGTACTCTTTTCACAGCGGACATGTATTCATAGCATGAGATGCATACAATATATTTATCGATATGTAACTGAGTGTGCAGTTATGCATGTATTGTGTGCATTTTCCGCTGGTTCAGATCGTAGTTTTTTAATAATGATAATCTTGATTCGTGTATTCGGTACAGTAACTAAAGGACTATTGAAGGGACAGGAGGACTTAGAAGTTAGAGGACGATTGATGACCATCCAAACTACAGCATTGCTGAGAACGGCCAGAATATAAAGAAGAGTCCTGGAGACTTGAGGAGACTTGCAGTCAATCAAACTCAGTAAAAGACCATCAGCTAACGTTGATTTGAAAAACTCTCAGGGAGTAAATAATAATATTAGTGGTATCATGATTATTGCCGTACTACTACTACTACTACTAATAATAATAATAATAACAATAATAATGATACTAATGATGATGATAATGATAAAAAACTGTGGAACATGCTGGTGACAATTATACCAATTGTAATTGGTGCGTTTGGAACAGTAACTAAAGGATTACTAAAGGGACTAGAGGACTTGGAAGTTGGCGGATGAGTGGAGACCATCCAAACGACAGCATTATTGAGAACGGCCAGAATACTAAGAAGAGTCCTCGAGACTTGAGGAGACTTGCTGTCACTCAGACTCCAGTGAAAAACCATCGGCTAACGCTGATGTGAAAAGCTCTAATGAGTGAATAATAATAGAAATAATAATACAAAGTAGGTTCTTTCTAAACGATTCAGAGAACTGATGTCTTGATTAATTGCAACGATTTTCAATTATTTTCATTTCTCTTTAGGATTAAACAATTATTCCATTATAATTTCAATGGTATTAGCTCTCCTGAAAGGTCTTGATGTTTTTTTTCCCCTTAAAATAAATTGGTTGCATTATCGACAGGATAATATCACTTTTCCCTAAATAAAACAAATAACCGAAAGTAAAAACAGTTTCTAAAAAAAAGAAAAAAAGAAGAGTGTTGTATAGCCACATACATATACATGTATACATATATAAATATATGCGGAAACAATCAACCGATAATATACGAACTTCAATGAACGAACAAATACACTTCATTATAAAAATATAATCTCTCACACTTTATTTTCGAAAGGGTGATGTTTCTTGTGTGTGAGAGATGAGTTGGAGACGGCGACAGACTGCTATATTGACCCAAGTTCTTCTGACCATAGCAGCACTTCTTCCTCATCTTGGCCGAAGTTGCTCAACCGTGGGTCACTGAGGGCCCAAAGCCCTCTGTCTGCCGCTGGTTCTCACTTCGGCATCTTGCCTTCAACTGACTCGAACCGTCTGTGCACCTGGTTATATCAATGTTTAACGTACACCTGCTTCCGCTGTTCTTCCGCTTATTTACACTGGTGCATCTCTCGATTGACGGCTCGGTCGAGGGTCAATATATAACAATAGAAGTAATCCATAGATTAAACAGCTGTACAAATGATGAAAAAATATGTATTCCATTTTGTTCGTTAACTATTTCTTTATCTACAAATAACACACTTCGTCTTTCATCTTTTTTTCTCGAAATTATTTTGCAGACAGGTTGTCAAATGGTTAAAGATATTCAGTCTATTCGCATCTCCGACCGTTTCTGAACGTCGAACTTTGTTCTGTTGACTCTTGCTCAGCACTTCGTCATTTGCAGTACCACCGAAATGTATCTGTCTTATTGGATGAAGTTACAATTAAGTGCCTCAATCGATAACCGAGAAAATTTATTTATACAGGGTGTCCCCACGAAAATTTGACATCATTTTAAAAGTAATTAACTTGAAAACTACTCTGTCTAGATCAATGAAATTGAAGAGTTTCGGTGTTGAACGTCATAAATTTTTTTTGGGACCGAGTTCAATATGTATACCACCTGTGATACGGCACACGTCAAGTCAGTTGTTTGGCTCTTGCCAAACATACTGTAGCAGGTCTCCGGTAACATTATCCAGTGTGGAAGTCATTCTCTGTTTGAGTTCATCAATACTTGCTGGAAGAGGGGGACATAGACCAGACCCTTCACATATCCTCCCCCCAAAAAAAGTTTAAATTCCCAAATCGATTCAAGAATTCTGAAATTCAGAATCACATGATCTTGAAGAGATAAGTAGATACTGATAAATACCAAAATATTTCACATAGCACTAATACCCTCGGGAAAGGTTTGAATCCAAATATTCTCCCTCCAGCTATGGGTAAATAGTAGGGCAGACTAGGTTCTTCAGCCTTGGTGAGACAACTAGTCTAGGAGAAGGAAAACTCTGAATTCAAACCTGTTAAACTCCGCTTAAAAAATTGACCTTGTGTCATATCCTGCCCCAGCGGAGGGGTTGGGTAAATATGATATAATAAATACCAAAATATATGCTCGTTGAGTTGTAAGTCTGGTACATAAAAACAAAACATTTTCTTATGATCAGAAGGTTTTAATAATTTCATAATTTCAAAATTAGCAATTCTTCATTTTTCGCTAGTAGGGTCTTTCCAAAGGACTTGGAAATTGTCATGAAAAGCTTAACAAATGAGACATTTATCCTGTGGTTAATAAAACACTAATTAATGACTATATTACAATGAATTATGAGATTAAGAATTAGGCCGGTCACGGATTTGAAATCGGCCGAGGGTCGCCTTTGCAGATAAAATTCAATAAAGATAAGCCCTAATATAAAACAATAAAAAATATTCATTAATTTTTCTTATTTTTCTTCTCCATAATTAGCTTTTAACCCATTGAGAGTTTTTTTTTTAAACCAGCATTAGCTGATGGTTTTCCACGGGAGTCTGAGTGACTGCAAGTCTATAAAAGTCTCCAGGACTCTTCTAAGTATTCTGTCCGATCTCATCAATGCTATAGTTTGAATGGTCTCCATTTTGGTGGCTGTACCGAGCGCGCCAATTACAATTTGTATCACAGTCACTTTCATGTTCCATATTTTTTTCTGTTCTTTAGCAAAGTCGAAGTACTTATTTCTCTTCACTTTCCTTCAGTTTTCTTTGTTGGCTATCGCTAGGACTGATCGTCTTGCGGAGATTATTATTATTATTATTGTTTCAATTGTTACGAGTTTTTCACACCGGTTTTTACTGGTGGTATTACACTGGAGTCTGAGTAATAGTCTCCTCAGGTCTCCAGGCATTTTCTGATTATTCTAGCCGATCTTAACAATACTTTGGTCTGTAAGGTTTCTCTGCTCTCTATAACCTCCTTGGGGTGTCTTCGTGGTGTAATGGTTAAATTGCTGGACTGCGGAATCGTAATAAGCGAGTTCAAATCCCAGTCGCGCTATTATGTTTACTTTCGGACAAAAACCTTTGGAAAAGGTATAAAGCGGCTTATCCTCCTAGTTATCGATTAAATAGCACCACTACTGTTTTTTGCGAGGATAGATTCGGCATTAAATAACTGAAGTTGATATGCCATTAACAAACAACAAGAAACCGATCCCTCCATTTTCTTTTCAAAGCCTATGGGGACTGCTTCAACGGTATAAACGACAATTAGTGTCATCATTTTCCACTGCTCTCTAACTAAGTATTTGTTAATCTTTTGTCAATTTACTCGGTGGTGTCCGCCGGGATGGCAAAAATCTTCCAGATTACTAGCTCTTTTTTCTTGTTAATTAAACATTGCTCTGATTTTCAGGCCGGGATGAACTTATCCTTTTTTAAGTCAAAATCCGACAAACTGTGTATTATAAATTATCGAAGTAATATCATTGTACCTTATGAAATTATTCTGTGTTGCGATTAAAAGAGATACAGTTTATCTTTCTTAGCTATATCCGTTTCTTTGTCCAGTCAAGTTTTTTTAATGCAATCTCCTCCCCAATTTGATACTTGCAGATTCCATACATTTGTTTTCCCATTTCTGTTGTCTATTTTTTGCTGTTTTTTTTTTTTTTTGTGACTCCTTGTGATGCAATTGCTGTTACTGGAATTAATATTTCTTTGCTCTTTTATGTGTATTGATCAAGTCCTTGAATCGTTGCATCTAAGCAGTCCTCGATGCTTGCTAGTCCTTTTCCTCTTTCTTTAGCACATATAGTCTGTGATTTCTCAAGTTTTAGGCCTTTTGCATCAGCATCAATTTCCCTGTCCTTTATTTTGTTTCTCTGACTGTTGCCCTTATTCTTTTTAAAGATTAGTCCATAGTATATCATAAAGGGGTCTATTCAAGTGTTATTTCCTTTGATGAGATTTCAGTATTATTATTATTATTATTATTGCTGTGGTTGTTGTTGTTGTGTCTCCCCTTGTGTATTTTTCAGAAGTTTTCACTGGTGATCTTTCACTAAAATTTAAACAACTGTTAGTCTCTTCAGGTGTCCAGGACTCTTCTAAGTATTTTAGATGATCTTAATAGTGCTGGGGTCGTGTTGGTCTTGATTCTTCCTCTTATTTCCAGTTCCTCCCGTTACTTCTCCTGGCCACTGAGGACCATTCCAAGTGTACCATGTACAATTGGTATCACCGTCACATTCATGGTCCACAGCTTTTTCAACTCTCTGGCAAGATCCAAGTGTTTGTCTATCTTTCGTTTTCTTTCATTTTAATCAGATGGAACGACAAAATCCGCAAGTTGACAATTTTTTTTATTCCTTGTCATTAAAAGCTTGGTCTTGTCTTCTGGCCTGAATTATGTGATCAGTTTGTTTATCAAAGTTACCAAGAATTTTATACGCCTTATTTTCAAGAGCGGATTCTGGTTTGTGCATACTATTATTAGTATATTACTCCTTGCAAAATTTTCACACTTGATTTAGCTGGTATTCTTTTACAGGCGTCTGATGGTTTGGTTTCTTTGTTTAATGGCATATCAACTCTTTTTAGGTTATTTAATGCCAAAGCCATTCTCCTAGAAGAAGAGTAGTGGTACTATTTAACCCATAGCTGGGAGGATAAGGGGGTTCATACCTTTCCCAATGGTATTTGTTCGAAAGTGAACGCAATAGCGCGACTGGAGTACGAACTCGCGTACTACGATTCCGCAGTCCATCGCTTTAACCATTACACCACGAGGACACCCCCACAGGAGTCTGAGTGAGAGCAAGTCTCCTTAAGTCTTCAGGACTCTTCCTATTATTCAGGCTGATCTTTATAATGCTGCAGTCTGGATAGTATCGGTTCGTCCTCCAATTTTCAAGACTTCCAACCCTCTTACCAAGCTTTTAGGGACCGTTTCAAGAGCACTAATTACAATTGGTATCATCGTCATTTTCATGTTCCATAACATTTTGGTTTGATCAATCAGCTGGGGGTGCAGTATACACTGATTGCATCTGTGCAGAGAGGCAAGACTCCCCCAACGAGTATCCTGGATATGACATTCAATCTGATAGTGAGGCTTAAGTAATGTTGGAACTTTGGAGAAAGCGGAGTACTTCATTACCATCTCTACCAGGTCTACTCTGGCCCGGAGTGGTAGCACCTGATAGGGTTCTATTTATGGGTAAAATAGAACTTAAATGTGTAATTATGCTAAACTGAATTGTTCGAAATAGAACTGTTTTGACATTTAAACTGTGCTAACTAAATTGTTTGACATTATCTGTGTGTAAACAAAAAACTATAAGCATAATAAACTGAATTGTTTGAATTTTTTTTATTAAAATGACTTAATTCGTCGTTAAATAAATGACCTAGAAAGAGTCTAAAAACAAAACAATCAACCAAACAACGTTTTTTTTTAGTTCTCTAGCAAGGTCTAATTACTTGTTTCTCTTTTCGCTGTGTTTGGCGTGCAGTCTCTCTTTTTTTATTAATTAATCGGCAGGATCTTTATTTTTTGGTAAGTATTATTATTATTATTATTTGAATTTTTTCATATGAGTTTTATAGTCGCAACTGTGAATGTATTTGCAATTTACTAGGCTCATTTATTTTAGAGAAGACAAATTAGATTTACTAATTTTCTCATATTAAGATAATAAAAAAAAGTGGGTATAAATATTTGCAAATAGCGAAAAAGGATACAATGGCCTCATTTGGCTTTGATCGACGAACGTAAAAATAATCTGAAAAATCTCCATAAAAAAA